>JAQHUG010000106.1:903106-916721 GCA_028555095.1 Dicrostonyx torquatus | reverse complement strand
ATATATATGTGGGAGACAGCTCTCAGTCACAGTCTCATTCTGAGTTTCCTGGAGGCAGGATCACCATTTTAGACTGAGGTAGAGGAAAGAGCCAGTGGCTGGCTGTTTTGCTTTTCTGACCTTCAGACTGAACCCTATTATCTGTCTGGGTTTTTGTTAATTGTGCTACATATTCATGAATACTTCCTTTTGGTTTTAATCTTTGTTGTTAATATTTTAAAACTTAAAGAATAATTTTGTTCTTTTCTTAGGTACTCTGTACTGTTACATTTGATTCATTAGAATCCAGTATTAAGTCAGATCAAATTATAACAGCTATAAAGTAAGTTATATTTTTATATTTTGTGTTCTTTCATTAAAACATCTTTGTGTGTGTGTGTGTGTGTGTGTGTGTGTGTGTGTGTGTGTGTGTGTGTGTGCATGCATCTAGTATTTTATTCTACTCTCACCACTAGCAAACCCTTAAAGGGCATTGCTGTTCTGATTTTTTTTTTTTTTTTTTGAGATAAGGCCTCAGTCTATAGCGCAGGCTTGCTTCAGGTTCATAGCAAGCATCCTGCTTCAACCTTCTGAGTGCTGGAATCATAGCTAGGAGCCCCCATAGCAGACTTGGTTATTACTTTTATAGCCTGTTTCTTGGTACACTTCATTTTCTGTCTACACAGTCAGAATTGCCAAGAATGCTTCTCTGTTGGTGGACCGTATTTTCTTCTAAATCATTAGTTTGGAACACATTTGCAAAGCATTTATTCTGTAATGTAATTACATTTAGTTTATGTCCCTAGCAACATTCCCATGCCCAAGTTCTCAGGTAATCTTGAATAAAGTTTGTATTACAAAATCTAGACCAAACACATGAGTGAAATCCCTGGTGCTACAAATAAGCCAGAGACTATTAATGAAAACTGTTTGGTCTCAAATGATATGTAATTTTGTGCTTCCCTCCTGTTCCTTCAAACTCAGCAGCAAAACTGTTCATCTGCTTAAGGTAATATCTCCATCAGCCCCACAGCATCATAGTCCTGAAACTCAGAACCTTCCTGCCTAACTGATGGTAGTAACCTCTAATTTTTTCATGTACATAATAAATTAATAAGAAACTGCATGGCCGGTCAGTGGTGGCGCACGCCTTTAATCCCAGCACTCAGGAGGCAGAGGCAGGCAGATCTCTGTGAGTTCGAGACCAGCCTGGTCTACAAGAGCTAGTTCAAGCGCAGGCTCCAAAGCTACAGAGAAACCCTGTCTCGAAAAACCAAAAAAAAGAAAAAAAAAAGAAACCCTGTCTCGAAAAACAAAACAAAAAAAAGAAACTGGAGATTGTATGTACTCAGTTGGTAGAGTGTTTTCCTAATATATATAAAATTCTGGACTCAGTCTCCATTACGACCGTGTCAGGCATAGTGGTGCACACCGGTAGTCAGAGCACTGTGGAGGTAGAGGCAGGAAGAGCAGCAGCCCAAGGCATATCCTTGACTCAGCCTAGATACATGAAACCCTGCCTCTAAAAAGCAGTAATAAAAGTCTTTTTCTTTTTTGAAAGAAAATTGTTTTCTACAATCAATCTAGAATTCAATTTTAAGTCCCAGCCATTGTCAGACACCTTGCTCTCAGCAACTCAAGGGGCCGAAGCAGGAGCATTGCCTACTAATGGGTTTAAGACCAACCTGAACAGCATAGCAAGAGACTGTGCATTAACAAAAATTCCCATTCTTTCTCTGTTCAAATTTTGAGTTTCAGACCAGCACTCATTAATACTCGACTGTTTTTCTGAAAGCATAATAAATCATTTTTAGTGGTGTATGGAAGTAAATTTGCTTATGTTCTTATAATGTTTTTAATATTATTTCTTTTTCTTGTAGTGGGGTAAAAGATAAAAATTTCATGCTGCACTATGAGGTAAGATCATTTTTATTGTGAAAGATTTCTAGGATACAGCAAAACTAAAAGAACTTGATAGTGTGCCCACTCCCTCAGTCCTCCCATTAACAGTTTATCATTTATATGCGAAAGCTGATTCGGTAATTATTTTATTGTTTAAAAAAGAGACCTAGATGAATAGCTTTCTAGTCAGTAATTCCCTGTTCCCAGCCCCCACATGGTGGTTTATAGCCACCCCTAACTCCAAATCCAGCACCTTCAGGCCTCCATAGACACCAGGCACACATGTACATAGACATGGAGGCAAAAAACTTATATACATAAAATAAAAATAGATCTTTAAATGAAATAAATTTCCATGACATTTCCTACTCTCTGCATACACAGGAAGTACTTAAAAATTGCTAATTTTAGACTGCGATACATACTTTGGATTTTTCAGACATCTTCCAGACAGATACATGGATAGATTATAGATACATAAAAGATAGACAGACAGACAGATAATGTACTTTTTAGAACAAAAGTGGGGTTCTGTTGTTTTGTGATTTGTTTTATTGTTTTGGTAATGTATTTTAGGCATCTTTCCATGTCACTTACTTATAGGTTGTGTGTGTGTTTTGTTTTGTTTTGAAGTTTCCTCCTTATGCAACCAATGAAATTGGCAAAGTTACTGGTGTAAATAGAAGAGAACTCGGGCACGGTGAGTACATTTCTAAGCTTGTGTTGTATTCTTAGAGAAGCTTAGTGCATTTTGCTCATTGTTTTGTATTCTGATTTAGGTGCTCTTGCTGAGAAAGCTTTGTTTCCCGTTATTCCCAAAGACTTTCCTTTTACCATAAGAGTCACATCTGAAGTCCTTGAGTCAAACGGTACGATATTCTAGTATTTCTTTTCTTAAAAAGACTAGAGCCTCAAGCCTGCTGCAAGAGAAAATATGTTAAGTTGATCATACCTTTGTCATGAATCTGTTCTTAGCTACTAAGTTATTTTGAAAGCTCTTTAAAAATAAATATTCCACTTTTTGCATATATTACAATGCACCTGATTTGGGATATTTTTAAAAAAAAGAAGAAGAAGAAAAGACTTGACTATTTATATTCAAGTGTAGTATACTATAAGGAAATGAGACTAGTGATTTTTCTGTATTTTAAGAAATCAATATATGACAACTGGTTCTTTTTTTTCAATAGGGTCATCTTCTATGGCATCTGCATGTGGTGGAAGTTTGGCATTAATGGATGCAGGTAAAAAAAATTATGTCTCAAAACTGTTTGTAATGATGTGGGCACGAGGTGGGACTGCTAATCCCATGGTGAGGGACAAACACACCATTAGACAGAGCTTACATGGGAAGGATGTTTATCGGGAAGGGAAAGAGGGTAGGGAGAAAGAGACAGACAGTGATCTGCTTCCTTAGAGACACAGAAGAAAGAGAGAACAGGTGTGGGTGGAGCTTGTCTCTTAAAGGAACCTTTACACCTATATAGAGTCAGGGCACTGCCTGCCATGCGTGCTGGGGTGGCAACTCTGCCTCTGCCAGATCCCAAAGGGACAGGGCCATGTTTGTGTTTGCCTGAATGTTTGCCTGGATGATAAAACTGTTAGTATTTTACATATATATTTCATTAGCACAGAGTATAAGATTTGTTTGAATAAGTCAAAATAAGATTATAGATTACCAACCTAGGCCAGACGCAAGATAATTACAAAGTAGAACATCAGAAAGCTATTGGCTGACATTCTTATTTTCAACTAAAAGACACTGAATATTTCTAATACACTGAAAATTATATACTTGCCTTGATGAGCCAATGAACTTGCCCCTTCCAAAACTGGAACCTTCCAGAATTGACTCCAGTCAATGAAGCAGTTTCAATTAGTAAACAAAAGCATTGCAATCCATAAGACAAAATCACCCTGTAACCTTTGAGTCAGTTTATAGTAGCCATTGAGAAAGTAGCATTCCATAAATATGCTCAGAATTTTAGGAAAGTATACTGAAAGTAGTTTGATGCAATCCTTGTCTGTGAAACCCAAAGTAAGAGTTCACATTTTAGGCATTTAGAGCAATATCTGGCAAACAGTTCCAGTGCTACTCAAAAAAGCGGTGGGGGGGAGGGCATCAAAAGATTTCCTGCTAAGTTGTCAAATTCTCAGTACAGACTGAAATAAAGAAAGGAGGATGTCTAAGTTAGGGTTTATATTGATGTGAAGAGATACTATAACCAACAAAACTCTTATGAAGGAAAACATTTAATTGGGACTGGGGCTGACTTACAGTTTCAGAGGTCTAGTCCTCTGTCATCATGGCAAGAAGCATGGTCACATGCAGGCAGACCTGGTGCTGGAGAAGGAGCTGGGAGTTCTACATCTTGACCCACAGGCAGCAGAAGGAGACTGTGTACCACACTAGACACAGCTTGAGCATATGAGACCTCAAAGCTCACCCCTACAATGACACACTTCCTCCAACAAGGCCACACCTCCTAATAGTGCCATTTCCTGTGTCAAGCATTCAAACACATGAGTCTATGGGTGCCATATTTATTCAAACCACCACAGAGGATAACCCAGAGTAAGTGAAGCAGTTATGTGAGTATATTTTAATGCGACTTAGAAATATTACAAAGAAACTGATTGAGACCATGATATGTTGCCTAGTTTAAAGGTTGAAAAGTTATGTTAGATTAGGAAGCATGACATGTAGCTGACCTAGAAGGAATAGCCTGTGCAAAATGATAAAGTTATAAAATAGCATGGTTATGTTTCTCAAAGTATTCAAAAGAACCACTGAAGTAATAAATGAAGCAGATTTTGAAGGCCACTTGAGCAAGGTAAAACAGGTTTGTTTGTATTTTTTGTTTACTATTAAAAATAGATTTAATTTAATTTTATATGTATGTATAAGTACTTAAAAACATGTCTATATGTGTATTGCATGCCTATTGGAGGCCCTCCAAGTCAAAAGTAGGTATAGTCTCCTGGACTGTAGTAGGTGGTTGTTTGCTGCCTGATGTGGGTGCTGGGAACTGCACCCAAGTACTCCACAAGAGTAGCAAATGCTCTCAACCATGAGCCATCTCTCTGGCTCGTTGTTTATTTATTTATCCAGGGTGTGTTGTTTTTGGTTTTTGAGACAGGGTTCCATATAGCTCAGTCTGGCCTCAAACTCAATATATAGCTGAGGATGACCTGGGACTCCTAATTGTCCTGCCTCTACCTCCCAAGTCCTCGAATTGCAAAGATGAGCCACACCATGTCTGCCTTAAGCAAATTTGTTTAATATGTTGAATAGGCTAATAATATGAGCACTGAATCTCTAGGAACAGCATATACACTATGTATTAGTTATTTTCTGTTGCTGTAATAAAATACTATGACCAAAACAACTTATGAAAAATAAAGGGTTTGCTTTGCTGGCGATTTCAGCGGGATAAGGTCTTAACCTGCAAACACAAAGCAGAGAGAGTATAATAGAGATGAGGCCAGTCTATGAACTGCCAAAGCCTGCCTCCATTGATAGACTTCCACCAGTAAGGCCTAACCACCTCCCAAACAGCACCACAAACTGGGGACCAGGTGTTTAAATACTGGAGTCTTTGAGGGACATTATCATCCAAACCAACTCAATGTCCTAAACATTTTTGTACCCCCAGGTTGGAGCTAGAGTAATAGCTCAGAAGTTAGGAGCATAGACTGCTCTTGTAGAGGACCCAAGTTCAGTTCCCGCACCCATTTCTGCTTATGACATCAGTATAGCGTACTCATTCACATGGTTAGAAAATAAATCTTTAACATAACAGACGTCCAGCTTACAGGTACAACTGAGTGATACAGTGTATCCCTCTCTGTCACCACAACATACAAACAAACCTTCTAAGAGCAGGTTATGGATTCTGTGTTTTAGTTTTATTTATTTAACTAGAGTCTATTTCAGTAAAGAATTCCAGGAAACAGTTTGTGTATCACGAATAATAAAAACCCAAAGACAGATGTAAGGGTTAAAGCTGAAGATCAAAGAAGCAGAACAGTCAGCCACTAGAGAGACCTGACCTCTACCAGTTCTCAGACTGAAGGGGCAATGCTCGGACTGCACTGTGTCTCTACCAAACCTCAGACTCCACACTTCAGTGAGTTCCTGTTTCTTCCCCCTTTATATTCCTCCCTCTGCCCAGCCGTATTGTTTCTGTCTCCACCTCCCTAGTGCTGGAATTAAAGGTGTGACTCCCAAACACTGGGATTGAAGGTGTGAACCACCACCACCTGGATCTGTTTCTGGATTGATCCTGTGCCCAGGGTAGTGTGAACTCCCAGAGAGCCTCTGCCTCAGTATCCAAATTCCTGGAATTAAAGCTGTGTGCTACCTGGCCTCTAGTGGCTTAGCTTTGCACTCTCATCTTCAGGCAAGATTTATATTAAAATACAAATAAAATATTACTACAAGTTTGCCTAAGCAGAACCAGGCATGGCCAAGAGATCCAGGAGGAAGGAATAGGCAGTTAAGATCTCATTGTAGGAACTGGTGAGGTACCTCATTGGTTAAGAGCATTTGATGCTCATTCAGAGGACCTGGATTTGGTCCCAGCACCCATATGGTAGCTCACAGCCATCTATAACTCGAATTCCAGGGAATCCATTGCATTCTTTTGGCATCCACAGACAGCAGGCACAAACCTGGTGCACTGACATACATTCAGGCAAAACATTCATACATGAATAAATAAATAAAATAAGGCCGGGTGGTGGTAGTGCATGCCTTTAATCCCAGCACTCAAGAGGCAGAGGCAGGCGGATCTCTGTGAGTTCGAGACCAGCCTGGTCTACAAGAGCTAGCTCCAGGAGAGGCTCCAAAGCTACAGAGAAATCCTATCTCGAAAAACCAAAAAAATAAAAAATAAAATAAATAAATCTTAAAAAGCAACAACACTGCCGTAGTAGTTAAAAGATGAAGTATAGATATGATAGCTTAGAGAGAATGAAAGGAGTTATCCATCATATTACTTTATTCTGAAATAAATTCCAAGTGGTCAAAACCTAAACTTTAAAGAAAAAAGAGAAAAACAAAACATTTTATTAAAGCATGGAGAAGAAATTCCTTTCTACGCAAATCTAAAAACCGTGACTTCATAAACTATAAAAATTCTACCTCGAAAAGCACCTCACTATTATCAAAGTGAACAAGCTAAACAATAACAAGTTTTAATTTAATAACAGTCTATTACTCGTGATGGAAGAGCTCCTTCCATACACACATAGGTATGTGTGTATGTATGTATGTACATTAAGTAAATATCTTTGGAAGGTAGTTTGATGGTTTGAACAAGTATAAATGCCCATGCTCTTTTATCTAAGTACCTCCTCTATGGCTTATCAAAGGAGATGACCTAAGTTTGATCCCAGGATCCCACAGCGTAGCAGGAGAAAACAGACTCCAGAGTTGCCTTTTCACCTCTACATGCACACAGTAGAACACGTGTCTATACTTAGACTTAAATACACAAAATAAAATAAAAATTTAAAAGTTTTGTTTCATCTGGAAGTGATGTGGCATATCTGTAATCCCAATACTTCTGAGGCAGAAGCAGACAGATCTCTGAGTTTAAGGTCAACCAGGACTACACGGTGAGATGCTATCTTAATTTAAAATTAGTTTTATGTATGGGAGCCATGCATAGTAGTGCATACTTCATACTTGTAACTGGAGCACTTGGGAGACTAAGGTAGGAAGGTCTTATCTCAGAATAATGAGGAACGCACAGATATATGTTTTTATATTTATTTATTACATGTATATGGGGTTTACCATGTAGTAGGTTTTTACTAAATAAAAAGAACAAGGTAACAGATAATGCTTATATTATGTTTCTCACCAATAAGAATTTAAAGATTATTGTTTATAATTGTAGCTGTGTATACAAATTTTCTAGAAAGCTATTCTAATAGCACTGCCATGGGGAGGTGAACTGAAAGATTGGGGCTTAGAAAATTTACCAAATAAAGGGTTTGAAGAAGGAACCAATAGCAAAATAGGAGAGCATAGATAACTTAAGAGTTTGCTCTCTTAGGTTTTTGCCAATTATAGTTATTATCTGTTACTTTACAGGTCATTATTAAAGGATCAAAAAGAAATGAGATGGGGCCTTTTCAACTCCATTTGATGACTTAGAGAATGCCATCTCCTTACACTGAAATAATGTCAGCAGAATTTGAGCATGTTTCGTGCTACTGCATGTCTTAATATACAAACCTTGTTTTTCATTATAGGGGTCCCAATTTCATCTGCTGTTGCAGGTGTAGCAGTGGGATTGGTTACCAAAACCAATCCAGAGAAAGGTGAAATAGAAGATTATCGTTTGCTGACAGATATTCTGGCAAGTATATTCCCAGTTTGAAATATTTACAAGTATATTTAAAAGTACATGCTTAGACCAGTCATGATGGATGATGGAATATGCCTGAATAGGCTTAAGGAAGAAAAATCACTAGGCATAGTCTAACCTAAGATTACGTAGCAAGTTCCAGGCCACCATTGGCCATATGGTGAGACAAAACAAAAAATGCAAAACAAATCAAAGACATATGAAAGCCTCAGCCTAGAACAGTGGTTCTAAATTTGTGGGTCCTGACCCCTTTGGAAGGGGTCGAATGACCTTTTCACAGGAGTTACCTAAGACCATTGTAGAACATAGATACGTACATTGTGATTCATAACAGTATAACAAAATTACTGTTATGAAGTAGCAACAAAAATAATATGGTTGGGGGATCAGCACATCATGAGGAACTGAACTAGAGGGTCACAGCATTAAGAAGGGTGAGAACCACTTGGAGAATGCTTGTACTTCTGGAGTATAGATACAGTGTTTATTTCCTGTTTGCCTCGGATTCTAAAGGGTATGTATTACTATATACTTATCCAGAATGGCTTCCTCTGGGATAATTCTAAATTAATTTTTGTGCATTTATTAGGAACAGGCATGAGCTAAACATAAGATGATATTTTCAATGACAAGCTTTGTGCCCTGGAGTACAGCAGCTGAGCGGCAGAGGTGGCTCTTGCATTTAACATTAAAGGATACACCTTACTTCCGGAGCTAGGACTTAATTCTTCTACTGTGACTATAGGTGAACTTTGATTAAAACTTTATCATAATTTCTTAAATTGTTGAAGGGAATTGAAGATTACAATGGTGACATGGATTTCAAAATAGCCGGTACAAATAAGGGAATAACTGCATTACAGGTACTACCTTGTTTCATTTTTCAAAATTTAAATAATGACATGGACCACTGTCTATCTATTTATTTACTTTGGCTGTTCTATATTAGGCTGATATTAAATTACCTGGAATACCAATTAAAATTGTAATGGAAGCCATTCAGCAAGCATCAGGTAAGTCAGTATGCCTTGTGCTGCTCTCATTTCTGTCTAGTTTGTTAATGGAACCTTTAATTCCCACTAAGTTTACTATAAAATGTGTGGCTGACTGGAAGAATGTTTGCATATGATGTATTGGGTCAGATCCTCAGCACCATCAAAACAGTAACTTAACATGACCAAGTATTAATTATTGATTACATGACTGACTACCCAAATGAAAGAATGGTGAGATTTTAATTTTTACAAGGTAAGCAACTTTCTAAGCTAGGAGTTTGGAGGAGTAAGGAATAGATAAGATAATTAAGGTAATTGGAATATAAAGAGTTTACATTAGTGAGCTAGAGTTTTGATTATACACCAGAGAAAATGAGAGTGAAACTATTTCAGATCACACTTACTTGATTCAGATCACACACTTAACAGTTTTTATTCTGGTGGTATTTCTTCTAGTGGCAAAGAAGGAGATATTACAGATAATGAACAGAGTAATTTCAAAACCTCGAGCATCTAGAAAAGAAAATGGACCAGTCGTAGGTAAGACATTAAACTTATTACTAACAGCTTGATAAACATTAATGTTTAAACATTTATTACTATTTTAAAGTGCTTTTATCAAAATAAAAATAAGTATTTTTTTACTAACTACTTTCAAAGAAAATTCTTTTACAATCATTCATTTATTGGGGGGGCGGGGTAGGCATGCATATGCTACACTGTGTCTGGCAGTCCGAGACCAGCTTCTGGGAATTGAAGCTCTCCTTCTACCATGTGAGTGCTGGGGATTGAACTCAGATTATTAGGCTTGGCAGCACATGCCTCTACCCACTCAACCATCTTACCAGCCCTAGAAAATATTTAAAAATGTTCTTTCCATAAAGAAATGGAAAAGTGAGAACATACATGTTTATTCAGATTTAAACATTACACTATGTATACATGTATCAAAACATCACAATAAATACATAAAATTTCTGTGTTCATATGAATCATTTAAAAGATAAATTTGTTTATGTTGAAAGAAAACCAAACTTTAAATTTGAGAACATACTCTTCTACATTTTTCAATAATTTTAATCACAACAAATTTCTTCTACTTCATAATGAAAGATCTGTACATATGTTTAGGTTCCTATGTCTTTGGCTTCTTTACATGGTTGTTTGCATTGCATTTCAGAAACAATTAAAGTTCCATTATCAAAACGAGCAAAATTTGTTGGACCAGGTGGATATCACATAAAAAAACTTCAGGCTGACACAGGTAAGAGTTGTCTTTAAGTTTGAGGGTATCATTAAATGCCAAATCATATAAGTTAGCTACTTTATCTCTAGTGTGGTACTCCAAAAGTAGTTTTTAAGAGATAAAAGATGAGAAGAAAAGTACAAGATGTCTTGCCTGTGAGTCTTCTATGGGAATTTTTAGTAAGCCAACAAATATTAATGCTCAACTGTATTGAAGAAGGATAAAGCAGCATGGTGGGGCATGCTGTGGTCCCAGTATTTATGACAGCCTGGAGACAAACGTAGCAAGACCCTGTATTAGAGAAGAGAAAGGATGACAAAATCCATCATACTCCTTCCACATTTAAAACTGAACATTCCCAAATAATTTTTGGCTTTTTGTAACTAAATAATTTATGGGTTATTAATTCCTCCTACTTGTGCAGTTTTGACTGAGTTTCATTTAAGCTCTTGTCTAAAGAGTATATGCAGAGACCAGGTACATTCAGGCAGGCAGCTCTCAGTCAGTTCCAGGGTAGTCTGGTCAACATATGGAGTTCCAAGCCAGCCAGCCAAGGCTACATTTATTTGAAACTTTGTTTCAAAACAAACAAAAAAACCAAAAATATATGCAGAAATGGTCACATTTTAACTTGTTTCTTCTAGAAGCAATGTTGAGATGACTTAATAGTTGTATTTTGAGTTTGCTAAAAGACAAGAAGCAGAGGTGCCTTAACCAGTGTTAAGAGTGAGAAACTGACCTGATTCATTCTAAAGGTGGAAAATAAAAGGATGATGAAATCCCTAGTCACAATTGAAGAGTAAAACAAAAGCCTTAAAAATTAGCCTCGCTAGGATAGGACATGGCTCACTGTTATATCCACAGGACCTAGTAAAATTAGCTCTGCTGGCCAGGCAGTGGTGGTGCACACCTTTAATCCCAGCACTCGGGAGGCAGAGGCAGGCGGATCTCTGTGAGTTTGAGACCAGCGTGGTCTACAAGAGCTAGTTCCGGGGCAGGCTCCAAAGCTACAGAGAAACCTGTCTTAGGGGAGAAAAAACAAATTAGCCCTGCTGTTTTAGGGCATGGTTCACTGTTACATGCATGGGAACTAATGCAGTACCAGGCACTTAGTGGGAGAGCAGTATGTGCTTCATGGTTAGTATCACTAAGGAACAGTCATTAGACACAGGAGAAACCCAACCCAGCTGCTTCCAGATCCCTCCCTGTTCTCACTTTCCTTTTTAGATTAGTCTCCTCTGGCATGAGTTTGTTAATTTTAATGTGTTAAGTTACCTCTTTTTTGACGCCCATCCCTCACCATGATGCTGGGTTTATTCTAAAGGTGTAACAATTAGTCAGATTGATGAAGAAACCTTCTCCATATTTGCACCAACACCTAGTGCAATGCATGAGGCAAGAGACTTCATTACGGAAATTTGCAGAGATGATGTAAGTACAGATCTTAGGAGTGATTTTCCTTTTTTTTTTTCCTGTTATCTTATTAACCTAATGATTTTTGTACTTACAGCAAGAGCAACAGTTAGAATTTGGAGCAGTTTATACCGCTACAATAACTGAAATCAGGTAATTACAAATAAACAATGGGTTCGATTTTTTTGGGAGGGGGTGGTTTCAAGACAGGGTTTTGTTGAAGCTTTGGAGCCTATCGTGGAACTAACTCTTGTAGACCAGGTAACTGCCTCCTGAGTGCTGGGATTAAAGGCGTGCGCCACCACCGCCAGGCATGGGTTTGATTTTTACTACAAGCCCAGATTCACTTTGTATTTACATATATGCCAATAACCGTGTGTGTGTGTGTGTGAGAGAGAGAGAGAGAGAGAGAGAGAGAGAGAGAGAGAATATTTGTGTGTAGCTGGGAGTGACTCTTTTTTCTGTCATTACATGTGTTGATTGTTGATGTTTTGCCTGCATGTGTCTACCCACCATGCCTGAAGAGGCAAGAAGAGGATGTTGAATCCCTGGGGACTAGAGTTAGATGGTTATGAGCCACTAGGCAGGTGCTGGGAATCAAACCTGAGTTCTCTGGAAGACCAGGAAGTGCGTTTAACCACTGAACTTCCCTCCAGGCCCACTCCCTTTTGTGTTTGGTTATGTTTATTATCTGTTTTATACAGACAGGTATTTTGCATACCTATATATTACACCATATGTATGTCTGGTGCCTACAGAGGTCAGAAGAGGATATCAGATTCCCTTGAACTACAGTTACAGATAGATGTGAGCAGTTATATGGATGCTGAGACTCAAACCCAGGTCCTCTGGAAAGGCAGCCAGTACTCTCAATTGCTGATCCATCTTTGACTCTGAACTTCTGATCCTCCTGCTTTCACCTCTGATACTGGGAGGTGCTGGGGCCAACCCCTGAGCTGTGGGCATGTGAGCCCTCTACTAGCTGAGCTACACCTCTAGCCCCTTCGAATTCTTTTTTGTTTTTTTAGCTAATTTTATTTTCTGTGCCACTGTAGTTTTCAGTAACATGTTTTATAATTATAATAGATTCTGCGACAAGAATTTTTTTCTTAAACCAAATTTTTTACCATATTTTATTTTCAAACTATATTTTCTACCAATTTTATTTTCCCCAAACCATAAACCTAAAACATACAAATTAGTATTTCCTTTTTATTGCTTTTGTTTCTACGGCATTATGTGATATTTAATTAACACTTTTTTGGCTTTTTTTCTAGACAGGGTTTCTCTGTAGCTTTGGTGCCTGTCCGGGAACTAGCTCTTGTAGACCAGGCTGGCCTCGAACTCTCAGAGATCCACCTGCCTCTGCTCCCAAGTGCTGGGTTTAAAGGCATGTGCCACTGCTGCCCGGCTAATTAACACATTTTTAAATCACTTTCAACCTCAAAAGTATTTTTTTTCAATTTATTTATTTTTTCCATGATATTTATTGAGCTCTACATTTTTCTCTGCTCCCCTCCCTGCCTCTCCCCTCCCCCCTTCAATCCTTCTCCAAGGTCCCCATGCTCCCAATTTACTCAGGAGATCTTGCCTTTTTATACTTTCTACTTCCCATGTAGATTATATCTATGTAAGTCTCTCTTAGTGTCTGCATTGTTGTCTGCACTCTCTGGGATTGTGGATTGTAGGCTGGCTTTCTT
>JAQHUG010000106.1:870719-887226 GCA_028555095.1 Dicrostonyx torquatus | reverse complement strand
GCCTATAACAGGACGTCTCCTGCTATAGGTGGAGCACAAATCAGCACAAACACTGCAGGACCCATGGAGAGCATCCTCCACCTCCAGCCTGAGTGGATCTGGTCAGGGTGACCAGGAACCAGAGAGGTCAGAGGCCACTCCATGCGACCTTTCACTGCAAGGATAGAGAAAAAAGAAGAGAAAAACTAAGAAAACTGAGGGACCCTGGGCCCCCAGGCAAATGCACCGCACAGAGTGTGCAGTGCTAGTGCAGGACTGATCCTGGGTTAGTCTGGTCATGATTTTAGCTAATGGAAGCAATCCAGAGATGAATGGTTGGGGGCAGTCCCCCCGTTTCTAGGACTACCAGAAGATTATAGGAAGCTCACGTGTCAATTCCTTGGGTTCGGAGAAAAGGTTAAGCTGACCAGAATGGGGGAAACTCACCAAAAGAAGCCGGTGGTGTGCACAGAAATCACACTGTAGAAATCGTACTGAGGCATATGGAACACGTGGTTGTTGTGGGGAAAAAAAATACCTGGTTCAGTATCTGACCCCTCGTAGGGGACTTGGGGTGGGGGAGCCTATCTTGAGTCAAGGCACCAATGAAATGGATTATTAAAAATGCTGCAGGAGCCCCAGCAACGGCAGGCAGCAGAAACGCTGCAGGTTTTCAAGCAGTGGCAGTGGGCCCTGAGAGCAGCTAGTCCCAGGCAGGGACGGCTGCAGGTGCTGGTCCAGGGCAGGGAGACCCGTGGTGGCAGGCAAGAGACAGAGACATGGATAGGCATGCCATGCAGAGTGAGGTTGGATATTTATTCAGTGGGTTATGGAAGGGAAGGGGAGAAGAGCAAAGAGGGGAGAGAAAGACAGAGAAGAGAGAGAGAAGGGAGAGACAGAAGCTGCCTCTTCAAGAGGGAGATGGAAAAGAGAACTCAGGCTGGGAGCTGAAGAGAAGCCTGTCTCAGCAGATGGGGGAGGGAGTGGGTGTGGCTTGTATCTTAAAAAGTCAGAACAATCACTACACTAACCTCATATGATTTTTCTCTAAATCTAATAATACCTGTGTCAGGCAGGGGAGATATCTCTATGGGTAAATGTGCTTGCCACCAAGACTGACAACCTGAGTTTCATTTTCAGAACCCATGGAGTGAATAAAAGGGATTCTTGGCAAGTTGTCCTGACTTCTACACCATGTTGTAACAAAGCTTCTCTCCTCACCAAATAAATGTCACTTTATAAAAGCTTCTATGGCACCAATGTTTCCACATTTAAGAGCTCTTGCAGAAGACCAGAACCCACATCAGGCTGCTCCTAACTAACTCCAGTTCCAGGGCATCCATTATCTTCTGGTTCTCTGAAAACACCTGCACTCACATGCACACACCCAAACATTCATGCACAGAATGAAAAATAAATCTTTCACTGGCTGCTCTTCCTTAGGTCCTGAGTTCAACTCCCAGCCACCACATGGTGGCTCTCATCCAACTATAATGAGATCTGGTGCCATCCTCTGGCATGCAGGCATTCCTGAGTGTATAACACTGTGATAAATCTTAAAAAGTCTTTGTGCTAAACATGTTTTTGTCTATTATTCATTCTCTAAATCCAATATAGCAAGTATTTAAGTAACATTTGTATTATGATACGTATTATTATCCAGATATGTAAATTATTCTGCAAGAGATGATACATAATAAGCAGAACATGACATTTTATATAAGGGACTTAGGATACACAGAATTTGGTATTGATAGGAGTCCTGAGATCAATCATTCAAGACACCTAGAGACCAACACACACACACTTGTATATGATAAACTATCTCTAAGATACACCACGAAACCTAATAGAAAAGAAAAATGTTCGAATATTTAGTAATTCAAGATGGTGGTAGTAGCATTAAAGGAAGTGTGTAACTATTTAGGCCACACACAAGAAACGGGCCCCATCTTAGCATTATACAGAAAAAAGTGGGAGGAGAAAAACTCAACAGCAGGAGATGAAGAGACCTTGCACTGCAAAAGTTTTTCTGTCCTTTTTTTTTTTTTTTAAATGTATAAAGCTATTACTTATAAAAACAGCACACTGAGGGCTCGGTTGGGCTAGAACTTTCTGGAGTGGATCTGAGGGAAGGTGTGGTTACAGTGAGGTGCTTTCAGACAAGCATGCATGGGACCCTGCACTGTAGATTCCTGCTCTAACCTTCTGCCCCTACATCTGCTAAAAAGCATTAATGGAGCCAAAAACACTCTCTACAGAAAATTCTCTGTAAACCCTGAAATTCCCATCACAAAGCTAAATGGGCTTCCAGGATCTGTCCAGTACTCTTGCAAAGGCCTTTTCTCCTGAGGAGTGGACAATGGAAAGATGCTTAGAAATAACCCAGGAGTGTCCTCTAACACTGGGCTAAAGAATGGCCTATGTTCTTTCTGTGGCCTTTCCAAAACCAATTCCATTTTCCCTGACTCAGAGTACATTTTGTACATATCACAGCAGTGTCCAGCACATATGGATAATAATCCAAGTCCTTTTGTCATAGGCAGTACCCCGCTATAAATCACAGGCTGGCCTGCACCTCTCAGATCCTCCTGTCTCAGCGTTTCCAAGTGCACTCACCACAGGCAGGTAGCAGCACGCCAGCCTACAGATTCAGAGAAAAGCAGTTACATATCAGATTTTGAAACTATTTTTAATCATGCGCCTACTGTACACAAGCTCCAACTTTCAGCGTTCTGGTGAAGTGTTCACACCTAACCAATCTCGTCAGTCATAAGTACATTCGGGCAAGTGTAGTGATAACTACAACTCCCGAAATACACCGCGGGGTCACCATGTGCACTTATCCCACGCTTTTCAGGTTAGAGCCAAGAGCTGACCGAGCTGAAGGACCGTATCGCGGACGGGCTGGCGGCTAGACGGACAGAACGAGCCGCGAGCGTCCCGCGCGAACCCGTCTTCATCCCGCCGGGCCGAGCTCTCCGAGGGGGGCCGTCCGCCGCCTTTCTCAGGCGCAGACCGATGGCCGGCACTACGAGGCTACCGGCCGAACGCTTGGGCGGGCCTCAGGAAACCGGCAACGCTTCCGTGGAACCTTACAGTCGCCTGCTGCTCACCGTGGCCAGGGAGCACCTCCCGGGCAGACTCCATAAGGGATTGTAGTGGGTGAAGGGGCCGACCTTGGCTTCGGCTGGGCCAAGCATTCGGACTTCCCAGGCTGGCTCTGTTCTTCTCTTAGAGCAAGTCCAGGGTGAGAACCCGCCATGCACGTACCCGCCATGCACCCCGCAAAACCCCAAGAACTCAGCAACGCCACCGCTCCAGCCACCTTCCACTGGAGAAGGCAGAAAACCTCGCGAGAGCTCCCCGCCCAGGAGGCGGGTCGAAAGAGAAGGAAGTCCCTCCCGGGCCTGCGCCCCCAGTGCGTCCTCCTCGCGAGAGCGCCAGGTTTGGCTCTCCGGAAGTGTGTTCCGCGTAGAGGTGCTGTGCCTTGGGCTCGTCGGCCGCCGTAGCCCCTGCTAGGGCAGCCCGTGCAACCCGCCTGGAAGAGGAAGAGAAAGGCTGAGAGAGTCGGGTTACAAGATGGCGGATCTGTAGTAGTTCCCGCGGCGGGCGGCGGCGGCGGCGGCGGCGGCGGCTGGAGAGCGAGCGTGTTCTGGGGAGCAAAGGGAAGAGACGGTGGTCGTGCGCAGGGGTGGAGGGAGGGGACCGGAGAGTACGGGCGGCGGGCTCCCTATGGCTCTTGTCACTCCTCGCGGCTAGACCTTTGGAGCCATGGTGAACTCGGGCCTCTCCAGAGCCGCCGCCGCCGCCGCTGCCGGCTCACTGGAGTGAGGGCCACCGGCGAGGTGAGCGAGGAGGCGGCGGCTGGAGCAGGGGCCCAGCAGCCACCATGTCGGATACACGGCGGCGGGTGAAGGTCTACACCCTGAACGAAGACCGGCAATGGGACGACCGGGGCACCGGGCACGTCTCCTCCACTTACGTCGAGGAGCTGAAGGGGATGTCGCTGCTGGTCCGTGCCGAGTCCGACGGTAAGGGGATTGGAACGCGGGAAGAGAGGAGCGTGCCTTCGGTTGCGGCACAAGCTGGGGTGTGAGCTCCGGGCGCGGGGCTGACTAGCGAGCCCCGCTTGGGACAGCGCATGGCATGGGGCTTGAGCCTGCCCTTCTCAACGATAAAAACAAACTACTGGGCCTGGGTTTACTCGCCGTCAGACGTGGACTCCCAGTTCCTCCGCCTCCATCCCTATTAAGGATTTGACTCCTTCCGCTCCAATCCCTGCCTGGTTGTTGAGGTTTAGAATGTGAAGAGTGGGAAGTCGGTAGGAGACCAGATAGGAACCTAACCCGTGCGCTAATGTCACCCCGTACCCGCTTTGGATACAGTCCTGTCCTTTATATGTGTCTAGTATAAAGGGATTAGTAAATTTCTTCTGAGTGCCTTAGGGGAAAAAAAAACGGACTCTTGCTTGGAGTTAGTATAGACCGTTGCCACGACGTAAACACGAGCACATACGGTTTTACTTTTTGATCCCTCCAGGTTGCCTTTATAGAGAGTGGAATAAAAGAATGGGTTCCACAGTCTCAGTAAGTTAGAAAACTAAAGCAGACTCGAAGATTGTATTTGTTGATTGCAGGATTCATAGAAAGCATTTTAATATTAAAAGCTGACAGCCATAATTAGAATTACAACAACTACTACTGGTACTCAAGAACTACCCAATTGGAGTAACTGATATATGTAGGTAATAGAGGACGAACAGTCTTAGGTTTAATTTTGGCAATGTTGTACTAATGTAGAGTCCCTTTTATTAATTAGTCAAGGGCATTTTATGTGTGTGTGTGGGATTGTTGTTACTCATTGTCATAGGAACAGGATAAGTGTAATTTGTATGGTAAGTCTCTCCAAGGCCCTTGTAATTTGTTCGGATAGACAGGAAATGCAGTGAAACAGCTTTTGTTAAAGTTAATCTTCAAATGGACAGTTAGACTGTCCATTTTAGTTTTATTTTAGTTTTCTCATAGTCTGAATATTGGTTTCACCTAATTTTTTTCCCCTCTAAAGACATTTGGAGATAGGATGAAAGATTGTAAGCTAAATATGTAGCCCAGATCTGGAGAGAAAATATGTATTAAAATATATTTCATAGCTTCAGATCTTCAGCTTGTGAAGAAACATGAAACATTTGTAAATTGTGTGTTATTGAAGGCTTTATAATTTGAGACTTACTTTTTTTTTTAACTCTTTCAGGATCTCTACTCTTGGAGTCAAAGATAAATCCAAACACTGCATATCAGAAACAGCAAGTAAGTAGTTACTATCTTTAATTTGAAAAACTGTGTTTGTCATCCAGAAGTATTCTGACAATGATGGGAATACTTTCCAGATCAGAGAAACAGTTTGGTACCTAAAGTTAGAGGCCATATGTATTTATTTACCTTTCAGGTTGGTAGAGTTTCAAACTGAAAAGTGATTTTTATATTGGCAGTTTATATTGTGTTTTTTTTTTTAATCAAGCCACTGTTTGTATTAGAAAACAATGGTTTTTTGGTTCCAGGTCTCTCGTATATGCTCTGCACTAAACCATTTATTCTGAGTCACATTTGAAAGAAATGATTTAAAAGAAGATTCAAACTGTTCAGTTACTACCATTAAGAAAGAAATTCAACAATGGTGGTGCATACGTTTAATCCCACCACTTGGGAGGCAGAGGCAGGTGACTCTCTGTGAATTCAAGTACAGCCTGGTCTACAAAGCAGGTTCCAGGACAGCCAGGACAACATAGAAAAACAAAACAAAAAACAACAACAACAAAATCAGAGGGATACTTTTAAAGCAATGAAAGTCTGTTTGGTGTGAAGTTGGATCCTTTGACCAAGGAAAGGGGCTTATTGAGGGATTTTTAAGTGGCATTTAAGTTATGCTTTAAATTGTATGCATATTTTTGATATAATCAATTGATAATTGATACTCTATAAATATTGTTAATTATGTAACATTTTCTCAATATTGTCTCTTTGGAAAAGGAAATCTGTTTTAGTATTTCTAATTTAACATGAAGATGATAGTATTGAGTCATCCTTTATCTGTGAATGTTTTCATTTTTATTGTGAAATAGTATCAAAATTGAATAGTGTAGAGAATAATATAATGGGCTCTGTTTTAACACCATCAGTTTACTAATATTAACATACTATATCCTTTTCAATCCTTTTGTAATGTTTAACATGGGTAAAGGTTAAAATCTCTTTTGTGTCTATCCTGTTTTATCCATTCTTTATCCCCCTATGGTAACTCTACTAAAATTACATGTATTCTTTCTGTAGGTGCCTTTATACTTTCCCTGCATGTCTCTTGTGTGTTTTTAAACTTTTATGCTGTTGATATCATACTTTTACATATTCTTAAATTTGTATTTTCACACTGTTTTGAAGATTTATTTGTGTTATTGTAGGTAACTTTTTAAAATGCTGTATTATTCTGATGTATGCTATATACCTATGAAACATTTGAATTATTTCCTCGTGTGTGTGTGTGTGTGTGTGTGTGTGTGTGTGTGTGTAGGAGGTATGTAAAAATCACGATGACAGACTTTGTAAGGAAGAGAAGAATTATTTTAGGTTTATAATTATAGCATCAAGTCTACCTTTAAGGTATATGGAAATTTGGTTGCTATAAACATTTCATATAAGAAATAAAATTGCATCTATTATAAAGGTTGTTAATAGGAAAAATTTTAATGTATGTAATTGCTTTGTGCATGCAGTACATTCTTAGTTCCTTGAAATATTTTAGCATTCAACTGGTAGCTTTTTTTTTCCTTAGATAATTTTTACATATTATCTCTTAGATAATTTTTATATGTTATCTTTTGGTGAAGAATTCAATTAAAACATTTGTCTTGAAAATTTGAATGTTTCTCTGTATCTTAGATACGTCTGAGGACATGTAAATAAATCTTTTATTTCAAACTCCACTAGGCAGATAATTAGTTACTCTGTGTTTGAGTTTTGTAAGATAGCTAGTTCTGGGTTTTTGCTTGTTTGTGGGGTGATACTAATATGTCATCTTTCTCCTACCTACATGAATATAAAATGGTAAGGACATTGGCTCATAACTGTGACTCCTAAGGCATAAGCAGGTCCCTACACATTTAGTTGTAGTAACAATTCTTGACTTGTGTAAGTGATCTTTTACCTGCTATTACTATTGAAAAGACCCTATTGTGTTTGTAGAGGCTTATTAGTAAAACAGTCCTCCAGCACATTAAAAAAAAAATACACTGATTCTTTAAATACTTGAGAATTTTGAATGTAAATGTTACTATCTAGAAAACTAGTTCCAGACAAATTGGTTTTTTTTTTAATACACTTAAGTATGCAAAGCATCGCAAAAAATAAATTTGAAAGATTTTATGGCATCTGAAAATGTTTTCTGTAACCAGTCACATTTAGAAAATATAGTTCTGGGCTGCATATTTATGACATTTTCATGCACACACACTCACATTCTAAGGTTTACAAGAGAATTCTTTGGTAATGAAAGAAATATGGAAAAGCATTGTGTGAACACAGGAATGAAAACCTGTAAATGGAGTCACCTGTTTTATTTTCTTTAATTGCTTTTAATATTGGAGGACCTTCTAGTGGAAGTCATAGAGCCATTTGAGGTTATAGTAAATTGAGTTTCTATGTAATCTATGCAGTTTCTTCCTATTTTAACCAAAGTCTTGCTCAGTTTGCACTTTTTACCAAGTTACACAAATTGAAATTGTGAATACGTCATTGTTTTTATGTTTACTAGAATTATAACATTATCAAGATTTGTCAACATATGACATTTTTAAATAGATTATTCTAATTATTATTTAAATGGGTTATTTCCAAAATTAAAGTTAATATATTATTCATTGATGGGCTTTTAATTAAAAATGGAAGCAAATGACTTGTTTATAGAATATTTTGCTGTTTTAAAATGTGTTGAGTAAATTAAGAGATAATTTAATATTCACAGTCCTAAAATTATCCAACTGCTTAATTGTTTGCTCAGCATACATGGGTTTCCCTTTCTCAGAAGCAAAGTATTAGATTGATGGACTTACTTAAAATGTGTTAGAGTAAGTATTTGCTGAGTGTCAAATAACTGAATAACCAAAGACTGTCAGTGATTCACAGTACTTCCCTACCATGTCTCATACTGAAAAGGGAGAAATGGGAAGATGTATTTTCTTAATACACTTGAATATGTAAGCTGACACATTAGAAGGAAAAGAAAATGATTATGCAGTACAGCATGAAACAAAATGTCTGATACGTGTTTCAGATTTTTAAGTTACTTAAAATCAACCCTACTGATCTTGCCTAAATCAAAAGTCAAAATCATAGGGATTTAGCTTAGCATATTTTACATAGTTGTGTGCTCATGAGTCCAAAAGATCAGTCCTTACCTCAGTGAAACAATAGCATAATAAAATAACTAATGAATTTTTTTTTCTGCCTAGACCTCACTGAAAATGCATGAAAGCATTTCCTGTGGAGGCAGCTGAGGTACAGAAAGGTTATGGATGAGAATATAAAGAAGGTATATTATAACACGAAATATTGTAAACAGCAAGCTTGTATTCCACAGGTGTGGGCGCTAGAAAATTAGAGACAGGAGAACGTATAAGAGGCAGGCATCTGTAAGAATTCATTCTTGGTAATGGTGGTAGTTGCTGAAATCAATATACACCTGCTTGAATTGCAGGAAGTCTATTCACAGACATTTTTTTTCACTTGAGAGTTTGGTGTACCAAGCAAAAGTGAGCCATTATGAATTCTTACTGGAGACCTAAAATGATAAAAGTGATACTGTGTTTAAGGAAACCTGTATGACAGAAACATGAATAATAGATGAGAAGAGCATGGTGGAACAAAAATCGCTTTGGGTGGGAAAACCTTTTGTAATAATTGTGATACAAGAAATTAAAGTCTGGCCGGGTGGTGCTGGCGCACACCTTTAATCCCAGCCCTCAGGAGGCAGAGACAGGTGGATCTTTGTGAGTTCGAGACCAGCTTGGTCTACAAAAGCTAGTTCCAGCGCAGGCTCCAAAGCCACAGAGAAACCCTGTCTCAAACCAAAAAAAAGAAAGAAAGAAAAATAATTAAAGTCTGGTGAATAGACTTGAAGAAGAACTCTAGTATGTTTTCAAGGAGCTGCTAGAGGACATGGTGGACAGTTAACCCAAGTGCTGGGATTAAAACCACCATGCCAGTGACCTTGTCATTTTCTTACAGTTCATCATCTTCTAGTGACGCATATGTAAACAGATATACTCTTTCTTTCATAAGCTCAACAACATTCTGTATGATATTTTGGGCTTTGTTTGGTTTTGTTTAACCTAGGCTTTAAAGCAAATGAAGTAAATGAAGTCTGAATATTAAACATCTGGAACTAGTGGTTGGGTTTGAGTTAGTAACACAGATTCTCATCTAAGAATCATAAAGTGAACTTTTAGCTTCAGCAAGGGACCACCCCTTTAGTGGATAGAAATTAAGAACAAAGCCTAAGTCAGCCTTGTTAAGCTGTCTGCGTTTATTTGTTGAACCAGTACTTAGTAGACTGTTGTTTATAGGCTGGTCCTAATCTTCTTGAAGGTTTTGTTTTCTAAATTAAGTTTGAAGTTTTTTGAAGAAATGTCTTGGTTTTGGTTCTGTTTGTGGTGTGTATTGGGTGGTGTGTCAAATCCCGCATCTTGCACATGCTAAGTAAGCACTTTTCCACTGACCTACTTCCCAATCCTTGGAAGAGTTTTTAAATTACCAGGCAGGGACGATACCATGATCACAAAGGTGGTTTGCCCAGATGTAGTGGCCCCTGCAGCTCCCCCAAATGTGATAATGGGGACATCTCTTATACTCTTTCTGAAACAAACTAACAAGAACGGCACCATCCAAAATACAGAATATCAGTCTGTGGGTGTTGGTGAAAAGCGATAAATGAAAGAATATTTGGTTATGGGGTCACTCTTTAGTCCAAGCAAATAGTTGAATTAAGGGCTTGTGGAGATGTTGAAAGATAGAAGATCTTAAGTTATTTATTTATTTTATGAGCAGTATTTTGCCTGCATGTATGTGTATACACATCCTCAGAGGCCAGAAGAGGGCATCGGATCCCCTGGGTCTGTACTTAACCATGGTTGTAAGCTGCCGTGTAGGTGCTTGAAATTGAACCCTGGGCGTCTGGAAGAGTAGCCAGTGTAACATCTCTCTAACTCCTAAAAGTTTTTTTTTTTTTCTTTTCAGGTCTTAAAGGTTTTGACTTTTATGAACAAAGATTAGCACCATCTGTTCCACTGAGTAGATGGCCTTAATTAATCCATTTAAAGAAGGCAAGGTGCTATACAGAGAAGTGGCTCAGGACAAACTAGACAGAGTTTTCCTAAGTGGGTTTTGAGGGTAGAGTTGAAAGGGCCGATGAAGGGTTAGGCCCTGCTAATAAATAAGAAGACAAAGGTTGTAATAATTTTTGCAATGCTGAGGAACCAAGTCGGGATCTCACACAGGCTAAGCAAGTGCTGTGCTACTGAGTTGTACCCTGAGTCAGGTGTTTTGTTATCTCTTTGAGGTGATTAAAGCCTCACACGTGTTAGGCACAATCTTTACCTTTCAATGACATCTCAAACCCATTTTTAGCTTTTAGCTTTGGGACAGAGGCTAAGTTGCCTGGCCTGACCTGCAACTCATTGTGTAGCCCAGGCAGACCTTCAGCTTGCCTCATACTCCTCAGTAACTGTGATTACAGGGATTTGCCGACAGGCCCAGTTGTAGTTGCCTTAGTTGAAAAAAAAAAATTCAATCCAACTTAAAATGTTGGGCTTTAAAGTTAGTTATGTGGGGAGTAGAGTACTGAGTGTATAAAGAACAATTTGGTGTGGGTTGAGGCAGCCTACAACTTTACTTTCAGCACTTGGGATGCAAAGGCAAGTAAAATACAGAGGTGTCTTTGGGGTCAACCTGGTCTACATACTGAGTTTCAGGCCATCCAGATCTACACAGTGAGATCCCTGTCTCTCAAAGGAAAAAAAAAAAACAAAACAAAAAACAAGGAAAGGAAAGAAATTAATGGTGTAAGGCACTCAATTACTTGAATTCAGATTTTGTTGTTTTACCTGCACTTACTTTTAGAAGCCAGAGTCAGAATGATTTGGGCCTTAGATACCTTTACATAACCAATTTGGATTTTATTCTGCAGTTGTAGTGATAATCCAAAGTAGAAGCTGTTGTACGAAGCATGAGGAGTTAGAGATTTATTTATTTTTAGTTGGGGGTGTGGGGTGGGCAGGGGCGTGTGCACGTCTGTGCAGGTGATCAGAGGCCAGAAGTATTGGATCCCTCTGGAGTTGGAGTTACAGGTTGTCGGGGACCGTTGCCCCAACATAGAAACTGATGTTCTTCCCCAAATGTGTGCTCGGAGACGCGCGGAAAGAAACAGGCTTTCACACCATTACAGTTTAAAAGGTCTCTCTTATTCTTCAGCGAGGCCTTGTATTTATTATATTTCCCTAAAAACCATCCTGCTCTCTAGGCTCTCTTCAAACCCTCTCTTCTCTGCCACTGCTCTATATTTCTCTGCCCTGCTATGTTCCTTCTTGTCTTTATTTCTCGCTCTGTCCCCCTGTTTTCCCCTCTTGGGGTCTTATCTATTCTATCTCTTTTTCCGGGGCATCTTCTCACCATCCACCCACATTCCCATTCACACATCAGCTCGGAAATCGCCACCTTTCCTGGGGCAATCTACAAACGAATCAGAGAGGCTGGAGCAAAAACCTCAGCTATTGTCTTTCTAAATAGTCGGGCGCTGGGTAAGAAACCATGGCATCCCCCTGGCTAGCAGGTAACAGAGCCCACACAGGTGATTGTGAGTTGCCCAATTTAGGTGCTGGGCACCAAGCTCAGGTCTGTGCTCTTAATCACTGAGCCAACTCTCTTGCCCTACAGAAGGATTTTAAAAGAAACCTGCCTTTATATTGATTTTTCTCAAAAGGAGATAATAGTTTTAGTTGATATCTAGTAAGTCAAATTGTTGAGTCCTAAAATCAGTGTGGTCTTCTGAGTAAAAAGTAACATTTCAGTGAGAAGTGTTTTGCTCATACCTTTAGTTACTGTTGCCTAGCTACCCAACCCTAACAAAATAAATCAAGTAAAACAGATGAAAACAATAGAAATAGGAAGACAATGGTCAAACTGACATTTATTTAGTCCCTTCTTGTTAGCAGTTAGTGGTGTGACAAAATGGAAACTATGCTGCTCTGACGAGAAGTGAAGACTCCAAAAATTTTTAGGTATTCAAAAACATTTTAGCCGGGCGATGATGGCACAGAGGCAAGCAAATCTCTGTGAGTTCAAGGCCAGAAGGGTTTTTAGAACTACTTAGAGCATAATAAACCTGTAGTTGTAAAAATACTGTTAATATTAAACATTAAACATTTTGCTTATTTCATCTTTATATAATCCTTTTGCTTCCTTTGTGTGTGTTGTATGAAGTAATTGTTGCTTTGAGACAGGGTTTCACTATGCAGCTCTAGTTGGCCTAGAACTCATTATTAGGCCTTGCTGTCCTCAGAGTCACAGAAAACCGCCTGCCTCTGCCTTCCCAAAGTGCTGAGATTAAAGGTGTGTACCACCACACTTACCACCATACTCTGCTTATAATAGCTTCTTACATATAAGATATTAGTGAATTAAGGCATATAATTCATGTTTTGGAGACTACTTTTAATGAAGCGATCTTCAAATGGGTTAAGATGAAAAAGCCAGCCATGGTGGTACACACCTGTAATCCCAGTGCTAGGGAGATAGAGATAGGAGAGTCCCTGGAGCTTGCTGGCCAGCCACTCTTTAAATCAGCGAGACAGATTCAGCAAGACACCCTTCTAAAAACGTGGAGGACAATGAAGGAAGACATGACCCCAACTTTTGGCATCTCACACAAAGTTGAAATTGAGGCCTAGATATATCAGGGCATTTTTCATTTACGTTAGAGCTTACATATTGGTAAGTTTTTACTTTTCAGTGCTGAGTATCAAACTCAGGGCCTTACTTATGCTAACAAGTGTTCAACTACTGAGTTTTATACTTAATATCAAGTCATAATATTTGCAAGTACTAATCAAAGAATGATTATTAAATATATTTTGTTGGGGTTGGGATTTAGCAGTTAAGAACACTTGGTGCTCTTCCTGAGGACCCAATGTAAATACTTTAAATGTAAATACATTAAAGATAGATTCAAAGACAAAACCTCCAAACGGTTTACAGTGTGCTTAAAAAAATATGTGTAGGCTTGGGAGAGAAAAGAGAAGAGATAAAGTCCTTAAAAAAGAGAGTAGTTGAGTGGGGTAGCACACACCTTTAATCCCAGCACTTGAGAGGCAGAGGCAGGCAGATCTCTTTGAGTTCAAGGACAGCCTGGTCCAGGGAGTGAGTTCCAGGACAGTCAAAGATACACAGAGAAGCCCTGTCTCAAAAAGCCAAAAATTAAAAATAAAAATAAAAGAAATAGAGTTTAACATAAAGCCACATAAAGATGGAAAATACACGGAATCTGGAGACTGTATGTTATGTTGTCTTTGAATTGTTTGATGGCTGAAGAAGGAGAATTTGATTACAAATGCTGCTGGATTAATACAACATATATATTTTGAAAATGCCTTGACTTCAAAATTTAAGTCAGAAGGTATGTTACTTTGGAGAGGAGATTTTTCTTTTGTTTCCACAGGAAATGAAAGTCTGTGGATTCATGCTGGGTTAAGAAAAAATCAGTTTAGATCAAGGAAAATCCCCTGAGAACTCTCCAATAGGAGTCAATGGCCCAGATGATCCAGGGTTTCAGAGGACATCTGTTGGAGTTTCCTCTGAATTCTACATCCAGAACAGTTTCAGGACTGCTAGCTGAGATGATCAAGCCTTATTGAATTTTCCAGTCAGGACTTGACCATAATTCTAAATTTTCTTTAGGTCCCTATAAGATTATCAGCATCCCCGGTCAGTAGGAAGTAGCCTGGAAAACTACACCTGCATTCCCAAAAGATGGATTATGGCTGTTTATCTTTGTTGACCTCCTAGAATCATTTGTAGAAGCTTTTGTTTGTTGTTGTTCATAGGACTAAATCAACAACAGAAAACTGCCTTGTAATCTCTTTTCCAAGTTAGAAATTTAACTGGGTAAGATCTTGCCCAAGGGGCACCTATAGTGGTTTGAGTGAGAATGACCCCCATAGGTGCATAAATTGGAATGTTTGGTGTGTTTTGTGATTTGGAGTGTTTTGTTTTGCTTTTCGAGACAGGAACTCACTCTGTAGACCAGGCTGGCCTAGAACTCACAGAGATCCACCTTCCTCTGCCTCCCAAGTACTGGGATTAAAGGCGTGTGCCACCACCACCCAGCTAAATGTTTGATTTCAAAAGCCTGCCTCAGTATAGTTTTTTCTTTCTTTCTGTGTCATGCTTATGGATCAGATGTAAGCTTTCAGCTACTCCTCCAACACTTTGCCTACCTGCCTGCTGCCATGCTCCCCTCTCCCCCGTTGGTGACTAAATTCTACTGTCCTATGAGACTGTGAGTGCCAAATTAAATGCTTTCTTTTATAAATTGCCTTGGTCATGATGTCTTTTCACAGCAATAGGAAAGTAACTAAGATGGTATTACCCTTCCCTGTATCCAGTGCACCTTAGGCTTCTCCTTAAGCTCCATGTTTCTCTTTGCAGAAGCTGTGAGTATAACATAAAGTTTTCTAGTGTTCTTTTTATTTTCAAACTCTGTTACGATACTTTGTTTGTGTTTTAACAAATAAAGCTTGTCTGAAGATCAGAACAACACTAAACCACTAGAGGCCAGGCAGTAGTGGGACACAGCTTTAATCCCAGGACTCAGGAGGCAGGCAGATTTCTGTTTTTTTCAAAGCCACCCTGGCTACATGAAATTTATCCAGTCTAAAAGAGAAACTGCTCACAGAAAGGTGATCCCAGCACTTGGGATCACAAGCCTTTAATCCCAACATCAAGCAGGTGGAGACAGGAGTTACCACTCAAAGAGGAATATAAAGCAGGAGGAGGCAGGAGCTCAGTGCAGTCTGAGGATGCATTCTGAGAACAGGATCAACCCTTTAGTCTGAGCATTGGTAAAAACTCTAGTGGCTGGCCACTCTGCTTCTCTTCCTTCAGCTTTCACTCCCTAATAACAGACTCTGAGTTTTTATTATTAAAAACAATTAGAATTCACGCTATGTTGGTGGAAGCTGCTTGTCCGTTCTTGGCCGCCCAGACCTAAAATAATCGCACAGAAGCTAATATTTCCAATATTGTTTGGCCAGTAGCTTAAGTGCATTTCTAGCTAGCTCTTACATCTTAAATTAACCCATTCCCTTTTTTTAATTTTTTTTTTATTGAGCTCTACATTTTTCTCTGCTCCCCTCCCCTTCAACCCTCTCCCAACGTCCCCATGCTTCCAATTTATTCAGGAGATTTGTCTTTTTCTATTTCCCATGTAGATTAGATCTATATATGTTATCTCTTAGGGTCCTCATTGTTGTCTAGGTTCTCTTAAAAAGCACTTAATGAGTAAGTACATGTGAAAATTGTCTTTCTGTGTCTGGGTTACTTCACTCAAAATGATGGGGTTTTTTTTAGCTCCATCCATTTGCTTTCAAAATTCAAGATGTTATTTTTTTCTCCTGTTTAGTTGTAACATGAGGGTCCTGCTTGTTAGGGTTTCTGTTCCGCCCAGTACCCTGCAGCCGGCAAGCCCCAAAGAAAATCACACAGAGAGTCTACATTAGGTTATTAACTGATTGGCCCATTATCTCAGACTTCTAACTAGCTATTATAACTTATATTAACCCATCTATGTTAGCCACATGGCTTGGTACTTTTTCTCAGCTGGGCAGCTTACCATTGTTGCCTCCTTGATGGTCTGCACAGGAATGCCAGGGAAGCTTCCTGCTTCCTCGAATTCTCCTGTTCTCACCTCTACTTCCTGTCTGGTTTTCCCACCCATACTCCTTGCCTGGCCAATCAGAATTTATTTAAAATATGATTGACAGAATACAGACAATTCTCGCATACCCTTTAGTACTACATTGTGTAAATGTATCACATTTTCCTTGTCCATTCTTTGGTCAAGGGGCATTTAAGGTTGTTTCCAGGTTCTGGCTATGACAAACAAAGCTGCTATGAACATAGTTGAGCACATGTTCTGGTGGCACAATTGAGCATCCTTTGGATATATACCCAAAAGTGGTATTACTGGGTCTTTGAGGAAAGTCGTCCCTGGTTTTCTGAGAAATTGTCACACTAACATCCAAAGAGGCTGTACCAGCTTGCATTCCCACCAGCAATGCAGAAGTGTTCCCTTTACCCCACAACCTCTCCAGCATAAGTTGTCATCAGTGTTTTTGATCTTGGCCATTCTTACAGGTGTAAGATGGGATCTCAGAGTTGTTTTGATTTGCATTTCTCTGATGACTAAGGATGTTGAACATTTCCTT
>JAQHUG010000106.1:826514-869549 GCA_028555095.1 Dicrostonyx torquatus | reverse complement strand
AAGATGTGTGGATTGATATCCGGGTCTTCTATTTGGTTCCATTGGTCCTCTTGTCTGTTCTTATGCCAGTACCAGGCTGTTTTCAGTACTGTAGCTCTGTAGTAGAGTTTGAAGTCAGGAATTGTGATGCCTCCAGAAGTTCTTTTATTGTACCGTTCTTTCAAGGTCTGTGAAGAATTTTGCTGGGCATTGTATTGAATCTGTAGATTGCTTTTGGTAAGATTACACTTTCTGGTGTCTTTAGTTTCTTTCTTCAAAGATTTAAAGTTCTTGTCGTACAAGTCTTCTACTTTTATTCCTTTTATTTTGTATTTTACCATGAGGCTCGTGATTTACTGTTACTGGGTGGGGCATGTGCGTCTTTCTCTTCCTGGCAGATTCATAGCTTTCCCTTACTCCACATATATATATCCTCTCTATATATCTTTTGCAGCCTGACTATTCTTCGAAAAAATATAGTCATATGATCATGTTCTTCACTGCAGTAGTCTGTACACTCCCTGGTAGCAGAGTCTTTATTTGTAATTTTTCTGTTTTATATTATGACAAAGTACTATGCCCAAAGTAATAGAAGGGTTTATTTGGGCTTACAGTTTCAAAGTTCATAAGAGTTATCACTGTTACAGTCGGGAAACATGGCAGAAGTCAGGTTTGGTAACAGGAACAGCTGACAGCTCAGGGCCTACATCTTGAACCACAAACAGGGAACAGAGGAGCAAACTGGAAATGGTTCAGATGTTGGAACTCTCAAAGCCCACCTCCAATGCCAGATAGGCCATAATCCCTAAGCTTTCCCAGATACCACCAACTAGGCACCAAGTATTCTAATGCAGAGGCTGCAGGGCACATTTACCATTCAAAGCACCACACATGCAAACATTTCACACACAAAACAAAAATAAGTCTATATGTGCCAAAATAGGGTTAAACCTAAATTTGTTTGAAGGTATTTGCATGCTTTTAATCATTTGACAAACACTTAAAAAGAAAGGGTAGGCATGTAGGTTGTTGATAAATGGAATGGCTGACTTTCTGGACAGCAGAAAGTAGATGGTTGAAATATCTACAGTCAAGAAGGTTAGGAAGTGATAGCTAGAGCCTGCTTACCTATTCTAGCTTATTTAAATTGCTCAGTGTCATTTTTGATACCAAACTTCTCTTTCATTGAGAGTATATAGTACAAAACTTTAATGGCGAAACAGAATACTTTATTGATATACGCTATCGCTTAAATGTATTTTCGCTGCCAGTTCTCTTTTATGTTTCATAGATACATCTTTTCTAGTGTGGTAATGAGAAATCTTTTTTTTTTTTTTAAACAGGATACATTAATTGTTTGGTCAGAAGCTGAAAATTATGATCTGGCTCTGAGTTTTCAAGAAAAAGCTGGCTGTGATGAGATCTGGGAAAAAATTTGTCAAGTAAGTTTTTTATATATGAATATTTATAAATGTGATTGTACACATTACTTGGTTTTTTTCTTTTCACTTTAGAATTATGTGTTGAACTATGGGAACATAATAAGGTGAGATTTTTAATATTTTAGCATGATTTTTGTGTGTATATTTTTCAGGTGCTGGTAATATGACCCAGGTCCTAATTCATACTAAATAAAATCTGCCGCCTTTAATCCCAGCACTAGGGAGGCAGAGGCAGGAGGGTCTCTGAATTTGAAGCCAGCCTGGTCTACAAAGTGAGCTCCAAGAAAGCCAGGGCTACACAGAGAAACCCTATCTCGAAAAAAACAAAAGAAGTGCTCTGCTACTGACCTGCATTCTCAGTCTTAGACAGTTTTTTATTTGTTGTAACTGATTATTCTACTTTAAATTAGGGACAACAATATTAAATTTTTAGATTTTTCTTTTTTAAATGTGAACAAGACTGTGAATGTAACTCAGTTGGTAGAGGCCCTGAGTTCAGCTCCAGCTTGGTTAAGCCAAGCATGGTAGCAAGCACCTGTAATTCCAACAATCAGGAGGTAAAAGCAAGAGGATCAGAAGTCTAAAGTCATCGTCAGCTTCGTAGTAAGTTTGAGGCCATCCTAAGCCATATGAGGCGTGTCTCAGAAGGAGGATTGGGACCTGAGGAATGTGTTAAGTAATGCAGAGTTCCTGTAAAACTCCCTCCAGACAGCTCCTGCACTCAGCTGCATGTAATGCAGCAACATTTAGCATTTGGTGTTAATATAGAATATTAGTTGCAATTAATAAACTAGTGTTAAATATTATTAACTAAAACTCATGCTCTGTTTATTTAGACCTCAGCAGTTTCTTGATTTCTATTTACTTTTCCCATGATGCCACATTGCACCACTCCTTTTTTAACTTGTTAGACTTTTTATGACTGTGATACTTGGTAATTAGAATTTTAAATTGATTGTGTCTTTTTGTTTTTAGTGACAGATCTGTTTCAATGACTACCTAGTACTACCTAGAACTTTATGTCTAATAGGTTGGTTTCATTGTTTGGCTATTATCATTCTCTTTCACTTGAGCTTTTCTCTATGATTCTGTTTGTTAACAAGTCTCACTCAGTTGCCAGGTTGACCTCAAACCCAGTGATCCTCATGCCTCAAGTTTCCCAAGCCTCAGTTTACTGGGATTATTGCATGAACTACTATACCCAGGTCCTTTTGGTGATTCTTAAAATTTTTAAATTGCTTTTCTAGATCTGATCATAATCATTTTTATTTGACTGTTTTTATTTTGTGCCACATACTTCAAGAAACTGTAGCCAGGCATATTGATGCGAACCCATTTTCCCAGTGTTTAGAACCAAAGGATCAAGAGTTTGGTCATCCCAGATTTGTATGTGTGTGGGGGTGGAGATACATATACATATGTGTGTATATGTGTCTGTGTAGAGATACATATACATGTGTATGGTTATCTAGATAAAAGATAGGTATACATGTATGTGTGTGTGTGAATGAATTTGAGGCTAGCCTAGAACACATGAGGCCCTATCTCAGAAACACAAGGAAAAATTTAAATGAATCTTCCTGTTCCTTATGACATGTAGCCCTGGAGCAGTAAATTTTTAGCTGGAAATGGACACTTTTTTTTACATATTATTTTGTTAGTGAGCATTACTAATATACATTATTAAATAGTGTAACTCTGATATATAAAAATTCCAGTATAAAGTATTTCATGTATTCATGCAAAATGTACATGGAATAAAATTGAAATTGTTATGCTATTATTTTGCCTTTCTGGTTTTCCCGCTTTTAACCCTGCAAATACTTTTTATGTTGTTTCTTGTGCAGTCTTATAAAAACCAATTGTATTTTTAACATTCTAAAATCTCTGCAAATTAGAATTGTTTACCTTTAATGTTATTTCAGTAAATATTTGCTATTCTGGTTTTAATTTACACTTCAAACTATGAAGTGAAACTTACCTAAGTAAAAACACACATGAAGTATAAAAGTATTAAAATCACTACATTAGAAGGGTAAGAGAATATGGAGACATTTTATGAAGCTGTTTGGAATATTTTTAATGGCATATAAAAGTAACTTAAATGATGAATTTCAAAATTTAAGAAAGTAACACCTTTTTTAGAATTGTAATCTTGGTTTACCTATCTGCTCAACATAGCTGTGCATAGTAATATTTTTTAGTAAATAACATATTACGCTGCTAGGGAAGTAGCTCAGAGGTTAAGAGCATTGACTGCTCTTCCAGAGGTACTGAGTTCAAGTCCCAGCCTCTACATGGTGGCTCACAATCATCCATAATGAGGTCTGGTGCCCTCTTCTGGCTTGCAAGCAGAAATACAGGCAGAACGTTGTGTATATAATAAATAAATCTTTTAAAAAATAACATTAGATTATATCTGTTTCTTACCTCAGCCCTTACTGTTTAATATACTGTTTGGAATTTACATATGTGTGTGAAACTTCATGTACTTGTCCTAGAATTATTTTCAAAGTATTATGTTTATTTACTTGTGCATTTGTGTATTGTATGGGCACACAGCATGTGTGGAGGAGCACAGCTTGGCAGGGGTCTGTTCTCTCCATTCATCCTCTAGGTACCAGAGATCAAACTCACGTCAATAGGTTCAGCAGCAAGTTCCTTTACCTGCTGAACTGTTTTGCTGACCCTATCCTAGAATTTTTACTAAAATTGTCTTACTGTTTTTATTCAGCTAGTTCTGAAGGTTCACAAGACAACTTTTAGGTACAGTAGTTGATTGAAAAGATTCAAGAGAACTCAATGAAGCTGTTTTATATCTAGTTACAATTTACTACTATAGTAGCACATACAGATTAAAAGCAAATGGGGAAAAGCACATGAGGATAAAGACTAAGGAGAATTCTGTACTTGAGTTTCCAAGCCTGTCTTCCCATAGTCATACAGAAGGCACTTAGTTCTCTCATATTAACTGTTGTCAACCAGAGCAGCTTACCCAAGTATTTGTGGCCAGGGTTTTTATTAGAGATGAGTCACATGATTAGATTCCAGCTCCTCCAGAAGTCAAGGATGCCTCCTAATCCAAGCAACCACCATAAACCACATTGTTAGCATAGGATAATGCATAGACCTAGATCCCCCCTTTAAGATATAGGATTATAGGTGTATAGGAGTTGCCCTTCAGGAACTGGGCATTGGCCAAACCTTTCTTTGGATAGGTCAATCCCTCGGTCAAAATGCTCTTCCACCGAAGTGATCATATTTGAGGACCTGAGGGTAAAGGTCCTTGCCACGAAGTTGACAACGTAAGTTTGATTCCCCTAGAAAACATGGTAGAAGGAAAGAATTGTTGTTATCCTCTGACATACATAGTACATCTCCACAAGGAAAAAGTAAAACAATTATTTTTGATGATTTATGTGTATTGATGTTTTGCCTACATGTGCGTCTGTGCATTATGGGCATGTGGTGCCATGGGAGACCAGAAGAGGTTGTTGGATCCCTGGAACCCTAATTATAGATAGTTATGAGACATCATGTGGGAATCAAACCTGCATTCTCTAGAAGAGCAGCCAGTACTCTTAACCACTGAGCCATCTCTCCAGCCCTGTAAAGCAAATTTTTAAATGGTCATATTTGACTAAGCATCTGTACTTAGTATAACACTTGCAATGACAAAACAGTAGAGTTAGTATGAATGACCAGTATAAGGTAGACATGTAAAAACACAAGCCAGTGAGATGGTATTTACTCTGTAAGTGTGATGACCCAAGTTCGATCTCAGAACCCACAGTGAAAGCAGGGAATCAACTCCACAAAGCTATTTCTTGACCTCCACTAATTGTAATCATAAATAAATATAGAGAAACAACTATACTGTTCTATAAAATTTTGGTGTTTTGTTTGTTTTATACCAATTCTGTTACTATTTCCTCCATAATTTTTTAAAAATACTTTTTAAACTAGCAGCATTTTATTTTATTTAAAGATTTATTTATTAATTATGTATTATTGTGTGTGTCCCTGCAGGCCAGAAGAGGGCACCAGATCTTATTACAGATAGTTGTGAGCCACCATGTGGTTGCTGGGAATTAAACTCAGAACCTCTGGAAGAACAGTCAGTGCTCGTAACCTCTGAGCCATCTCTCCAGCCCTTCCTCTGTGATTTACAGTTTGTACCTCACAGTAACTGTTCAGAGCTGTTCCTGGTTTCAGTCTCTGAAACCCCCACATAGTGGATAAGCAGAACTCACTTTCTCATGTTGTCCTCTGACCTCCATGTGTGCTCTGTGACAAACACAGAGTGATATGAAAACAAACAAATAACAATAACAAAAAATAGCTGTTTAATGTAGGAATTACCCAAGAAAGTTTTGGTGGTACACACCTTTCATCCCAGAAGGCTGAGGCAGGTGAATCTCTAAATTCAAGGTCATCTTGTTCTACAAAGTGAGTTACAGGACAGCCAGAGCTATACAATGAGACCCTGTCTCCAAAAAAAAGACAGGAAAGAAAAAGAAATAAATATTGCTAGGTTGGAAGTAGTAACACATACCTTTAATCCCAGCACTGAGAAAGAAGAGGCAAGTGGATCTCTGTGAATTCGAGACTAGCCTGCTCTACATAAAAGTTCCAGACCAGCTAGGACTACAGAGAGAAACCTTGTCTCAAGAAAGGAACTAGCCAGTGCTTAGCAAATCTAAGTCTTCCCCAGGCCAGTAATTTTCATTTGGCATTACATCCTCGGGAAGCTTCAGTGTAATTTCCCAACATATATGATGATCAGTATTGCAGAATTTAATACGTAAGAGTTGAGTCAACAGTACCAGTGTTGTTTAACTAAAAAGTAAGAGTCACTATCTGTTCAGGCATCTGGTATAATTGAGCCAGTATTATTTCTTGCTCTTAGCTTTTGAGGCACACATCATTGGATTTCCCTTACTCCATAGTCATCTGGTCATTCCTTTGCTTCTGTTGTTATTTCTCCTCTTCACTTGTCTTCTCCCCCACAGTGGGATTACGAACAAGTGTGCCCACCACCATGTCCTGCATTTGTTGGTTTCTGGAGCTCCGGTTGAGGAGTTGAGGTCCTCAGGCTTGTATGGCAAGTGCTTTACCATCTGAGCCACTGCCCAGTCCTGAGAATGTCATTTCTTAACTAGACTGGCCTTGAATTTCCTGATTCTTGCCTCCACCTCTCAAGCACTGAGATTACAGGTGAGCCACTGTGCTCGGTGTTCACGGTACTTTTACATAAATTCGATGGTCAGTGATTTGATTTCCAGAGTGTTAAACTATTTTGTATTTTAAGATAACCAGCTGTACTTGGGTGTTTTTAGGTTCAAGGTAAGGACCCATCAGTAGAAGTCACACAGGACCTCATTGATGAATCAGAAGAGGAACGATTTGAAGAAATGCCAGAAACTAGTCATCTAATTGACCTGCCCACATGTGAACTCAGTAAACTTGAAGAGATTGCTGACTTAGTTACCTCAGTTCTTTCCTCACCTATCCGTAGGGAAAAGCTGGCTCTGGCCTTGGAAAATGAAGGCTATATCAAAAAACTACTGCAGCTGTTCCAAGCTTGTGAGGACCTAGAAAACACTGAAGGCTTACACCATCTGTATGAGATTATTAGAGGAATCTTATTCCTAAATAAGGCAACTCTTTTTGAGGTAATGTTTTCTGATGAGTGTATCATGGATGTCGTGGGATGCCTTGAATATGACCCTGCTTTGGCCCAGCCAAAAAGGCATAGAGAATTCCTGACCAAAACTGCAAAGTTTAAGGAAGTTATACCAATAACAGACTCGGAACTAAGGCAAAAAATACATCAGACTTACAGGGTACAGTACATTCAGGACATCATTTTGCCTACACCTTCTGTTTTTGAAGAGAATTTTCTTTCTACTCTTACATCTTTTATTTTCTTCAATAAAGTTGAAATAGTCAGCATGTTGCAGGTAAGTAAATTACTTTTCATAATTCTATTTTCAGGTGTTATGTTCCTAACAATTTAAGCCGGTGATAAAGATTTACTTTGTTTACTTTAAATGTTCTTTTAAACAAAGAAAGCATGACTGTCTTATGGTTTTTATTTTTTAAGATTTTTAAGTTTTAGTATAATGTGCTTTTTTTTTTTTTACACTTATTGTGTTTGTGTATGTGCATGTGTGCTATACTATGTGGGAGGCGGCATATTTGAGGACAGCTTGTAGGAGTTTTCCACTGACGAAACCCAGGCTGGCCCTCAACTTAACATTGTAGCTGAGAATGACTCTCACTTCCTGTAGTTACATGTACTTCTCCTGGTCCTACCTACCAATTTTTAATTATTCTTCAGTAAAGGGCATAAGGAAGTTAAATAACGTATTAGGTTCCTTTTATAGCAAGTGGGATGTGGTGTTTTGTTAGGTTTTTTTAATATATATAATTTTATTTGGCTGACCTTGAACTCAGGATTTTCCTCATTTTTCCTGAGCACTGTGATTTCAATTGTGTGACCTACTTTTCATTTCAGGATGCTGTTTTATGCACAGACAGAAAAATTAGTATCAGGAAATTGAAAATGTGGCTGTAGTGATACTTCATTTTTATTTTAATAAATAAAGCTTGCCTGAAAATTGAGAGTAAAACAGTCGCACTAATCAGCTATACGGACCAGGCAGTGGTGACACACACCTTTAATCCCAGTAGCCACACTAGTTTGCCATAGAAACTGGACAGTACTGGTGTGCATGCCTTTAATCCCAGCAGAGGAATATAAGACAGGAGGAGGCAGGTTTCAGGCTCTGTCTCATTCTGAGGATTCCTGGAGACAGGATCACCATTTTCCGAATGAAGTAGAAGTAAAAGTCAGTGACTGACTGCTTTGCTTTTCTGTTCTCCAGGTTGAACCCCAGTATCTATCTCTGGGTTTTTATTAATTGTGCTACATATGGCCATACATACTCCGGAGTTAATATAAAGGATGTCAGATTCTCAAATATAGCATTTAAGTGATTGCTTGACGTAAGGGTTTCCAGATCCATAACAGTAAATCATAACAATTTTTTTGTAGTTGAAAAATAATGTCTGGAGATGTAATTCAATGGTAGAGAATGTTTACTTACCAATTCCCAGTACTGTCAAAAATAGTTTAAATAAATTGTGTAAGCTAATCTATAAATATTTGCAATATTTTCTTTGTCATTTTACATATATTTTATAATTTTATTTGTGAAATCTATGATATAAAGCAAAGCTTTAAAGGAATTTTATTTTACTTGTTCGTTTATTTTATTTTTTTAAGGCTGGGTCTCACTAGTATCTTTGGCTGTTTAAAAACTCACCATGTAGGCCAGACTGGCCTTAAACTCATAGTGATCCTCTTGTCTCTTCCTTCTTGAGTGCTGGGATTAATGGCTTGTGCTACCATACCAAAAAATTTTCATTTATTTATGATTCATGAGATGCAATTTGTAAAATTGTTAATGAACTTTAAACTACCTGATGTTTGTCTGTTTTGTTCTTACTTATTTTTGTTTGTGCCACTAAGGATCATTCTCATGGCTAGAAAAGAACTCTCCCACTGAGTTACGTCTCAGCCCTGATTTAGAACCTCTCCCCAGGGGTTTCGTTATCTAGAACATTAGCCACATGTACTGTGATAGTTGTCTTATTAAAACAAAAGCTTTTAAGGCTTACAGAAAAGAAAAAAATGATCAAAAGTGATTACTTTCATGACTTAGAGAAGCAAGCATTTAAGAAAAAGTATCCCAGCTCCAGGCTTTATATTGTCAATCACTTTCTTCCTAACATATACTCTGAAATAGAATGCTTCATAGCTTAAAGAAGTCACAGAAATGATGCTGTGAATTGGGGGAGGGGGAACATGCTCCTAATGAACATCGTTAAGAATATTTTCAGTGGTTTGGCTGTCACCTCATAAGTGGCAAGTCGTGCAACAAGTTTAAGGGGAAATGCAGTTATCACGACTTTGGAATGTTTTCCTTTGAAAATACTCTGAAAGAGTTTAAAAACCTTTAGCTGGAAAGAATGAAAATTTAATGTGGGAGATCTGTGGAAAGAAACAAAATTTATAAAAGATGTGAACAGGGGAAATACATATTTACAGATATTGCATTTATATTCTAGAGCAAGTTGCTTAAAATTGAGTTTCATACAGGTGGGTTTTGAAACATCCTTATTTGCTCTAAGTGTATCAAGCCGTGATGTATAGTGTCTAAAAGGAGTCAGTGAATACATAAAGAAGTACCGTTCTAAGTCACTCTTTGTTTTTTCAAGACAGGGTTTCCCTGTAGCTTTGGAGCCTGTCCTGGAACTTTTGTAGACCAAGTTGGCTTCCAACTCACAGAAATCCACCTGCCTCAGCTTCTGTAGTGCTGGGCGTGCGCCACCGCCACCTGGCTTGAGTCACTCATTTAGAACCCTTTTTTAATCTCTTTACTTTGTCTTTAGCACTCCCCATTGATGCTTAGTTCTTTTCTAACTGGTGAGGACTATATCTTCATTTAAGTTCTCCACCTTATTTTGGAAGCAACAAGATCATCCTTGGTTAATGTATGGTTCATATAAGACATGTTTGAAATGCATCTTTTATATCTGATGATTTCATTTTACTTAGGCAAGCACAATTATAATTTAAATATCCCTTCTACATTTTAGACATACAAATTTTTAATATCTTAGTCATCAGGTGCAGTTACCATAGTGATTTGTCATTTATTTTATCCTTGGCTATAGATTAAAGCGCTCTGTATGATCTCACATGTTGAAGACTTCCTGCCTGCCACCATAATCCTGTGCCTGTCTTGTTATTTTTTCTAGTACATATGAACTGACAGTGAGATCCTCATATTTATTTGAGCTATGTTTAAATTAAGAGTAAATAAAAACTGAATTACTCTGAATTATCAGAATGAAAGTAAACGAATTGACTGATCTGCCTCTGGAGCTCCTGTTTGATTTACATCTTCCTGTGTAGTGAGACACTAGCTTGTGTTAACTTCCGCAGAAGTTCTAAGTTTTAGAAAACTGTAAATAAATGCATCCTCAAACTTCAGGTTTTGTGATGAATATGCTTTTGAATTTCGTTTTGTTTTTTACTATACTTTGTGTAAGGCATATACATAATGTAACTATACTTTTGCTAATATTTCATAGCAATTATTTCTTTTCATGCAGGAAGATGAGAAGTTTTTGTCTGAAGTTTTTGCACAGTTAACAGATGAAGCTACGGATGATGATAAACGGCGTGAATTGGTAAGTCATTTATTCATTTTCTAAAACTTGTTTTTACATGTTTTAGAAAATACTTAAGATATTATGTATGTCATTCCTATACACACAGATACCCTACCCAAGGAAATTTAAATGCCTTCTGGCATGACAGAACTATAGACATTTGTTATACTAGTAGGTTTTTATATAATGGAGATGCAGAAACAAAACTACAGAGATGAAAGGAAAACACTTCTAAAATAAATGAATGATAAATAGTTGGTTCCTTAGAAATGTTTACTTGTTAATGTGTCTGTCAAGAGGTTTTAGGGGCCTTGGAGTTTTGATTTTGTCTGAGAGGTAACTATTTTAGAGGGAAAATCAACAATAATTGCTATTTACTAGATGTTTGCCTTCTTTGAATGTAATCAGATTTTTGGCATTTTTTACATTAAGTTTAGAGAAGATCAGTGTTTGAGAAGTAAAGCTAGGTTTATTTTTAATATGATGCTAGAGTTTTGTTTTTGGTTGTTTGTGTGTACACATGTGTATATCTGTGTCACCCTTGTTTATGTTTTACAATTGGGGAGTGGTGCACACAGGCATGAGTGGAGGTCATAGGACAACATGTGGGAGATGGCTTTCTTTCTATTGTGTGGGTTCCAGGAATCAGGCTCAAGTTGTTAGACTTGACAGCAAGTGACTCTATCCACTGAGTCATCTGGTCCACCCCGGGCTTTATTTTTAAAGAGACAAGGTTTATTTATTAACTGTTGCCTGGGTTGGCCTCAGATTCCTGATCCTCGGGCCAGTATGCTCGCACTAACTTTTAATATAATGAGCCAGGACATGTGAAAAGATGAATCCTTCAGAAGGATGAATTCCATACTCTGGTAGCTAACCTTACAGTATCCCCAGTTTTATCTTCATGTTTATTGACTTCTCACTTTAATGTTTAACCTCACAGGTTAATTTCTTCAAGGAATTTTGTGCATTTTCTCAGACATTACAACCTCAGAACAGGGATGCTTTTTTCAAAACCTTGGCAAAATTGGGAATTCTTCCTGCTCTGGAAATTGTAATGGTAATTATGGTTTCTTCTTGTGCTTTTGAAGTTGTGATTTTGTCATAGATTTATTTTTTGGATGGTAAAATATTTGCATAGTGCTGACATCATTTAGTCATTCATTTGATGCTGAGTCACCACAAGAATGATTTGTTACCAGGTTAAGATTTGTGCCATCAGTGTTTGTTTTTCAAAGACTTGTTTTTCCTTAAGTGACACTGTTTCATAGAATTGGGTAAGTTGTCTTCACTTTTAATCCAGTTGGTAGAGTGAGAACATATTGAGCCAAGAGTTACAATTCTCAGCTTTCAGTTACATGTATTTTATTCGTAGGCATTCAGATAAAAAAAAGTCTAAATGAGGATAATTTTAAGTCTTCACTTTAAAATGCATCTTTTATTTTAAAAATTATTTTTTGTTTTCTTTGTGTATATGTGTATTTATGTGAATGTATGCCACATGTGTGCTTGTGTCGGTGGGTTACAAGTATGCACTCAGCTCTGTGTTGATGCTTTTGTATAATCTCTCTATTTCTTTTAAGATGGTAAAAACCATTAGAAATAAGTACTGAGATGCTCCCAAATATAACAGTTTTAGGTACGGGGGCGTTGAAGTATATTTTAATTCAGTTTAGTGTCTTAATCCAGAAATTGGGGGGGGGGAATGCATCCATCTGGGGAGGGAAGAGATACTGCAAATTGAAGTTGAATGTTAATCTGAAATTCTAAGAGTTTATTCGTGGATTTGAGAGAGAAGAGGGAATGCGAGACTAACCTTTGTTACCAGTCTCTAACCCAGCTTCCCTTTTATCAGGGCATGGATGACTTGCAGGTCAGATCAGCTGCTACAGATATATTTTCTTATCTGGTAGAGTTCAGTCCATCTATGGTTCGAGAATTTGTGATGCAAGAAGCCCAGCAGAGTGATGATGTAAGTAATGGTGCTGAATTTTGTGTGTTACCCATGAAGAAGTGCTTACTGTTGCAAAGAAGTCATAACCATAATCTTAAATTTAAGAATATATAGTAGTAATGAAAGGCATTTTTTATATTTTAGGGTAATTAAAATTTTAATTTAAAAAGCATTTGAACAGAATTAAATGTGCCTCAGAAACCAGAGGCTGTTAAATAAAAATCTGTGTGAGAGAAGGGATACCTCCCTATGAGTTGTGAGTTATTGAGGCCCCTGAGGCTCCCCAAACAAATGCAGGCTACTATCACTGCTCTTGCTCACCAAAACAAGATGATAAGATATTGCTAAAATCCCACACTCCATGATTGCAGGATAGAGCAATCAAATTGGAACTAACCTATAAGCTTTCTGCCTGTTTTCATCATGCCAGAAGTTGGAAATAAAAGTCATCAGACAGTCTTATTCACGCATGAACCCTGTGTGTTATACTGCTAACCTGACAGTCAAGATGTGCCCACCAAAGCAGTAGGAGCACAACTGTTAAAAGCACAACCATCTTTAATGGGAAGACATTGTAAATCCCTTAGATGTACAGGTCAAATAATGACCTTGTATAACTAAGAATTTGTTTTTACTTACTTAGTTCCCATTTTTAAATGGGAATGAAAGTTGAGTAATAAGAAAAATATTGTTTTCCCACTATAAAAATATTTATACAATGTGAGCAAAATGAACTGAAGTTATAGATCTGCCTGCCTCTACTTCCAGAGGTCTTGGCATTAAAGGCATGTGCACCATTGACTAGCTAGCTACATTATTTTTGTCAGTTTTATGTTTAGTCTTAATGTATGTTTATATTTTTACTTTTTGTATTTCTTAGTTGCTTTCATTGTTTCTTGGCTTAGTTTTGTTGTTTGTTTTGTTCTTTGTTCTTTATGTTTTAAGATTTGTGTGTTTGTGTGTCAAGCACGTGCACACAGATACCACCAGGGCCCAGGGGAAGTCATAAGATCCTTTGAATCTATAATCACAAGCAGTTGTCTGCCACCTAACCTTTGTGTTAGAAGCCAAACTTGGCCCCTCTGCTTTTGCTTTGAGACATTTAGCATGTACATCAGTCTAGCTTTGACTTCACAGCCTCTCGAGTTCTGTGATGTATACATGTGTCAGCATCGCTTTCTGTTTCTTACAGAAAGTTAGGGATGCTGGTATAGTTAGACAATAAAGAGGTAATTTTGGGGATCAAGGTGTCTCGCACCTATAATCTCAACGCTTTTGGGTGCCAAGACAGAAGGACTGCCACAAGTTCAAGGCCAGCTCAGCCTAGACCTTCTCACATACTCTGTTAGAACAAGACCCTGTGGGGGGGGGGGGGGAGCAAGCCTGCCATGTATTTAAAGAGAGAGGGAGATCCTACCTACTTGGAAGATTGTTTGAGCTCAGAGTTCAAGATTAGCCTAAGCAACTTAGCAAGTTCCATCTCCTTAATGTTTTCCTAGTATTTGTCTCATACACTTCTCAATTGTGATGTTTTGTTTAGTGTAAGCCTAGCTGCAGTGAGTTATCCATTTATACCATTATAGCTGGAGTGTGTTATAGGTACATCATCCAGGTTTGTATAACTAACTATCTTAGTTACTTTTCTACTTCTGTGACAAAGCACTGTGACCAGGGCAACTTATGGAAGTTTATTGGTGCTTTCAGTTCTAGAGGGTGAGTTCATAACCATCATGGCAATGGGGTGTGACAACAGGCAGACAGGGATGGCACTGAACCAGTAGCTGAGAGTTCACATCAGAAGCAAAAGGCAGAGTGCACTAATTGGGAATGACATGGACTTTTGAAGCCTCCAAACCCATCTCCAGTGACACAGTTCTTCCAATAAGACCACACACTCTTAAACCTTCCCAAACAATTCTACCAGTTAGAGACCAAATTTTCAAATTCATGAGCTTGTGGGGCCATTTTTACTCAAACCACTATCATAACTGTATGATGTCCATGCAGCAACAAAAGGGCCTGATAACAAGTTGCTTAGAGTATACTTTTGATGACACTGTTCTCGGTTCTTGTGAAAAGGTGTGTGCTAAATTACTGCTTGTGCTTTTTCTAGGAAGAGTTTTCGGTTTAAAGATTGAAATGATCAGTTTTAGGGTCACGTTCTGTGTTTCATATATGCTTGATCAGCCTATCGATTTATACCCCGAGCTAACACCTAGAATGGTAACAGTCTTTGTCTCTCTAAATATTTTCAGAACTTTGGGAAATAGAAAAAAAAACTTTAAAGTATTCTATACTTTGATTTTTTTTTTTCTGTGCTCTGATTTTGTTTCTTCAGTTGGTATGTTTATATTATGTCAAGGTATCATGGAAACACATTTTCTTCCAGGATATACTTCTTATAAATGTGGTGATTGAACAAATGATCTGTGATACTGACCCTGAGCTAGGAGGTGCAGTCCAGTTGATGGGACTTCTTCGTACTCTCATTGATCCAGAGAACATGTTGGCTACAACTAATGTAAGAACTCACACAGAGGTTAAAGATGTTTGGGCTTTACAGTCTTAAGTGGTTTTATAATAAGATCTTTACAAGCAACAAATATTTTGATAAGTATCTGTATTAATTTTCAGTAAATGTAACAGTATTGTCTGTTCAGTTCCTTCTTTTGCTTTTAGCTTTTTCCTTTATTTGCTATGGGTAAAGGGTATACCTTGGAGATCCAAGAATGACTTGCAGGCATTAGCAAGTGCTCTGTGCTGCTACAACAGGGACCCAGGAATCAAATTCAGGTTTGGTCATGATTGGCAGCAGTGCTTTTTTCTGCTGAGCCCTCACTGACCCAGAAATATTAATTAGATTAGGAATTTAGTTTTTGTTCTTTGGCTTCTATATGATAATATGCTTCAACTTTGGGCACAGTGTAATTTTTAAATAAGTTTTTCTGATAAATTGCTTCAGATTTGGATAGGCAGTGAAATGTAGGGTGTCATTGCCTCTCCACCCCCACACACACTTGGGGAATGGACTCAAGACCCTGCACATACTAGTCAAAGGCTTAAGCACTAAAGTACATTTGCCAGTCCTCAAGCTCCTATTTCTAATCACCTAAAACATTTACAATCATAATCCCAGGGGCTGGAAAGGTGACTCAGCAGGTAACAGTATTTGGTCCCTTGCAGAACAGAGTTAAGTTTCCTGTGCCCATGTTAGGTAATTTACCACTACCAAGGAATCCAGTCCCTTTTTGTAGTTTACAACTACCAAGGAATCCAGTCCCCCTTCTGGCATCTACAGGGATCCACATACATGTATGTACACATACATATACATGCACATGTGAAAATACATTTTAAAAACAATAATGCTCATAGCTTTCAAGTTCCCCATGCCTTGCTGTTTGTTGTGATCTCCATGGTATTCAGCAGATGGATCTAGTCTTTATCACACTTCAATTTTAAAAGTTGTTCTGAATTTCCATGGAAAAACTGTTTCCACTTTTTTCACTTTCCCTGTTTTAATGTCTTAATATGAATTATTAGACTTCCTATGTGTGGAATTCACATTGAAGTATATGTAAGTAAGTTTGCTTCTTTGATTCTAGATAGTTTGAGAGTCTTTCGCATTATCTTATTGTAATTCAAATATGACCTTCACTGCTAATTCTTGAAATGTTTCTTAAATGCAAAGTGGTTTTTTGGTTTTTTTGGTTCTTGTTTTGGTTTTTCGAGACAGGGTTTCTCAGTAGCTTTGGAGCCTGTCCTGTCCTGGAACTAGCTCTTGTAGACCAGGCTGGCCTCGAACTTACAGAGATCCACCTGCCTCTGCCTCCTGAGTGCTAGGATTAAAGGCATGCATCACCACCACCCGGCTCAAAGTGTTCTTTTAAACATTTTATTTCAGAAAACTGAGAAGAGTGAGTTTTTAAATTTCTTCTACAACCATTGCATGCATGTCCTCACAGCTCCACTCTTGACCAATACATCAGAAGACAAGTGTGAGAAGGGTAAGTTCTCTTGTCTATTTGCATATGATGGCCATAAAGTATTATGTGGTGCTTTATATGGCAGAGGGGTTATTACTGAAAGTGCACTATGAAGTCATGATTGTCCTTGTCTGTGGCTGTCTTTGGTAAGAACTGTTAATGCCCAATTTGTGGGAAAAGGGTTTTCTTCCTAGTATGTATTTTTTTGTTGCTTCTCCATATTTATTGTATTGGTTATGCTCATAACTTACTAATGGCAGGTTCTAGTTCTAGAATTAAAGTGGAATGGAGACAGATAGTTTTGAAGCAATATGAGTAAAGAACTGCTTGGGCATTAGTAGCTGTCTAGATCCAGTTTGACAGCAATTTTTTGGTTTATTAGAGTAACCAACTAAGAGGACACTGTGGCTAGATGTGGCTGCAGCAGGCCTATAATTTCAGAACTAAGAGGTGGGGGCAAGAGGATTAGGAATTCAAAGCCAGTTTTAGCTAGCCTGGTGTATGAGTTCCTGTCCTAAAGGAGATGGGGAATTGGTCAAGACATGTTTATGAAATTTATGAAAGTTACAACATAGACATACTCCATTTAACAGCTTTAATGGCTTTCTGATTATTTTCCCTAAAGACTATTTTTACATTTATATGATAGGTTAAGTACTGTCACTATATTGCTTATGATTTTAAAAATTGTAGCGTATATAATGGAAAATTGCAGTTAAATAATTGAATTGAATTTTGATGTATCAACTTAATTATCAAAAATGCAAAGTTGATGGGTAGTGGTGGCACGTCCCTTTAATTTCAAGACTCAGGAGGTAGGGGCACGTAGAGCTGTATGGGTTCAGGGCCAGAAACTATGTCGGGGTGTTGGTGGGGGGCAAAGTTAGGTAAATTTAAAAAAGGATGTTCCAGAAGATTTTTGTTACATTATGTAAATTAAAATTGTGCATTTTCATAGTCATTTTAACACTTATACCATATGCAAATATATAGTTAGTACTGTTAATAGATATTTATGTATTGCCTGTTGGCTTTATGAAAACTAATTTAACATAATGTATGTGTTGCTCTGAAGTTTTAAACTTCCAGCATTTTATGGGTGTGTGTTTGTTAGGTCTTTCGAGACGGGGTTTCTCTGTCTAGCTTTTGGAGCCTATCATAGAACTCACTTTGTAGATCAGATTGTCGTCAGAGATCCATCTGCCTCTGCCTCGTGAGTGCTGGGATTAAAGGCACATCACTACCTGACTCATTTTGTGTTTTTTAAGAAGCTGCGTCATCTATTCTATGAATGACCTGAGCCACTCTTTTACTAATAGCTTCCCCCAGACTTACAAGTTTATTGAAGCTGTGCCCTCTCTTCCCCACCTAGCCTCCTCAAGGCCAATGTGATGGAGAAACATGCTAATTGCTAATGTTGAATAAAAGAAAGTAAAATATGTGTCTGTCTTACCTGTTTGTAATCTCACTTTTATTTTCATTGTTACTGTCTTCTTTGTCTCTGGTATTTGTGATGCAGTTTCTCTGTGTAGCCCTGACTGTCCTGGAACTTACTCTGTAGACCAGGCTGATCTCAAACTCACAGAGATCCGCCTACCTCAGCTTCCTGAGTGCTGGAATTAAAACTGTGCACCATTATGCCCAGCTCACTACTATTATATTTTAATAATCTTTGTACCTAATTCTATAAAAGATATATCATATTCAGCCAAAGAAGGCAGCTCAGTGATTATTATGAAATTTAAAAGAAATTATGATTAAGGATGCTTATATGTTGTGAAGTATGTAAATGTAAATATTATTTACTGAAGTACTTGATTTTAATTTTTCTTTTAAAGATCATTTGCTTGGATCTAACAAAACCAGTACAATTTGCCATGGTAAGTTTAAATTTGTATTTTATGAGTACAAATTATGAGGTTTTTCTTAATAAGTACGTATGTATATGTGTGTAAGAGGAACATTTTTTAACATAAAAATAAAATCCAAGCATAGACTTGCCCTTTTATTATAAGAAAGTTAGTTTTCTTTCCAACTATAAAAGATGAGAAGCAGATTGTTTCCTTGGTAAATTTGTTGTTGTTTTGACATTGTTTTGAGAAATCATCTGTAATTTAATAATCTAGTTCTTATATTTTAGGTGTAATTGACTACAATCTCTTAGGATCCATACTTTAGCACAGTGCTATACTTGTCTGTGAGCCTTCATCTTCTATCACTTGCTTCTCTTTAGAATGTGCTTTCAAGGTATGGGGCTGATAATATTGAAGCTATGTGCATTTAGCATCATTGCATTCTTTCTCCCAAGTTTATCAAAGTCCCAGGAGAAACAAGAGAAACCTCTAAAAGAGATTCCATAGGAGAATGTTCAGAGACTGAATTAAAGACTTTAAAATAGAAAGGGGGAAACAATACAGTTAACAGTACAGATCACTGTTTTAAAGTGTCTTTTGTATGTGGCTGGGAAGATGGCTTAACAGGTGAGCCTGGAGACCTGTGTTCCATCCCTAGAACCCACATAAAGATAGAAAGGAGAACTTATCCTTTGATTCCCCACAGGATCTCACCAAGCACAATAATACCCTTTAATACTTCTCTAGAGGTAGAGAAGAGGTGGGTGACTTAGCAGTTAAAAACACATTCTGTGCCGGGCGGTGGTGGCGCACACCTTGAATCCCTGCACTCGGGAGGCAGAGGCAGGCAGATCTCTGCGAGTTCAAGACCAGCCTGGTCTACAAGAGCTAGTTCCAGGACAGGCTCTAAAGCTACAGAGAAACCCTATCTCGAAAAACCAAAACCAAAACAAAACAAAAAAAAAAGCAAAAACAAACCACATTCTACTTTTATGCAGAAGATCTGAATTCACTTTCCAGCACTCATTTTATAGCTCAAACTGCCTGTAACTTAATCTGTAAAGTATGAGGCTCCCTCTTGTGGCCTTCAAAGGCACCTCCATTCATGTGCACAAACACACAAATATACATATACTTAAAAATTAAAAATAATGAATGTTACATAAGTAAAAATAAAAAATGAGAAATTTTCATGGTTTAAAGACTAGTTCTAATTTTACCTCTGGTATAGTGGCTATTACAGAACTTAGTTTGGAACAAATAAGACTCTTTTCTTGCTCTTGAGGTAAAAACAGTGTTTGAAGTGCCAGAGTTTTATTTTATGTGTTTGAAGGCCATTTTGTTAATTAAAAGAACACAGCATTATTTCCAGAAGCAGTCAAGACCCATAAAATGTTTGTGTGAACTGCAGAGGCTTTTCTCTTCCAGAGAAAGAGTTTAGTTCTAGCGCCCACATTGCACAGTTCACAGCTACCTGGAACACTCTCCAGGAGACCCACATCTTCATCTGGCCTTCATGTGCACCGGTACATGTGTGGCATGAACACACGCAGGGTAGAGGCGGTATGTTAAGTGTGTAATGTTCCTGTTTAAATAGAATGGTTATACTAGATGGGATTGATTGTGTTGACTTTTTATTTCACTGTGATTCTGTAATTTCCTCTCAGGGTAGTGTTTCTTTTCTAAAACATTATAACATGATTATCTTAATTCCTCAGTAGATGTTAAAAATTTCTTGTATAGTCATTTCATGAAGCAGAGCATCTAGAAAGGTAACCAAAAAGGTAGCTTCAGGGATCTGAATGGCATGAGTTGATGAATTCAAGATATCTGCTACTAAAGATCTCCATGAAATCGTTTTTGTACCTGGCAGCTTTTTATTTTTAAAACAATACCTTTATTATATAAATATATTAAATTCATTATGAAATTTGTTTTTGGTTCTTTTAGTTTATGCACATATGTTTTGCCTTCATATTTGTAATGTGTGTGCCTGTGCGTGCCTGTTGAAAGATGGCTTTTTTAAGATGTTAAATGGTACTGGGACTGCCAGGCAGAATAGTTGATAGAGGAGCTTACATATTGGCTGTCCTCTGGTGCCCAGACCCCACAAGGTGGTAGGAGAAAGCCCACTCCTAAAAACTGTTCTCTGCAACCACACTAGCCCTCGCATACACATACACACAAACAAATTTAAAAGATGTTTGCATTGAGCCCCTACAGGTAATAACTTTGAGGCCTTTGTTCTCTATTGTGCCATTTCTGAATTTGTTCCTATTTGCAGTGATAGTACTAATTAAGAATACAATGAACCGTGGTGGCGGCGCAAGCCTTTAATCCCAGCACTCGGGAGGCAGAGGCAGGCGGATCTCTGAGTTCGAGGCCAGCCTGGTCTACAAGAGCTAGGTCCAGGACAGGCTCCAAAGCTACAGAGAAACCCTGTCTCAAAAAAAAAAAAAAAAGAGAGAGAGAGAGAGAATACGTTGCTAGGAAATTGTCAGTGAGAAGGTTTATTATCACATTTGTAGATTTATATTGAGCTTTTCTTTCTGTTACTACATTTTTTACACTATAGCCTTAAAACTGATAATGCTTTTAAATAATCTAGATATATAAAAGTAATAATGTATTTTATATGTACCTTTTAAAAATTATATAAAATGTACTTTATCTCTGAGATACAGAATGTATTTATTCTCTTTAGTGTATTATATTCTCACTAAATATCTTTCTTTCGTAGATAATTATCAAACAGCACAGCTGCTTGCCTTAATTCTAGAGTTACTCACATTTTGTGTGGAACATCACACATACCACATAAAAAACTATATCATGAACAAGGACTTGCTAAGAAGAGTTTTGGTGTTGATGAATTCAAAGCACACTTTCTTGGCCTTGTGTAAGTAATAATTACCATTTTGTAAAACATTATTTAAGGAATACTTTTTAGTAGAGGTAAAATGCCAGTTGCCCATGTGAAGTCATCTGCTTATTAGCAGTGTGTGATGTTAATGAGATGACCGAGAGAGCTGACTGCTTCTGCTTCATAGTCTGTAACCTGAGGACAAGAGCAATTGCTTTCATTTAGGTTAAACCGAATTATCCTAGGTTTTGTTGGAATGCAGTCCCATTCTTCTGGTATTTTGAAGCTTCTTCAGACTACCAAATTTTACGTGTGGGTGGGTGGGCACATGCAAACTCATTATGTAGCCAACCGTGGCCTTGATTTTTTTTCTAATCCTTCCTTCACAGTTGAGTACTGGGATTACAGCAAGTGTTATCGTATACAGTTTATGCAGCTCTAGGTGCCTTGTGAAACCCATTGTGAAACTATACCAACTGAGAGATATTGCCAGCCTCATTTGTTCCTCTTAATACCCCTAACTTCTTTTATTTTTAGGTCCTTAATATAGCCAGTGTTGATGGGCTTTAGTGGCTCATACCTGTAATCCCAGCACTTGGGAGGGAGCACAGGAATTCAGGATCATTCTTCAGTACATAGCAATTTATAAGTTGGCCTGGGACATGAGACCTTTACTCAAAAGGACAAAACAAACAAGCAAAAACGTTAATAACCTGTGGCTCTAATTTTTTCTATCCCTGTACAAGTGTACATAAATGTATTCATACACATATACAGGGTGTTTTCACCTTTTTGAAAATTAGATTGTGCTAGTACATTTCTCTGTCCTTCACTACTGCAAATTATTTGATCTTATTTTTTCTAATGATAGCTAAGTAACATTTCATAGTATGATTTCCACAAATGATTTGCTATCTAAAGCATAGATTATAGAATTAATTTTGCTTTTTCACCCATTCCCAACTACACTGTATCTAGTACAATAATCTTTTATATGCTAATGTATTTCTGTAAGGTTCACAATAATAGGATTGCCAGGCAAAATGTTTGTGTACTTTTTCATATATTATTTTTAAATTTTAACATCTACCTACCTACCAGATTACTTTCCCTCCCCAAAACTGAAGCCTTTAGCATTTTCCTAGCACCCTGTTGTATCAGATAGGTAGGTAGATGATTGATTGATAGGCAGACAGACAGATAGATTGAAACTTTCCCAAAAACTAAAGCACTTGGCATTATCCCAGCATCCTCTAATGCCACATGGACAGGTGGGCTGATGGACAGATAAATGGATGGATGGGAAGGAAAAGGTGGAGAGGGACAGGGCCTCACTCTGAATTCCCAAGGTAGCTTGGGATGTATTGCATAGATCTGGCTTATCTATGACAGTCCTCCTATCTCTGCCTGGTGTAGATATATTTCGAAATAGTCTTATGTTGCCCAGCTGACCTCAAACTATATGGCTATGGATGATCCTTATACTTCTGCCTCCATCCGCAAAATGTTGGGATATAGGTCTGAGGTCATCATGTTCAGCCTAATTTGCATTTTCATATGTTGTAAACTGAGGGTTATTTTTTTCATAGAGCCTTTTGTGTATTGTAGTTTATATTTTAGGAGAAGTTCCAGTCTTACTTGTCTTTTATTGATGTTTTCCATTTAACTTTTTAAAAAATCTTTATTGGGGCTAGGAAATGGCTCAGTTGAGACTTGCAAGCATAAGGGCATGAATTTGATTCCCAGAACCCAAGCGCAGGGCTGGTAGTGTGCACACATTTGTAATACCTCTGAGGAGGCAGAGACAAGATCTCTAAGGCTTTGTTGGCTGGCTAGTCTGTACTAGTCAGTGAGCTTCAGGCCAGTGAGAAATCATATCTCATATAAGCTGGATGACTCCTGAGATTGTCCTCCAGATTCCCATACACACCTCACACATAATGTGCACATACTGTCACATACACATTTTTAAATGCTTCATAAATTATTATAAATTCAGTTTACCTTTTTTCATTTCTGTTTGGAGTCATTGTCATGCTTAGAAACTTTTCTGTGTCCTAAGATAATACAAATATTCTCTTCATTATTTTCTTTCTCATTTGATTTTTATATTTGCTTGTGTAGTATATCTGAAATGTATTTTAGAAAGTGGTATGAGGTAATAGTCTATGTAGCTAGCCACCTATGCCATCACCCTCATTAATAAATAAACCACATTTTTCCATAGAATGAAAATGCCACTTCTGCTATGCAGTAAATTAACAAAACACTTGGACCTTATTTCTGTAATATTTATTACTTAATCTCATCAGATGAAATATTAAGTGTTGTCATATAATATTTTTGTGAAAGATTTAAATATCTGCCTTTTAAGTTTGCCATATTAACTTTCATATTTTTCCTTCTTTAATGATAAAGTATTTAGTTCATCTCATTTGGAATTACATGTATTTATATACTAATTTTGAAAAAATTTATGTTCTCATGTTTGGTTTTCCATAAATAATCTCTTAGATTGTATATTATACCCATTAATGTCAGTGTATCCTGATTGGATGAAATTCTAGTCTTTGTATGGTTTCAAGCTCTCCTTCATTATACTAAAGCAAAGGGAATCTTATTTTTAATATTATACATTGTGAAATGCCACGTTATATAGTCCTTAGTTATATGGTCCTTAGCAAATACAATCTACCATAGTTCATACATAATTGGCAACCAAGTAAATAATGTCTTAATGTGAAAACAGTATTAATTCACAAGTGTTCCAAGACAAGAACAAGAGCAGTTGATCTATATTCTTCATTGAAAACATTTTAAAAATTTAGATCTGTTAAGTTACATATAGTCTCTTTGATTGTATTTCAAGAAAACTAAAACATCTGCCTCCATAATACATTCCTACCCTAGGAATGTGATAGACTGTACCACTCCTCTGCCCACTTAGCCCCCGATTCTGTGCTTTATATAATGCACCTACTATCTTTCCTTAAGTATTGCTAACATTGGTATTCTATAGATACTGGATTTTTTTTAATTATCACTGTTATGCGTGTGTGCGTGGTGTTAAGAGAATAAACTTATGGACTCAGTTCTTTCCTTCTACCTTCTGGTGGGTTCTGGGTATTGAATTCTGTTCAACAAGCCCTTATCTACCCAACCAATCTTGTCATTCCTAAACTTTACTTTTGTTGTTGTTCATTTCAATGCTCAATTTTTTTTCACGTACTATTTTACTTTTGGAAAGATTTAAACATTCAAAAATTTAAGCATTGAAAACTTTAAACATTCAATTTGTTTTATGTACAAAATAGTACATGAAAAAATTTAGACATGTTAAAAATAGCTATAAAATAATTTTGGTAAATTCATTATTCCCTTTTTACATTTTTTAAATATTAGGTGCACTTCGCTTTATGAGGCGGATAATTGGCCTTAAGGATGAATTTTATAATCGTTACATCACCAAAGGAAATCTTTTTGAACCAGTTATAAATGCCCTTTTGGATAATGGAACGCGGTACAATCTATTAAATTCAGCTGTTATTGAATTGTTTGAATTTATAAGAGTGGTAAGTTTATATTAAAGATCTCTTAGTAATCATATATAAACAAGTAATTGTATATAAAAGTGAAACTGTATGTAATCAAATTGATTTTTCATTCCTATTTTCCTAACATTATTCCATACTAGAGGTATGTTGCCATAGTAGGCATAATTCACCTCTTGTGTGTTAGAATCTGCTTCTAATAAACTGAACTCTTTAAAAGTCACTCACTTTCTCTTCTTATCTGTACATGGGCAATAGTTGAGTGGCAGTAGTTCCTCTGGGGTGGTTCACTCAGGGATCATGTGTGGGTCCTTCTGTGTGATAGGTAGGCTCTACAACCCAGTCACTCCCCAAACCACTGTTGAAAATTAAGACACTGAAAAGTGAAATTCAAGTCTTGTAATTCTATTTGCTCATTTTTTTTTCAGTTCTATTTTTCTTGAGGAAATGTTTTAGGTTCATAGGTGGCATGTTGGACATTTCAATCAAGCAAGACATTCTTGTGATCTATTGTGAAACAGCAGTTTTCTATCATAGGAGTCATAATAAAAATGCATACAAAAGTTAATTTTTTTTCCTCAGTAGAATTTTATACAAGATGCCTAATAAGTAGGATGGAACTTTAAAATTTTAAGGTTGAGAGCACTAGGAAGTTAAAAGTAGTCCAGCTGTCTTTTGTTACAGTTGAGGAAGCTGAGGCAGCCGAAATGACTCATTATTCTGTCGAAGCATCCAGACAGTTCAAAGCACACTCAGAAGCTGCAGCTGTGTCCTAGCACAACTGGAGAGAAGCTGATTGCTATGGTCAGCCTAGTTTACCTCATTCCCTGGTTTTGTTTATAACAAGTCAGATTCTAATCACTTGCTGCTCCTATAGGAAGATTGTTAGGCTCACTAAAATTTGTTAGGTTTTTCTAAGAGTGACCACTTGCTAGGAGGAGGATTTTGAGGAGATGAAGAGGGAAGAAGTGTAGTGTAGCGTTGGGAGACAAGCAAGCAGCACAGTCGATTGTCTCGGCTGCTGTCTGTCCTGCTGCCTTCCGTGAGCTTTCTGTGGACTTAGAGCCGTTTTCCCTTTAGCATTTTGGTAAGACACTAATAAAATGAATGGGTTCACACCTCTCTCCCAAAGCCATTGTAGAGTTTACATTTTTTTTTGAAGTGATAAGCTTAATACACTTAATCCAACCTTAACAAGTCTTTGTTCTGTTTACAAAAGTTTATTGCCAAAATAGAAAATGTTGAGTTCCAGTTAAGTAGTTTATCCTATTTATATATATATAATATAATCAAAGGAATCTGTGCTTATTATCTACTGTGATAAGATATTTTGATAGCGGTATTTATCTACATAGATAATAAGATATTTTGACAGCAGTTAAATAGGAAATCATTAACATTTACTGAACCACATGGGTTTAGTGTTTGTTTTCTATTAAACTCTCAAGACCTAAATTTTGTCTTTGTAAAATGGGTATAATTTATTTCATATGACTGTGAGAATTAGAAATGAAATTGTGAAAGTGTTCTTTAAATCTTTAAGTACTGTATAAAGCAAGCACTAAGATGTAAACTAAATTCATTGCTTTTCAAATGTTCCTTATAGCCCCCTTAAGGGCTCCAGTGAATTGCCTCTCCTTGTTCCAAGTTTTCTGTGGAGTCCTGTCCTGGCTCATGTATAAGGAATCTAGGACATTTATTTTTAGAAGGTGATTTTGAAAAATCTTTTCTGATCAACTTTGGACATACTAACTTTTTTCTTTTAATTTTTTTCTCAACAAGTATTATATTGTTTTGTAAATATAAATTTTGTGCCTATACAGGAAGATATCAAGTCTCTTACTGCACATATAGTTGAAAACTTTTATAAAGCACTTGAGTCAATTGAATATGTTCAGACATTCAAAGGATTGAAGACAAAATATGAACAAGAAAAAGACAGACAAAATCAGAAACTGAACAGGTATTGTTTAAGTGTATTAATATTTGTAGAAAGCAAAATTAAGTATGAAATTGTTCACAGTTTAGATTTTAACATGTAAAATTTTCTATATTAACATAACCTCTTCTAGAAGGGTCAGCTGTCCTTCCTGCCCTATCAAGTTATTTGATAACTTGATACTGTATATAGTAACTCAAGATGGATTTCTAATTTAGTTTACAACATGCAAAAACAATTGTAGAGTTCTCTGACTACATCTTACATGATGACTGAGATAATTTTGATGTACTATACATCATAACTTAAAAGTACATTAGTTCATCTTGGTTATTTATCCTTGCCAAATTTACCTGGCCATGAACTTGTAGTCATTGCTCAATATCTGTAATATATTTCTTACAGTGTACCATCTATATTACGTAGCAACCGATTTCGCAGAGATGCAAAAGCCTTGGAAGATGATGAAGAAATGTGGTTTAATGAAGATGATGATGAAGAAGGAAAGGCAGTTGTGACACCAACTGAAAAATCTAAGACCGAAGATGATTTTCCAGATAGTTATGAAAAATTTATGGAGACTAAAAAAGGTACTAAGATCCTGAATTTTCATTTAGAATTGTCTTTCTTAGTAAAACAGTCTGACAGCTTGAGTTGGATCCTTAGCACCATGCACACACACACACACCCCCATAATAATAATAATAAATATTACTTGTTTGGGAAAATCTTGCCACGGTATGTAAAACAAACACAAGAATCATACCCTTTTAACGTTATCCACATTTTCCAAATTATTTAAAATGTTTTCCTTGAAAGATTGTTTTTGATGCTATTTATTTTGGGCTTAAAATTTTTCAGTTTATACTATTATTTAAACCAAGGTCTCACTGTGTAGCCAGCCTTGTTCTGGTCTAGAGCTCAGAGTTGCCGAGTCTTAGCTTCTCAAATGCTGTGATTGCTGTGTGTGCCACCACACCTGTCCTCGGTTAGCATTTGCTGTCTACTCATACTTCTCTGAGCAGAGCAGTCTTGGCTTTCTTTACGAAAATGAATTTGAGGATTTTTATTATTATTAAATTGGGTGAGTGCTTCTGTTATTAAGTAACTGAGACAATGACAGGAGACTTCACCTCTGATATTTACAGCCTGAGCAAAGTAAGCTCAGAGGTAACTTTGCTCTTTAAAAGTTCAGCTGTTATTCAAGTTGCTTAAAGATATAATAGGGGAAGCTGTTGGCACACACTCCTAATCCCAGCATTCTTGAACTGAGGCTGTAGAAGCACTGTGAACTCAGCCAGGCATAGGAAGACCCTGTCTCCAAAATAAATCCAGATAATGGTGGCAGCCTCTCCTAACTCCAACACTCAGGAAGATTAGAAGTTGAAAGTGATCCTCAGCTACAAAGCAAGTTTGAGACCAGCCTAAGGTACATTAGACACTGCCTCATGGGGGTGTGTGTGTGTGCATTTTCCTACTTATATAGAACTGAGATATCGCTTGTGTCTTTCAAGAGACATAATCACTTTAATTTTATGTCCTAAAGATCACTGACCTGCAAATACCCTTTGAATGTTTAATAGAAATTTAAATGTTGAAAGGCAAAATTTATCTCTTGGATGTATTTTGAATGTGACTTATTATACAGACATTTCTTCTTAGAAAACTTACTCAGAAAAAAAAAAAAGAAAACTTACTCAGTATATTTTCTTTCAGCTGTTCTCCAGTCTGACTCATTTCGTATTCATTAGTACAAGGGGAACAAAGAGTTTACTGCTATTCTTAAAAACGTTTTTTATTTATGTAATTGCTAGAACTTGAAGCCAGGGCCTTGAATGTGCTTGGCTAGTGCTCTACTACTAAGCTGTATATCCCCATCCTAGAATGCTTTTTATTTTTATTTGTTTTTAGCAAATCCTTTCAGTCAGTAGAGATACTGCCTTCGATTTTATCAAGAGAAGCAGAAAAGCCATGCTTAAGTATTGCATCCATTGTTGGGTACATGCTGTTAGAAAATGTGTTAACAGAATAGTAAAGACTTGAAAGGGGTTTAAACACTTTGACTATAAAAGAAATAAGTGGACATTTATGCTGTAGAAGAAATAAGTAAAGGAACTTGGAGTTTTTAGGTAGTAAGAGACTAGGATACTTAAGAGTTGTCTTGAGGCATTTGAACTGGTGACTTGTAGGGGTCAGGAACTGCAGAGTCTGAGTGGAGGACAGTACCTACCAGCAGACTGCTAATAGCGTTCCAAGTGAACACTGAGATAAAGCAGTGCACCTTCTACGGTAAGAAAGTTGGTTCTGCTCTTTGAGATTCCTAAGATCCTGACCAACAAGAACATGGACATACCTTTACTCTTAGAAAGCAGAGGCAAAATTATATGTTGCCACTTTGACAAGTTATGTGATTTAACAGTATTTAATACAGGCTCAATTTTATTTTTGCTTTAGCAAAAGAAAGTGAAGACAAGGAAAACCTTCCCAAAAGGACATCTTCTGGTGGCTTCAAATTTACTTTCTCCCATCCCCCCAGTACTGCTAATGGAACAAACAGTGCAAACAGTAAGTCTGTGGTGACTCAGACAACACCAGCAAGTTCTAATGGGTCCTCTTCCAAAACTGCAAACTTGGCTGCATCAGTGACAGCCACTAAGGTATGTGAGAGAAAAACTACACACAAACTTTGCCTTTTCTGTCTGTAAACTGTTTACTGAAAATAACTTAGATAAAAGTTTCAAAGAATGAAAAAGTTATATTGACCTCAGAACCTGACTTTCAACATTATTTGCAAATTCTTAAGGTTTGCATATCACAGAAATTTTAGGGTGAACATTTTTTTCCTTCTGTTGTTAGGACCTTTTTGGTCATTTTATTTAGCTAAAAGTCATAATATATGTGAGCATAGTCTCAGTCACTCCCCAGGCACTTGTCCTATATTGTGGCGTTTAAGTTGGTTCCATTATCTCACTGGTCTGTTAGTGTTACACTTTAAAATATTTTGTTGAATAAATTATTAACGGAATGTCTTTATACACATTAAATTCCTCTTCAAAGGTCTATATCCGTTTTGTTCCTATGAGCAGTGTGTAAGTATACCTGGTGCAGTGCAGCATTAACAGCATGGTTTAAATTTTGAATCTTCACCAGTGGGATAAGGGTGTGTCTATAATATCTCTTTCCCCTGTTATGTATCTACCAACAGTAGTAAGGTTGAATTTGCTCTTCTGTGTTTTGTCTGTTCATAGTGCCTTTTAAAATTGGTTCATATTTTCTTATTTTAAATGATTTTTTTTTCAGTTAAGAGTATTAGCCTTTCTATAATTTTTGTAACAAATATATATATTTCTTAATTGGTTTAATATTATAAACAGTTTATATTTGGAACTTCGTTTGAGTACCTCCTTTTTAACTTTTACAGTTTTCATTATATGGAACCATCCTTTTCCCCCAGAAAAGGCGTGGTTAGCTTTAAGAAGTATAAATGCAGGACAGTTGCTGATCTAAGGGGAGATGAACAAGTATAAGGATATGTTAACAGTAAAAAACAAATGAGAGTCAATTTGAGTACTAACACTCTCTTAGACACCATGACCATGATAACTCTTATAAAGGAAGACATTTAATTGAGGTGGCTTGCTTACAGTTTCAGAGATTGAGATCATTGTGACAGAGAGCATGATGGCATACAAGCAGATGTGGTGCTGAAGTAGTTAGCTGAGATACCTACCTACATCTTGCAGGCAACAGGAAGTCACCTGAGACACTGGGTGGTATCCTCTGCATAGGAAACCTCAAAGCCTGCTCCCACAGTGGCACACTTCCTCCAACAAAGCCACACCTGGGGCCAGTTACATTCAAATGACCACAAACATTTAAAATTAAAAATGAGCACTCAGAAGGCAGGTGGATTTTTGAGTTCGAGGCCAGCTTGGTCTACAGAGCAAATTCCAGGATAGCCAGGGATACACAAAGAACCCTGTCTCCAAAAAATAATAAATAAAAAATAAAAATGGCCAGCATGGTGGCAAACTCCCTTAATCCCAGCACTCTAGAGAAAGGCGGAAGCATATATTACATTTCTGAGGTTTTGAGGCCAGCCTGGTCTACTGTGAGTTCCAAGCCAGGCAGAGATATGTAGGGAGACCATCTAAAAATAAACAAGATAAAAATAAAAACCATAAAGAAGACCAAACTAAAGAGGACACGTCTTATTTTTTAAGTCTGAGTTTGCGTTTAACAGAAACATGTAAACTCTTCTCAGTGTTAGATCTTCAGCACTGTTGTGAGGTAAGCTCTTGGCTAAAGCTCTCAGACTTTATAGTAATGTCTTTGGTGAGATCCAAGCATTTTCTTTTCTTCCTTTTTCGTTTTTCAAAACAGGATTTCTCTGTGTAGCCCTGGCTATCCTGGCACTTGGCTCTGTAGACCAGGCTGGCTTCAAATTCACAAAAATCTTTCTGTCTCTCCCTACCCAATTACTAGGATTAAAGACATGCTCCACCATTGCCCAGCTTTCCTTTGCTCTTATTCTTTGTAGCTTTTCTAGAGTCTTTCCATTTGTTACAGTAGGTTATGTGCCTGTTGCTAGTTCTTTGAAGACTTCTCAGGTCCACATATCCTCCTTGGAAATCCCTCTATTGAAACCTCCTCTTGGTGTTCTCATCTAAATTGGTTTCTCTGCAGATATTTCTTGAGGCTTCCTCAACCATTACCCTAAATCTCCAGATCTTCTATCTTAGACTGTGTCTTTTTTAGAACTGAGGTATCTGTAATCTCTCTTGACTTAATGCTATTAGTTTCCTCAGCAAGTAATATTATGAGAGATAAAACTTGAGACCATACAGGAATGAAAATGTTATTCTAGCCTTCTTGATTACAGTGGAGAAGCAGATTGATAGCCTCTCAAAGGCCGAAGCTTACTACTGTAAAGATATTCAAAGACATTTCTTATTCCTCGGCTCTTTCATGTGATTTTAATCTTTTTTTTCTAGAAACATTGTGGGCTTTATTGTTATATTCTGAAATTAAATATTTGTTCTTGAGTTTTAAAACATTTTGTTCCTTTTTTTATTGGATAGCACTTTCTGGTTGATTAATAGAGCTATTAACTGGACAATACATATGTACTTTTCACCTCATTGATGCTATCATATCCCAAAATATATTTGTTTTATATCTTCTGGAGCAACAGATAAAAATAGTGATATTCTTAGAAAGCAAAAACTCTTATCAGTATAGAGTTTCACATCAAAAACTGATGTATACACAGAAGTAAATTTAATTTGTTCTCGAACTTCTAACAAATTATGGCCATATTTCTAAATAGTAGTTGATTTTTCTTCACTAATGGTCTTCAGTTTCAGCTTCAGTGTAAACAGGTACAGTTGAAAGCTGCAAAGATAACAGCTGCTAGTAAAATTAAAAGATAGAATATGAATGCTGTAAAAATATAAAAGACTTTCACTGTTTAGTATAAAACACCCAATTTATATGGGAAAGAATGTTTACAGAATCAGATGATTCTCTAAGATGCACTCTAAGATTTCAGTGGGAGTCTAGCCTGGAATACCATTGCAAAATCCTGCTTCAAAACATTAAAACCAGGTAGAGAAACTATTAGTGACTGCTAAAACAAACACCTCTTCTGTTACAGAATAAGAAAGGAAACTCTGCATATTACTTTAGTAAGCTTTCCAATTAGAATGTTGAAATTAAAGACTGCAGGTAAAATTTTAAAAAGATGAATAACTAACGCTATTGCCGAGAATTGCTACAGCAGTGTGAACTTGACATATATCATTTCCGATCTATGTATATGTCTCTATAAAATTTGCATTTATTACCTTATTTTAAAATGCAAATATTCAATAAAATAGAAATAAATGATAATTTCTTAACATGCTAACACCAGAAGTTAGCTTTGTACTTAGGAAATATTCCCACTTAATCAGGAACAAGACAAGTTGTTGCCATTACTGCTGTTATTTAGCCATGATTGTCAGATATTAGTGTATTCAGTGAAACAACCAAAACTACCACTGTATAATTTCCTGTTATATGATAAAACGTCCTTGCAAGCTTCAAACTGTACTTGATTATAAGTTAGTCTGTTGCAGGGGGGAAAAAAAGATCATCTCTTCTACAGTTAGTATTTTATTTTGATCTTTTACTCCTTGTGTGCCTGGTGATTATTAGATTCTCTTTCTTATTAAAAAAAAAAATTAACCAGGGATGGTTGCACATGCCTGTAATCCCAGCAGTTTGGAAGTCTGGCACAGGGTTCCCAGCATTGAAGCCAGTCTGTGCTATATAGTGAATTCCCATCTACAAGACAAGCTCTTGTCTCAAAACAAGAAAACAAACCATAGAGACTAGGATTCTCTGTTTCTGCAGTCCAAGCTGTTTAGGGGATTGCGAGACAGAAGTATCATGAGTCCTGAAGTTCTCAGGAATTGGGGTAGAAGTAGGGTAGGATGGGACTACTACAAAGGGGGAAGACTGGCAGGTTTCAAAAAAGGTGTGAGATAATTCAATAAGGAAAATTGTTTTCGGGACTGGAGAGATAGCTCAGAGTCAATTCCTAGCACCCATATGACAACTCACAACTGACAATCTCACACAAATAGGCATGCAGGTAAAACACAAAATAAAAATAAATCACTAGACGTGGTGGCTTATGCCTTTAATTCCAGCACTCAAGAGGCAAAGGTAGGCAGATCTCTGTGAGTTTGAGGCCAAGCTAGTTTACAAAGCAAGTTCCAAGGACAGCTAGGGCTGGCTGTTACACAGAGAAACTGTCTCAAAATACCAAAAACAATTTTTTTTTTTTAGAAAAAAATCTTTTCAACAAATATTACATGTTGAATAACCTCATGCAAGAAATGTTGGACTCCTAACTCACTTAATATAAAATTTAAATGAGGGCTGGAGAGATGGCTTAGCGTTTAAGAGCACTGACTGTTCTTCTAGAGCTCCTGAGTTCAATTCCCAGCAACCACATGGTGGCTCACAGCCATCTGTAGTAAGATCTGGTGCCCTCTTCCGGCCTGCAGGGATACATGCAGGCAGAACACTGTACATAATGAATAAATAAATCTTTAAAAAGGAAAAAAAAAACAACAAAAAACAAACCTTAAATGACCTAAACATAAATACAAAGCTCTCAGAAAACAGAACCTTAAATTAGGTAGTTATATATAGCACCCAGAGCATGAATGACAAAAGAATAAAAGATGCTGTAGATCAGAAATGACACTGGTACTGAATAAAAAAAAATAGGCCACCACATGAATTCAAACCCTGTAAGAAGTTGGGTCCAGAGCATATCACAGACTCTCAACAGTAATATCAAGCCACAAAGGAAATACACAGACATTTCTCCAAAGAAAATAAATATACAGCTAACCTAAATAAGCACATGAGAGAAGGTTTGGCATAATTACTCAGATAAAAACAAAAGCATGGCAAAGAGCTGAAGAGATGGCTCATGAGTAAAGCACTTGCTGTGAAAGCATGACAGTTCGGAATCCCAGAAACCCACAGAAGGTGCCTTTGTTATCCCAGCATTCCCACTGCAATGGGAGGAGCCATGAGACCCCCAGAAGCTTGCAGGTCAGCTAGCATGGCATATGCAGCAGCAGGCCACAGTTTCTGACTTAAAACAAGTAATGTGTGAAGATCAACACCCAAGGTTGTCCTCTGCTCCTCTTCCTCCACACTGCACAGGCAGAAATGCTTAGACTCACACACATACACAAAAGATTTTTTAAGTAACACAATAAGAGCAGTTCACACCCACTAGAATGGGTATAATTTTCTTTAATGGACAAATGTTGACTAGGATACAGAAAAACTGCAGTCCATATTCATTGATGAAGGGGAAGTAGCAGCTTTAGGACGCAGCCTAGTAGGCCCAATTCCTGCTCCCTCCCAAAGCTAAACACATTAACTACTATATGACCCAGCAAGCAGTTCCATTCCTACAGGAAAATTGAAACAAGTTGTGTGTAATGAGCATTCTGAAGCCTGAGGTAGGAAAATCATTTTAGATAATTTAAGGAGATAGTAGACGGCATTCTAAGACTTCCAGGAGCTTTAGTCACTGTGAGCTCTCCTCCACAAATGGAGCAGCATTGAAACCTGAAATCATTATGTACTAATAGTTAAGCCCTATCCCTCATTCGAATTGAAACTTAAGATGTATGATTTAGCTAAGCAGGAATTTTTTAAATAATGCCTTCTTTAGTTCATAAACTGATAACTGCTTCTACGTGCTCAATCCTCTTCTGGCTGCTATTAGTGTTTCATTTATTCCTTCAGTGTTGCTTTCAGGTATTTGTGTTTACATCTGGAGCCACTTATGAAGGACAAGTTACTTTGATTTGTTTAGCTTCGAGAGGTACAAAAGGTTTTAAACTAAAAAATGTTAGTAACCCCTTAGCTGTAGAGCATGCATAGTTTCATAGAATTGGTTCAAAATTAATGCAAGCCTGCGAACACCTGCCATTTTCTGCAGAAGGCCCAAACCCTTCGTAAGATTGCTGAGGGGAGTCTGGTACTTATAAAGGCCCAAACCCTGAAAAGTACCTCATTCTTATTTTTAACCATTAGCTTTTCTAAACCATTTTTTTGTTTTTATTATCTATCTTCAGCCATTTAAGTTATTCTTTAAAAAGTCAGTGGTGGCGCACATCTTTAATCCCAGCATTTGGGAAGAGACAGGCGGCTGAGTTCAAGGCCAGCATGATCTAGAGAGTGAGTTCCAGGACAGTCAGAGCTGCTACACAGAGAAACCCTGTCTGGGGTGGGGTAGATTATTCCTTAAAAGTAGAATGAAAAAAAATGTATAATGAAATAAATTTATGTAAAAACTAGACACTTCTCAGATGAAGTGAGAGAAATTGAACTAGTTTATGTCTAACATGCTTTTTATCTTTTTCCAGGTGTTGTTTGAAGGGGGGAGTCATTTTCTTTGTGATACTTGTTAAAGTGAATTCTTAAGTTTCATGAAGAAAACAAGAAACAGCAGAAAAGCTGAGGGTGGGACTGCCCCCAGTTAGTACACAGTAAACTGTCATAATTTAAGCAATTCCCCTCTTCCATTCAGATGTCTTAATATCACATATTCTATTTAGAAAATGACTTCTAATATCTTATTGACTATATTGGTACCATGCTGGTTTTTCATGCTAATTTGGGTTTTTTTTTTTTAAGGTTAAATATGTTAAAGCATGTTTTTCATTCTTCTATAGGGGAGTTTGGTTGGCTTAGTGGACTATCCAGATGATGAAGAAGAAGATGAGGAAGAAGAATCATCCCCCAGGAAACGGCCTCGCCTAGGCTCATAAAATACTTGCTGGGGGACTCCCAACACATGGTCTTACTAAAATGCTGTAGCTGCTCACTGAGCTCAAGTCTGAATGGGAAAGCTTTCTCATGGAACTTAACACACACACGGAGTAGCAGAGACTCAGTTATCAGGTAGGAAAGTCTAGTTGTGTAAGAAACCAGGCTCCCCGAGAACTTCATTGTTTCTTAGTGATTAAAAGGTTTGCCTTTTGAGCTGTCCAAAATAAGAAGTGATTGTTGGAGCCTGGGCGAAAGCTTCCCAGCAAGGAAAGTCTCAGGTTTAGGAGAAGAAGGGTTATTAATGCAGGATTGCTTCAGGGGGTCCAACCTAGAGAACATTGTGAGACTTCAGTACCCAATAACATTGCTTGTATAATGGTGCTGGCCATGTTGTTTTAATCAGTTGCCTCTTTTTAAAAGAAATTTTTATGTAAAACAAATTGAACTGTCATTAGAAATGAAGTTAAATTGTTGGGACCATTTCTTTAAATATTCCACAGAAGTGAAACAGCCTTTAGATAACAGCACATACCCGTTTTTCTACACCAGAGACTTAGTACATATAAAAAAAAAAAAAAAAAAAAAAAAAAAAAAAAAAAAAAAAAAAAAAATTTTCTTNAAAAAAAAAAAAAAAAAAAAACAAGCTGGGTTCCAAACAGATGATAGTTTTCTTAGTAGAACTTTTAAAGTCAGCACTTTTAGAGGTAACAGCAGCCAAGAATCACAACAGCAGTATTCTGAAATGGTCCTCCTCAAAACTCAGGAGTGGCTGGAAGAGGGTGTTTCCAGTACTCCCCCAGGACAGTCACTCTGCTTCCACAGTACAGCTAGGCTGGGTCTCCTCACGGCTACTGACAAATTTATAGAGACCAATAAAGAATGGTGCTGAACTAAGTGGCATTTACTATCTAGAAGCCATTTTCTCTAGAGGTTATATAAGTGTCAGAGTCACGCAGCGTAGCATGAGAAACTTCCAGACGAGGGTGTAACACCAAAATTGCATTTTTAAGAGAATAAAAAGCACATTCCATATACGTAAATGAATTTAAAATAACTGAGGCAAACTATTAAGAGCTTTTATTTTTAGAACAGTGAGTTAATTGTAAATATTTTAATGTTAGTTTGCTCATCTATGATCTGAGATCATTGCTGAGATAAGAAAAATGACCCCAAACTACAATTTAATGCATTGGGAAAAAACAATTCTTAAACATAGTAATTCCAGCTGCAGTCTTTGGAACAGCTCTGTAGTGTGTTGTGGGTCCATTCTCCTGGAATAGCTTAAAAGCGGCTTCCTGTGGTGGAGATTTTAGAGTTAATTTTAATTTTGGCTATTGTTTGGAAAAGATGGGCTGTCTGTGTAGATATAAAGTATAGTTTTTTCCATAAAACAGATGTTTATTTTGTATTAAAAATACCACTGTACTTGTTTTACACCATTTGTATACATGTGGTGATATAATGTAAAATTCTGGAATTAAAACGTGACCCTGTAATTCCATGATTGAGGCTTGTGTTTGTTTTGTTGTAAATATAAGTAAACTATTTTTGAGATATGTCTAATTTACATTTTCTTTTAAGAGCTTATAAAATCCATTAAGACTTGTTATAAATCATTAGATCAGAAAGTCTTAACTGCAAGAGTCAACAATAAATACCGCTTACAGGAGGTAAGCCTTGGTCAATCCTAACAATGTCAGAGTACCACAGTGTGGAGCCATTCTCACCTCTAAACCGAGGTGCACATACAGCAAACCTCCGCTCATATCACAAGTGAGCTGCAGTCCCCTCACCTAGCATCATGGAGCTACTGAATGAGTGGGCATTCTTCCAAGCAATGTTGTCAAGCCTCTTCCATCTTAGCACTTAGACTGCTTAGAATCTAAGCAGCTCTGATGTATGGAACTGTTCAGTTCTTAATCTTTTATATGACTTAAGCTCAGAGTATTGTCTCTGAACCTTATAAAGACTCCTTTGATTTTCCTTTCTGAGGAACTTCAAACTTTTAAGTCATTAGTATGAGAAAGTGTTTCTTACAGCAGAAATGAATGTTTTCTTAAAAAATAAGGGCAACGGTTGTGTAATGCATATGCTCACCTACAAGATGAATGAATCCTTGGAAGGCACAACTAGGAAAATTCCACACTAACTGTTGTCGTGAGGACCCTGATGCAGGCTGAGGTGCTTATAGCATTATCTCCATCAGTTCAAGTCAGAGCACACATCTGTATGCCTTAGGTCCTAAAAATATCTGTAAACATGTACCTAATAAAAAGCTATTTTTAATAAAAAGTTATGTGAAACAGACTAATGTGTTTTCATCACTGGTTTTTCTGAAGGTTGGAGTTTAAATACAATTTTAGATTGAAGCAGGTTTGGTGAAATTTTAGAAAAACCCCAGTTGAGGCCAACTGCTGCCAAGTCTGTCTGATCCCCGGAACTCAATAGTACAAATTTGTCCCTGACCAACAGGCATAGTGGCATAGACATGCCCATAGACACACAAAATGTTTTTTTAAAAAAAAAAAAAAAAATGTTGGGTGACTAGAGAAGGGCGCATATAAAGTATAACTGCAAGTTTCCAAAAGTAGGATCCTTCTGATTACCTTTAAGCAGATAGACTAGTATTTTCCCCAAGCTTTACAAAGACCAACTGGTAAGTTGCATTTTCCTTAATAGGTTCAGTCATTTGATCCTTTTGTCTGTTTTTCTACATTTCCATTTATTTTTCCAAGTCTTATTTGTTGTGCTTCAAATATAAAGCTTTTTGACCTTTGTCCAAGATACTGCCTTTGGGTTGCATCATACTGTGTAAACCCAAGTCTCCACTAGAACATCTGTCTGTCTTGCTACAGCAGCCACACTTTAAAGAAAAGTTTCCAATTCTCCATAAATTTCCATAGTACCCTAAGCCTTCACATGCTACCCCTGCTATTGTTCAGCTTGAAGCGTGTGGTTCTAAATTACTGTACACCCTCTTCTCTGCAACCACCTGCTGAGTTTACAGCTTACTTGCTCGAGACAGCGCAGCCAGCCTGCCACTTCATCACTGGACTTTCCCCCCTTCTGACATTGCTCTTTGGGCCTTCTATAGCCCCATGAAAGCTGGGACCCTGTCAGTCTCGTTAACTACTGTACCGTGTACTGTACCTAGACACAGTGTCCAGGAAGAATGAATGGAAAATATGCACTATCAATCAGTTTCTGTAGCCCCTTTGGAAGAGAAAACATGCACATTTTTGTTTTATTTATTTATGTTTGAGACAGGTTCAGGTAACCTAGGCTGGCCTCCAGTTTAATCTGTGCCTTAGGATGACCTTGAACTCCTGATCCTCCTGCTTGCTCCCACATCCTGGGTGCTAGGATCATAGGCATGCAACACCACACCTGGCTCTATGCAGAAATTTCTGTTAAACTGCCTTCCCTCTTGCCCTTTACCTGTTTAAAATAATAATAGCGAGTTTATAGTTGCATTTAGAAAGCAGGTATTTGCTTGAAACTAACAGTCTTGTTTAAGGATTAAATTTATTTTTAAGAAAATTTGGACTCTGTTTTGCTAACTCTTCATATTACTTATTAATAACTTCTTCTTTAAGTTTCTCTGCAAGTAGTCGCCTCTTTATTAATGTTTGTTTCTCCTCTGCTGTCATTTCTGGCTTCTCTGTCATTTCCTTTAAAAAAGACAAAAGACAAAAATTAAAAATTAGCTTCTTATGTCTAAAATTTTCAACATGCTTCAAAAGAACAAAAAGTAAGGGCATTTTCAGTAAAACTTAAAAGTCAACACCCAAGTTTCTAAAATGGCTAAGGTAAGACAGACCACCGACCCTAAGGAACTCCGCATGGGAAGTCAATAAAAATGTTTAATGAAATGATTATTTCTGCCTCACAGACTTCCCAGCTACATTCTCCCGAGAGAAGACTTAGCAGTTGTACTAGCAGATGGTTCATTTAAGTGGATCAAGCAGCAAAATTCATTGAAGATTTTCTTACACAAACCAAAATCTCTTCCCCTGCTTTGCACAGTTGACACATTAAACTAGCCATACCTCCACCTCCCTGGTAGGCTTTCCTTTCTGCTCAGTGTTCTGGATCTGTTTTGCCCTCATATCCTTTCTCATGGACATTAGTTTATCTCTTTTCTGCTTGAGATAATGTTCTCGTTGTCGTAACTCTTCTGTTCCAAGTGCTGATAGACTCTGGTTCAGATAAGAGAAGGAACTATCGATATTCAAGTCCACACAACACTTGGACATCTGCTGGGTCAATTTTAAGTTGCAAGATCCTAATGAAGTGTATGACTCTGTGTCTTGTTCATAGTGAGTTAGCTTTTACTTACTGCTATTGGTCCTTCCATGCTCGAATGTTCTAAACCAGGAATCTTCAGACCTTTTTGTGAGAGGGAAGAAGTTTCAGGCAGCAGCTCCATCTTTCTTGCCAAGTGTTGTACTGACTGATTAGCAAAATGCACTTTAACTTCTGGTAGTAAACAGTGAGACCAGTTATGGGATATTGTAACTTAACCACACTATTATGGAAAAGATCGATGCTTCCTAATTCAAACAGCACACAAGTACTTTACAATAACATCTTTGGTTTCCAAATTTGCTTCTAAGCATGTGACTGACTGTACACTTAATGACACTGATTTTCTATCTTACACATTAGTTGTCAACAGCAATGACTTGTTTTCCGTTACATACTGAAAGGAACTACTAATGCATTAAGAAAATGTTACCATTCCTATAGCAAGGAGAAATTTAAAAGCACATGTAATATAAGCATTCAATAACTGTGCCATAGGCATAATTAACATTCTACTTGCTTTTGTAGTCTACTTTCTATAAGAAAAGGAGGTGGGGTATTTTTGTTTTGTTTTTGTTTTTTTAGCCTAGTAAAATGACTTAAAAAGTTAATTTAAGTCTCTGGTTACCAGTATGATGACATATATGAGTTTGATCTCGGGACCTACATGAAGGACAGAACCAACTCCTGCAACTTGTTCTTGACCACATGCACAGAGTACACAGTGGGACACAGGTCTCTCGTGTATACATATACATAGCACACAAGTAAATCATCATTTTTGAGTGAGAGGGTGGGGCTTAGGAGATGGTTCAGTGGGAAAACAGCTGTGAGAGAATGAGAACCCCCCGCACGCATTTAAAAAGCTAAGCTTGGCAGAGGACATCAAGCCCAGAGACAAAAGGATCTCAGAGGCTTTCTGGTCAGCCAGCCTTGCCAGTCAGTGAGTTCAGTGAAAAGACCCTACCTCAAACAATAAAGTGGAGAGCAACAGAGGAAGACACCTCACCTCAACCTCTGACCTCCACATGCCTCATCCATATGAGTAGTCACGTATGTTTACACAGACATATTATAGGCCACATATACACATCAAAAAAAGATAAAAACATTTTTAATTACATGGCTATGAAAGAAAACAGACATACAAAGACATTAAAATGATAGAAGTAAAATGAGCATGGTACATATCTCAAAGAATTACTAATCCTGCCAGGTGTGTATAAGCAGAAAAGAAACTTGACAAGGACACTGCTGAGGTACAGAGAGAACAAGCTGCTGCACTGCCAGGGAGACCAGAAAAAGAAGCTAGAGCGGCACTTCCCAAACAGTCTAGACAAGGCCACAGAACCTAATGAGTTTAAACAAGTTGCTGCTAATATTCAGGTCATGCTAGAACAGCCATTGTTACTAGAGATTATTTTACTAGAAGCAGTATTGGCTCCTCAAACAGCCACAGAATTGGAGAAGAAAGGATTAGAAAGCCTAAAGAAACATACATCTCTGGCAACTCCATCACAGAAGAGATGTCATTATTTTTGGTAGGAACCAAGAGAACACAAGAATAAAAGGACAAACAATACAAATCAAACACCCTGATTCTTTTAAATTAGACTTCTTACTAGGTAGAGTCCCATCACTTTATATGAAGTGATCCCATATCAATTTTACAAAGTGCTGAAAAATTAAGAAACAAGTAGAAGTTATCTACCACTTGTTTTGCTATTAATATGTAAACTATTTTATGTGGTCTGTGATGAAATTTTGGGTTTTGCTGTTTTTATTTATTTAGATACAGGATCTCACTATTGTCTGGCCTATATGTAGAACTCACAAAAAAAAAAATAATGATCAGACATAATAAAAGTGCAGAAGGGAACTTTATAGCCCTGTTTCTGTCCTACACTCCTGACCAGTGTTAGCCTGTGTTCCTTCAAAACCAATGAGCACTGTAAGAAAACAAGAATAAAGGAGAACTTTGACAAATGGAAAAGCCGTAATTTGAAAAGCCAGATTGAAGGCCTCTGCCTGTAACCCCAGCACTCAGCAGCTGAGGCAGGTGGATCCCTAAGTTCAAGGCCAGCCAGTACAGACAAAAACAGTATTTAGAGGGAAGGCACATTTCACTACTTAGGAGCTCAGAACACTTGTGAAGTCACTTTCTTGAATTTATTATTGGGAAAAAAAAAAAGAGAAGGAACACAATGTCTATCTTACATTTTTTTATCTTTTCAATAGAGAAAAGATTTAAAACCATAGAAACCTGTGAAAAAAAATCATGATTCAATTTCTGTTGCAGTTACTTGTTCTATACAGTGTAAGAACATATTCAGAGTGGATATGATACATACTGAACAAGTTCATCTGCTAGCATTTCCTTTAAGGACATAATTAATAACTAAACACCTACAAAAACTGTCTTGTTTTGCCGGGCGGTGGTGGCGCATGCCTTTAATCCCAGCACTTGGGAGGCAGAGGCAGGCGGATCTTTGTGAGTTCGAGACCAGCCTGGTCTACAAGAGCTAGTTCCAGGACAGGCTCCAAAACCACAGAGAAACCCTGTCTC
>JAQHUG010000106.1:797232-807619 GCA_028555095.1 Dicrostonyx torquatus | reverse complement strand
TGGTCATGTCATCTAAGATTTTAAAAAATGAAACATCTGTTCTATTTTCTGTAAGCCTAAAATTGCTCTAAAAATATTCTATTTTTCATCCTAACTAGCACTTTTATGTAATCATGTTTATTATCATGTTTGCTTTGGGAAATTAAATGGAAATACTATATCATATAATACTCTCAATAGCGTTAAGTACTAAAATAAGCCTAATTTACCCAAATTATTATTACTGTACAAGAAATGCTTCTACAATGATCAGTTTCTATGTAACAAAAATAAAGGTTAACTAAAACATCAAAGCAAAACAAATTTCTATTCTTTGCTATATTAAAGTCCCTGGCTTTTGCTATATTAAACTTAGTTATAACCTACACATACACACACACACACAAAAAAAAAAACCCACAAGTTTTTACAAGTTACACGTAACGGAAAAGTGAGCTGTTAGAAGGTGTGCTAGATAAAGCACTTTCAGACTCTGACAACCTGGAGCCCATGGGTAGGAGAGTACTAACTCCCAAGCTCTTCTATGACCTCCACTCCCACACGCACACACACAAATGCAACAGAGAAACTATCTACTAGAGCTGTGGTTCTCAACCTTCCCATGGCTGCAGCCCTTCAGTACCGTTCCTTATATTGTGGTGACCCCCAATCATAAACTATTTGCATTGCTACTTCATAACTGTGACTTTGCTACTATGATAAATCATAATGCAGATATCTGACATGCGACCCCAACAGGGTCACAACTCGTAGGTTGAGAATTGCTGTACTAGAAGGATGATCTTTTTTTTTTTTTTTTTTATGGTTTTGGTTTTTTTCAAGACAGGGTTTCTCTGTGTAGCCCTGGCTCTCTTGGCACTTATTCTGTAAACCGAGCTGGCCTCCAACTCAGAGACCCACCTGCCTCTGCCTCCTGAGTGCTAGGATTACATACAGGTGTGTGCCACCACCACCCAGATGCTTTTTTTTTTTAAATAGGGGAGTTGTTTTTCTGTTTCGTGTGTGTGTTTACTATTATCACACCTCACCTGACATACTATTGCCACTCTTGCTGGCTTCAATACATCATCAGCATGCCAGACCTAATGATGACAAAATAAGGCAAAAGCATTCTGCAAGCCTCCCTTAGCAGTGCAATTCAATGAAAGCAGCAGCTACTCCAGAAAATCAATACCAAACCAGTAGAAACTAAACTATTCATGCTTCTTACTGGGTTCAGATTTTTCACATGTGAAAATGGGATCTCAGCAAAGCAGTCAATAATGGGCTTCAAGGAACACTGACAGCCCAGTGCTAGATCACTGCGCCGTTCAGCAGCTGGGGACTAAGAAACCCAGGACCCTGGCCAGTCAGCACACTGCAGATCGAACACCAAAATAGCTTCAGCTAATTAGGAACTGCTTCAATTGACTCCGAGACCACTTAACACACAGCAGGCAACATGCTAAATGTTTGCTATACATTATCACGTAAGCTTCACTAAAACCCTGCAAAGGAAATACTACTGCTTTTACACGGATGTGCAAATTTTGTGTCCTGAAATCTTTCAATCCTGGCTGAAGGATGATTCCTTTGGGCTCAGAGAGTGGCGGCGAGAGGACTGTTACATTCTAGAGTTAGGAAAGGTAGGAAGAAAGCCAGGTGCACACGAGCTTGTGAGGGGCCTGAAGAATTGCAGCAGGACACAAAACAGAACCAATAGCAGCGTAACAGGCAATCCGCATGGCCAGCTTGCTAACCAAATACGAGTACTTAGTAGAGGCCAAAGTGAGCTTTTAAGATCAGCATCTGAGTAAGAGGGATAACCCCTGTCCTGAGCCTCGAGCAAGGGCTTCTGGGGAGACTGCCTGCACTGGAAAGTGGCTATCCTATTGGGAGCAGCTGTGTACTATTTCTCTGCCTTCGTTTCTTCATCTATAGGTGGAAGCTAAATGGTACCAAGAAGATAGAGTAACACCAAGCATATGTCTAAAACATCAATTAGGGAATTGAGCAAGATGGTTCACCCTTGTAATCTCAGAACCTGGGAGGGCAAAACAGGAAGCTTTATAAGTTCAAGACTAACCCAAGGTACATAGTGAGTTTGAAGATGGCCTGGTTATACAGCAAGTCCGTCTCAAAATAAATAAAATTAAAACATCGTTTAAAAGCATATCAATTCACAAGAACTCTCAATAAGCATTATTATATGTACCTATTAGCCACTCAGCCCAGTAGTGCAGAACTAAAAGACAATAAAACCAGTTCCATGAAGGTTGCAGAGATGGTTCAGCAGTTAAGAGCACTTGCAGCTCCTGCAGAGGACCCGGGCTCACTCCCAGCACCCACATGGCAGCTCACAGCTAGCCCTAACTCCACTTCCAGGGGGATCCAAGCCCTCTTCTGACCTTCATAGGTACCAGGCATATACACAGTATACATACATACATGTAAGTAAAACACTCAAACACATAAAAATAGTTTCATAAGAAGTCCCGAAAACTAGAAACTGCATTTGTTAGAAATAAAAAAAAAAAAAGGCAACTCCAGAATTATCAGTGTCCTATAGAAATGAAACCAAAACCAGATAAATTGTCATTTTAACAACTCTGAGAGCAGGATGTTTATTTCAAATTCCATCAGTGCACATTATTTAAGATGGTTAAAAAGAACACATCCAGTGAATGTTTTCACCACACACAGTGTCTACTATCACAACTCTTACACCCCACAGTCAAACACACTAAATTTAACAAAAGCTCTGGGAAAACAAGACCAGGATACGACAAAAGTTAATACCTGTGATGTGCGTGTCTTTGCCAGAGGGGAGGTGCATGCTTCTTGAAACTGATCTTCATTAATTCCAATTTCTTTCAGGTAACTTTCTAACAGCTTTTCAACCTAAAAGGGAAAGGTTTAACTCTTATCATTTACACAGGAAAAATCTAAATGGCGTTCTGCCTGCCTAGAATGCTCTTTGTAATTAACATTATAGTGTAGCAACACTATTATATTATATAAGACATGGAAGTAATAAAGTCTTTCACCAATAAGCTAACAGCAAAAGTGGGGTTTTCTTGCCAGGAATCACATGGAGTTTAATTTCCTCTACTGGAGGTAGGCTGAGCTTACGACAGTGAACATGGTACAACTCCTCTACCCACTGCCTTTTTTAAAATAGGAGTAAGGGGAAGCATGGAAGGGGAGAGGGGAGAAGAGTAGGGGAGTGGGGAAAATGTAGATAGCTCAATAAAAACAATAAAAAAAAGAAAATGTAAAAAAAATTCCTAAGACAACTTTAAGTAAGGGAAGCACAGACCTTGCCTAGAGGCACCAGCTAAATAGGAATTCAATTTACAAATGAAAGATTCCATCGCTACAATAAGAAAACACAAAATCACTGCAAATTATGAGCTTGAGAACACCGTTAATGCTGCCGGAGCAGGGTGAACTGTGAGGCTGAAGAGCTAGCTGCAGGGGAGGCTCCAGAGGGGGTTTGGCAGCTAGGAACAGCTGCTGATGTCCAGAAGACCCAGTTTTCATTCCCAGCACCTACACTGGGGTTCACAATCATCCATAACTCCAGTTACAAAGAACACAGCGCCCCCCACCTCTGTGGGTACAGACACATATATGGTGCATGCAGGCGAAACACCCATACATATAGACTAAATAAATCTTTAAAAAAAGTTTAAATAACTTTAATTTTAAAGCACTTTTTTTAATTAAAAAAGATTAAGAGTTATAAAATGTGTCTTAAAAATCAGTGAAAAAAAAAAAAAACCAGCCATTGTGGCACAAACCTTTAGTCCCAGCACTAAGGAGGCAGAGACACATAAATCTCTGGGAGATCAAGGCCAGAATGGTTTACCTAGTGAGTTCCAGGCCACCCAAGACTGCACAGTGAGACCCCCATCTCAAACAAAATGAAACAAAAATCAGTGGGAAAAATACTCACTAGCTCTTTGTACTCTTGATGAATTTCTGTATAGGTCAATTTGCTTTCTTCTTCATCATCAAAAACTAAATTTATAAGAAAATAGGACAGTGTAAAAAAACAAATTATTTCATTAAGTACAAATATAAAAGTCTTACAAATGGACTTGCAGGAGCCTGTCCTTCCTTTCCACCACATGGGCTGCGGGGTCAGACTCACGAGCCATCTCCCCAGCTCCTTTACTTTTAACATGTCTGTGCTTGCACTTGCCACTTTATATTGTACTGCTTACTGGTGTGTCTTCTCTTAGTAAACTATAAGCTTCTCAAACAGAGGGTTTCTATCCCCAGTTTCTGTTCCAAGGTAACTCAATATATATTGAAATGTTGACATCACAAAGCGGTCTAAATTAATCTTTAAATTATCTGAAGTAGAAAACAGCACATTGACAGTTGTGTTCCTGACCTTACTTCTCTTTACTCTGCACTCGTTCTGGGTGACACTGCCCATACATTCAATACAAATGCTACTTAAACTCTTTCAGTCGGACAGTTCTGAATCCACATCACTCTGGCATGGTTGTAAGCCCAAGCTTTGCTTCTCTGTAAAGATGTGTCATTAGCTGTTACTAGAGAGATGCCCAGGCTCTTGACACACATGGAGAGAGGACATGCCCTGCCCTCTTTCCATTCAGCATTTCGGTCTCAGTGGCTAAAGAAATCAATGGACAAAATAATCTCTTCTCAAGGAGGTCAGACTTCTCCCAGGCTTCATCAATCTTCTAACAGTATTTTAAATCCTTCAGAGGGATACAGGTAAATTACTTTGCTATTTGAACCTCCTTAAAAGTTACCTGCAAACACACTTAACTGGTGCTTGAATTTTTAACAGTTAGAATAAATTAAAAGGTTCAGTGGTCAAACAGAAATCTTTCTTGACTAGATCCATGAAATCTCAGGGTCAAAAGAAGCCTGCAAGACAATTCAGGATAAGAACCCTCTGTTAGCTGAATCTCAGTCAGCATGCATTAAATCACTGTCAGATACTGCGAATGCCTGGGCACCCATGACCTTTCCACCTGCCCAACTCATCCTGGAAAAGCATTAAAAAAAAAAACATTGCCTTGGCTGCGTTTCCCTGCAGCTTGTATTCACCCCAGCTCTACCGCACTGATTCACCCCAGCTCTACCGCACTGATCCTTACAAATAAATCTAATCTCTCTAACCAACGACACAAGTTCAGCGGACTGATGAATAGTGCTACCCTCCAAGTACTGCCAAGGTAAAATAACCACGATAAAGGCTGGGTGTGACGTCGTTTGTTGTCCTTTTCTATGAATAGACTTCACTTTGTCTTTACGGTATGAATTCGAGTATGAAGCGACCAGAATGAGGGGATGCTGATCCTTTGAATGTATTGCACATCTGCATGCCTCGATTGTTAGAAAGGTCTTCTCCCCATCACCTGCTTTGGTCCTTTTGGGGGAATCGCATGACCTTCTTTGCAGATGAAATGGCCAGAGTGAATAGTTTTCATTTCGTAGACTGAGCCCACAGGGAGACATCCAGGAGTCAAAAGGAACTCGAGGGAAAACGACGCTTCTCCCAAGTAACTGGGGAAGATGCTGGTTACCCAAACCGTCTAGTTAGGAACGTGCGGGATGAAGAATCAGGCCGAACATGGTCTTAAAGTCTAACGTGTTCAGGATATGCGCTCAGGAAGGAAAGGGTGGCAGGTCTTGCTGCCCTCTTTCAGGTCCGCAAAGGAACCCCCATCCCACCCGGGGAAGAGGCGAATGCAATTCCTTCAACAAAACTAACCAACCCTAGGCCCCGGCGGGCAGAGACAGCGAGTGATATTCGGCTTGTTCAGGGTCTGGTTTTTACCTTCGCATTTCTGCTCCACAAAGTCCAAGATGGGGATGGACCAATCCGGACCCCGCAGGAACCCCGCGATGCTCTCCACCACCCATTCCACCTCGTCCTCTTCTTCCGCAGCCATCCCGCCCACACCGGGCAACGCGGATGCGTAGGCCAGACTCCCCCGGCCCGCTCGAGCCTTTCCGCCGCAGGAAGCGGACGGAGAACGCAGGCAGCACGGCCCCGCAGCCGCCAGGCCCTCTGCTTAGACACTACAAGCCAGTTAACGTAAAATGGTTGCTATGACAACACACGCAGCGGCCCGGAAGTGAAGCCTGAGTCCCCGCCTCCGATGCCAGAAACGTTTCCTATTGGCTGGAAGAGACCGGTGCGGCGCAAAGGATAGCCCTCCGCTCATTGGCCCGCAGTTGCCAGGCTGACCGCAGAAGGGAGGGCATTGGCTACAGAGCCTGGAATCGGCGTTCGCGCTTCCGAGTGCACGACGGCCCCGCCCAATGGCGCGGCGGGCGTGGCTCCCTCGGACACCTCCCATCCTTAAGAGTTTTGAGACGCTGTGGCCCAGAAGCGTACTTGAGGACGATTTGGAAATACTAAGCTGAGCAAAGCTCCGTGAGGTTTACTGATTGGTTCTGCAGTCCGCTTGCTTTGTGTATTTCTAAAAATGGGTCTTTAACCCTTAATCTTAGGTAACAATTGCTAAATTTATGACAAGGACAAAATCAAAGTTAATCTTCATTTAAATAGGCCGCCTTAACCAGTTTTTAAAAAGAGTGGTGAGGTCCTGCTCTGTTCCTACTTCAGGGCCAGAGGACTCCCAATCACACAAAGAAAATCTTATAACGGCCTACACCTTTAATACTCTTGATAGGCAAAGATTAACTACGGCTAACCTGTTTCAAATAATAAATCTTGACATCAAATTCAGTCAAAAGCCCTGACAACTGAAACTTAGAAAGAGCCTTCCCCGCTTTGAGGTCTAGATAAGCCCAGTTCCGGTCTACTATTGAAAAATCTCTGCCCTCAACGTAGCGGTAGACTAATTCAGTTCCCCCACATCCCTCTGAGAGTGGTGAGGAGAGGGAGCAGAGAATTCAACCTGCAGCTTCCTGAGAGTAAGTGGAGAAATAGTCAGAACCAGAGTCAAGTGTGGTTGGCCACCAGCAGCAGAGGACCAGGTCAAGCTGGGGGCAGGAGCTCCTTGCTGGAAGACCCAGGAGGAACCACGTGGGTATAAGAGACAGCCAGGGTACACTGAGGATCAGTTCCAAAAAACCACAAAGATGTTGATGGAGAGAGGGCCCAGCTGTCAAATTAGCATTCGGTATGTTAATCAGTTCACCCTTTCTTCTGTCTGAGAATTCAGTTGTAGACCAGGAGGTCCTATCTGTGGGGATTTTTCTTGTTGCTCTGTCTATGGTCGTGTAGCTGTGGAGGTTTAAGAGAGGTCTTTATTCCAACCAGCCCTAAGTTGGTAATAAGGTCACCACTCTAGTTCCAGCATTCACTGAGAAGCCATTCATCTTCAGATACTGCTCAAGCAAGCACTGAGACCTGAAGGCTATACCCTAACTTGTTCATGGTGACAGCAGCATGGCCAGGGTTCCTCCACAATTAAGAATGAGAATGTCCTCCACAATTTCAAATGTTTGAATATTTGGTCCTCAATTCATGACACAGTTTAGGAGAGTTAGGAGGCCTGGCTTTTGTTGGAGGAAGAATGTCACCAGAGGTGGGCTTTGAGAGTTTAAAGGGCCATTTCAAGTCTGCTCTCTCTCTTTTCTGCTTGTAGTTCAAGATGTAAGCAGTTTCTGCTTCAGGTGTCACATCTGTTGCTTGCTGTCATGCTTCCCTGGCATGGAAAATTCTTACCCTTCTCGAACTAGCTGTAAGACAAACAAACCCTTCTATACGTTGCATTGATTTTAGTGTTTCGTCACAGCGATAGAAAAATAGTTGGTATAGCTACATACAGATTGTGGTCAGTTTCTGGCAGGACGTCTATATCATGTAAGAACTGGCAAACTCACTCAGCATCTGTTGTAAAAAGGGGGTGCGGGTTGTGTTCCCGGCACCTGAGAGGAATGCCGGCCCTTTTGTTCCTTCCTGCCCGGCTTTCGGCCGTCAGCTAGCTTATGCCTGAAATAATAACCACACAAAAATTGCATTCATTTAAATTACTGCCTGGCCCATTATCTCTAGCCTTTGCTTGGCTAATTCTCACATCTTATTTCACCCCCATTTTAATAGTCTGTAAGTCACCACAAGGTAGTGGGCTTACCGGGAAGATACAGCATGGCTGACCCTGGCAGCTTCATGGCAGGCTCTTCCCATGACCCAGTCTTCTTCCCAGCATACTGTTCTCTTTTCCCCGCCTATCTAAGTCCTGCCCTATCAAAAGGCCCAGGCAGCTTTCTTTATTAACCAATGAAAGTAACACAAAATATAGAAGAACCCTCCTACACCAAGCATCACACAAAGCACCTCAACATTCTGTAGCTTTGCCCTGTTAAATGTTCTATTTTAGCAAGGTGGATGCCACGGATGCTCAGGGTGACTGCTGGCAATGGAGCAGAACTTGAGGTGCGGGAGATCCTCTGCAGCTATAGCTATACCAGGCAGGTGACTGAGCCGAGGTACTATAGATGTCAAAAGGGTGATAATAATGTTAGCCCCTTATCTCAAACGAGTAGTTTATTGAGCCTTTGGAAGTCCCTCAGTGACCGATGCATCATGATGGCCAATGTGCTCACAAGAAGGGCTAACATACCATGACTCAAACATCCTGAGTTAAAGTTGAAGGCTGGAGCTATCCTCCTTTCCAGATCAAGGATGTGTTTAGGGATTTCCAGAGAGCAGGGATAAACACATAAGCAGTGGGGGAAAAACCCATAGTGGCTACAGGCAGAAACAGTCGTTTACATTCAGTGACCCCACAGTCTTTTCCAAGTGGAACTCCCCATTAGAGAGTTATCCACCTGGTAGGTTGACCCATTGAGCACTAGTTGTCATCTGCTGTATACTTCCATGGCCTCCAGCAGGACAGGTCAGTATGAAGTAAAATTAGTTTATTAAAAATGGCCTCAATATTGTCACTAAATGTGCCTTCATATAAGTAGGCAATTACTCTACCACTAAGTTATATCCCCAATCCTTTTATCAATTTTGTTTGAGATAGGATCTCAATAGCTTACTTAGGCTGGCTTTGAACTAGGTCTGTCAAGCCAGACATGAATTTTTGTGGTTCTCCTGCCTCAGACTCCCATGCAACTGGGATTTCAGACCAGTCTGTGTCACCAGCCCAGCTTTGGTGCCTACTGAAGTGGCATTGTTCAAAGGATTTCTAATAATGTTTTTCTCTTGGGAAGTATAAATGGACTCCCACCCACTTGCTCCTAAATGCCTGATAGCAACTTCCCAAATACTTGACTGGGAGGCTTAATGTTACTTATAAATGCTCAGCCAATAGCTTAGGCTTATTACTAACTAGCTCTGATTTTATTTTTTATTTTTTTCAAGACAGGGTTTCTCTGTGGCTTTGGAGCCTGCGCTGGAACTAGCTCTTGTAGACCAGGCTGGTCTCGAACTCACAAAGATCCGCCTGCCTCTGCCTCCCGAGTGCTGGGATTAAAGGCATGCGTCACCAACGCCTGGCTAGCTCTGATGTTTTAAGTTAACCCATATTCCTTATTTACACTCTGCCATGTGTCAGTACCTTTATTAGTATGACACATTCATCTCCTGCTCCCTCTGTGTCTGCTGACAACTCCTGACTCCACCCTTCTCTTTCCCATAATTCTGTTTGACTTTCCCACCTAACTTTATCCTGTTCAGCTATAAGTCAGTCACCTTGTTTATTAATGCAATCAAAATGATATATATTCAATCAGTGTAAAAGAATATTCCACAGCTTTTCCCCCTTTTGTCCAATTAAAAAGAAAAGTTTTAACTTTAATGTAAGCAAGTATGTATGTTACCACTCTGGAGCTGCAAAGATATCCTGACTTATCAGGAAGCCAGACTATATTTACAGCTGCAATAGGACAGCTCTATAGGGGTAGAGATGCAACTCTAGAAGCTGGAGCCACAATAGAACAGTTTATCCCTGGAGGGAAAGGTATCCTGGTTTTTTGGGAAGTCAGATTATCTAGAGTCACAATAGGGCAGCTCTGGAGGGGTGTGATTGCAATAGGACAGTTCTGGAAGGGTAGAGCCACAATAGGGCAGCTCTGGAGGCTGGAGCCAGAATAGGACAGCTCAGCACTGGAGGGAAAAGTGCCCTGATTTGTCAGGAAGTCAGGCTACTTAGAACTGCAGTAGGACAGTTCTGGAAGATGGAGTGGCAACAGGACAGCTCTGGGGGTGGTGGGAGTAAAGCCAAGATAGGACAGCTCTGGAGGCTGGAGCCACAATAGGCCACAATAGCCACCTGGAGGGACAGGTGTTCTGACTTGTGAGGAAGCCAGGCTACCTGAAGTTGGGGTACAGTGGGGGATGGTCTCCCTGTGGGATATAGCACTTCCAATCTTCACTCAAGACTCCTCTGAGAAAGAGATTTATTTAATCCAGGGCGTGTTTCTTTCACTGACTCTG
>JAQHUG010000106.1:767827-790513 GCA_028555095.1 Dicrostonyx torquatus | reverse complement strand
AGGTTTAAAGTTTAAAAATAATTTCCCTACCCAGGAGGGGGAATGCAACACCTAGATAGGATCAAAGGAACGAGTGAAAAATTGTTTGTCTGTTGCACATGTTAAGAAGGCTATGGGCTGGAGTGATTGCTCAATTCTCAGCATTCCCGCAGAGGCTCCCAACTCTGTAACTCCAGTTCCAGGGGATCGTAGGCCCTCTTCTGGCCTCTTCTGGCTTCATGCATGCATACAGTGCATAAATACACATCCAGTCTCATAATTTTTTAGAAAAAATTCAAAAAAGTGTGTAAATAAAAGGGAGATGTGAAAATTGGACTAATTAGGTTGCTATCAATACCAGTGAGAAGGGTCAGGGACCAGAAGTTCTAAAAACGAAGTGGTCAGAGTAGAAAACGTCACTCCAGTGTTGATAAGGACTATGATTTTGGTTCCAACCATATCTAGAGTCCCCAGAGGCATATTCATAGAGATGAAGAATACAGGAGCCTATATAGCCTCAGGAAGCCCTCAATCCTCAAAAGGAGGGGGGCCTGCTTTCTCTTCTGTGCTTTTCATAGTCCAGGAACAAAGGACTATATTCTTTTTCAGGGTTGAACTGAGCATGAGGTCCTTTGGTGGAGACTGACACCCCTCACAAAAGAGAGGACTTCTCTTCCAGTGTATCCCCACTTTGAAAGACTGGCTATGGTCCTGGATATATACCCAATGGATTTGGGACTGTGTTGATCACTCAAGGCTGGCATGGTTGTGGTGCAGTGAACCAGCCTTCCACTAGATGGAGTGCTGGGATTGCCTGAGGTGGCAGGGAACTAAGTAAGGTCCCCGCTGTGCTGGCCTGCTCTTTCTTCTTCCCTTCTCTCCCTTCAGCCATGCTGGCTGGCTCTTGAGGTCTCCTCCCAGTTTTTAAGGACCGTGAAGGCCATGTCAAGTAAAGTAGTGAAAGGACCTGGGGTTAGAGGAGCACTTCATTTCATCCTTGAAGTTTTGGCTTACTTAGTAGAGAAGCTTAGCTTTAAAGACACACGGCTAGGATGGCTTGACTTACGAACTCCCTCGGTTGGATATACTTGCCCTTGGTTTCATCCAGTCCAGACTGAAAGAGAACAGTGTTTTCAGAAGCTCCCTGTGTTTCCTCCATCACATATTGGAGGTTTGACACCAACCCTTTTCATACCCTCTAGTAGTCTTGGAGAGCCTTTCTCTGGAGCATCATTACCTGTGTCGGTGGGCTGACCAGGAGTCTGAGTCAGACATGGGACCGAGCTTGGCCAGGCTATCACTGAGTTCCAAGTGTGAACCTTATTATCATCCCAGGCATAGGCTAAAGATGGATACACAACTGTTCTCCACACATGAAGCAGTGGCAAGGAAGGCACAGGTGTCTTGTAGGGTCAAATGCCAGAATGAGCTCTAATGATTCTTTAATTAAGGTAGGAGGGTGTTGGCTAAGTGACCATAGTTTGGATTATATTATGGACAAGTTAGACATGGGGAAGGGGATGCTCATTCAGATGATGTCACTATTCTCATTCACTGCCTTCCAAAGGGGAAGGATGTCTTCCAAGGGAGAAGGAACAGCTTTTAATTGTTCCCTATACAAAGTTCACGAGTGAGTGTGTGCAGACAGTGCTTATCCACGTGTGCTGAGGGAGTGTCTGGAGAAAGTTCCCCAGGTTCAAAGGAGGGGGAGGTGAGAGCAGAGGAGTTCCATGCCAGCAGAGGGGCCAGAGGCTGAGCAGACTGTGTGTGTGCACCAAGGAAGGACTCAAGACGGCATCTCAGGCTGAGGTTCAGGGAGGGCTAATGTAAAGAGAGCCTAGCGGGACCCACAGTATCTCTTTCACAACTGGGCGTATTAAGGCCACGGAGGCTTAGATATAAGGAACCTGAATCCCTCCCTAAATTATGACAAAGAGGTCTAACTGTAAGGTAAAATTATAGCTTTATGTTCCATGAATGAGACAACGATCTTGGTCTGGAGTGGGTTTAAGGACAAATTTTGTGACAAACAAAAAATGAGCCTTTTCTTTTTTGAGACTCTGAGTGTCAAATTCAGTCTTGAGAATATATTCCTGGGGTCACAAGTGTCAGAAGACATAGAGAACATGAAACCATCCTGTGGATCTTAGCTGAGGTTCAGTATCCCCCAAAGGCATCCTCTGTCACCAGAGATGAAATGTAGTCTCTCTGCCTTAGGTGTGGGTCTGGGAGCCTCCTGGCTGGTGGAGGTAATCCTGGCTTCGTTTCAGAGCCACGTCCACGTAGCTGGTCGGGCAAGGAAACCTCTCAAATAAGAACTGATGTAAGGCAGGGGAGAATGGGACCTCATCGTTCTGGGGAGAGCAAAACCTAGCTCTGTGGAGGTCTCTGGGATCAGGAAGTGGGGTTCGAAGGGGAACCAGCAGATATAAACATCAGTTCACCATTCTGCCTGCCCTTCCATGGGAGAGTCACGGAAATGCCGCGATAGAAAACAGAATGAGCAGGAGAGGAAAGAGGAGTCTTCCCGTCTGTGCAGACGCATCCTGGATGTGCTGCCATGGCCAGCCTTACCCTGGGTGTGGAGGGAGTTCCAAGAAGGAAGAAAGTAGCCTTTTTTTCTTTGCAGACCACATAACTGCCCACCTTCCCCTTGACCTAGCTTTCGCCTTGGGCAGAATCTGTCCGTTTCTAAAGGCTTGGAATGCTTTTTGCAGGGGTTGAGCTCCTTCCTTAGCTTGTGCTGGGCTGGTGACAGTGTTCCAGCATCACAGCCTCTGTTATCAGGGGAGAGTCATGACAGCCGAGGGCTTCAATTGCCTGCCAGCCTCTCTTTGAATTTTATTTTATGTGTATGCGTGTTTTGTCTTCATATGTGTCTGTGCACCACCTGTGTGGTGTCCTCAGAGACCTCAGGAGAGGATATCAGATCCCCGGCACTGGAGTTAAACACAGCTGTGAGCTACCACACGGGTGCTGGGAATTGAACTCGGGTCCTCTGGAAGAGCTCCTGGTGCTCTTAACCAATGAGCCATCTCCGCAACCCCCACCAGCCTCTGAGCCTACCATATGCAGCAGAGAGAAAAGAGAGAAGGAAAAGCAAAGGCAGAGTCCCTGTCCAGACCACCAACAATGCCAGGTCAGGCAGGGGAGTACAGTTTTCTACCAGAGCAGACTAATGGGAAAAGTGTGATGAAGACTATACACACTGGGAGAGCGTCAGTGGATAAGAGCACTCACTGCTCTTGCAGAGGACCCGAGTTTGTATCTCAGCACCCATGTGGGGATTCAAAGCATTTGAAACTATAATCCAGGGGCTCTCACCCTCTTCTGGCCTCCACAGGCACTAGGCAGGCATGTGGTACACATACTTACATGCTGGCAGACACAAACACAAACATCTTTCCACCATGACTACACTGGGGGCCAATGTGATGGCTCAGGAAAGCCTGCAAAAGCCTGGTGACCCGAGTTTAATGTCAGAACCACCGTGAAGGTGGAAAGAGAAAGCTGACCCCACAAAGCTGTCGATTGCACATGTTCTGCTCCCTCCTCCTCCTCTGGAGAGCTGTGGAGTGAGCAGAAGAGGAGAGAATTCTTCCAGTACGTGCAGACTCATTGTAGACACTGCCGCAGCAAATGACCTCCACGTGTGCACACACCCTAATAGCAGTGAGTACAACTGGATTGTAAAAAGACAGCACACTGTAGGCCGCATGTGCTTTTAAACAGAGACATTTCAAATGAGAGTAGAAAAGAGCAATACAGCATGTTTGACTATTTGATTCTTTTTATTACTGATGTCTCAGCTGCTCTTCAGAACATACACCACAGGAGAGTCCTCAGAGAGAAAGGCACTCACCCGTAAGGGGATGGGAATACCTTTATGACAGTCAAGGTAAGGTCCTTGGTGTGATCTCACGTGCCTTTGCGTAGGACCATCTGTGTAAATGAGTGGGCATCTTACTGTCTTCCTACGTTACACATTTCATCTCATCGTCCTGCTTGAGCCTGGCCATCAGGACAAGACCTACCAGGGTTAGTTAGACTCTGCTTGTGGAAAGCACCATAAGACACCACAAGGCACCACAAGGCACCAGCTCAGGCTTCAGAGTCTGAATGTTGTAGGTGGATGCTTTTGTGTTTATTTTTTGACCTCTTTATTGCTATAGTTTTGACTGTAAACAAGGATCATAATCTTGTTTACTGCTCAGAAAGGTATTTATAGCTGGGAAAGAAGAAAGGTTAAGCTCAAAGGGGCACACAGCTAGGGTCTAAAGCTTGCTTTATTGCTCTTGTGGTTTTCTTATTTGAAATGTTTCTATTAGAAAGAATATGGAGGCGGGGCTGAATTGGCGATAAACACAGAGGCTGCTCTCCCCAGGCTCTCAGGTCTGGGAGGGCACATTCAAGTAGGAGCTGCTAGCTCTACCCAGGCCTGAATCAGTGAGGGTGGCAACACAGCCAAACAGGCATGGGAGTCTAATCCTGGCCAGCAGTGGAACTCCAACCAAGTCCCCACCCCATACTATGCAGCAGGAGTCTTCCTGCCACAGGCACCAGGCAGTTGGGCACTATAAGGATCTCCTTGTGATGAGGACCCATGGCCCACTTCTGCATGACACAGCATGAGACAGGGAGACCCACACACAGGCTTGAAGATGCCCACCCTGGACTCTGAAGAGAAAACACGGGGTCCACCATGCAACACAAGCCAGAGGTCATTATTAGAGTGAACAGATGTGTGGTATGATGCCTTACTGGGAGACAGAGGGAGGGAGAGAGAATGGCTCAGGTCCTTTGGACAAGGGCAAACCTGAAGAGATGAGAGAGGAAGGGAGTGCTGGGCTGAGATGGTGAGGGGGCTCACCCCTTCACCAGTGGCAACACACAGGAGAGCGAGCCCTGCACTTTGGGCATCACAGCAGAGATTGTCCTGATGATGAGAGCACAGGTGAGCCAATCCTAAGAACATGAACATGGGAGACCTAGCCCCATCCCTGATTTGCCGCATGGCATCATGGGCGAAGAAGAGATGCTCCCACCCACCCATCAACGCCTGGTGCAGGTGGCAGACCTGGTCCTGTGGTCATAAGTGTGAGACAGTTGTCCCTGACCTCCATCAACTGCAACACTCAGGAGAGCAGGCCCTGGACCTCGCCAGGGCAGCACAATAGAGGCCTACCCCATTAGTGTAGGTGTGGGTGAGCCAGCTCCAAAGATGTGGTCAAGGGAGAGCTGTCCTCAGTTTTCATCTGTTTTGTGGCAGCATAGGCAAGGGGAAGATGCCCCCCCCCACTGCCCATCAATTCCAGAGGCAGGTGAGAGAGCAGGCCCTGAGGTCACAGGAACAGGAGAGTTGTCCCTGTCCCCCACCAGCTGCAGCATTCGGGAGAGCAGGCCCTGCACCTTCCCTGGGCAACACAATAGAGCCAACCCTGTTGGTAGAGGTTGCTGTGGAATAGTAATAATCATTCTGTACACTGTAAAGATCTGTCACTTGAGTTGGTTTAATAAAAATTTGACAGGCCGGTAGCCAGACAGGAAGTATAGGTGGGACAACCAAACTAAGGATGATGGAAGGAGAAGGGTGGAGTCAGAGGAGCCGCCAGCAGAAAAGGAAACAGGATGCGTAAGGATTGAGGTAACAAGCCATGAGCCACATGGAAGAGGGTAGATAAGAAAAACGGGCTAATTTAAAGAGCCAGTAACGTCTGAGCTATCAGCTGAGCTTTTATAACTGATATTAAGACTCCATGTAGGTTATTTGGGAAATGATGTAGAAATAGTATTTAAAAAGTAGGTTCAATAATTTATAGGTAAGCTTTATTTGTTAAAGTACAAATAAAATATCACCACACTGGTGGGTGGGGGAAAAAACGCCTGCCAACAGAAGTGTGGGTGGGAGAGCCCCAAAGTAGTGAACAAGGGAGAGATGTCCCCATTACTCATCTGGTATGAGATGGCATGGGCAGGGTAGGGTTGCCCTCCCCCACCACAACAATGCCTGGGGCAGATGGGAGAGCGGGAGGGCCTTCCCTGACCCCCAACAGAAGCAACACTCTGGAGAGCAAGTCCTGTACCTAATCAGGGGACCACAATAGAACCAACCTGTTAGCAGAGGTGTGGATGAGCCAGCTCCAACGTTGCGAGCATGGGAGAGATGTCCCCACGTCTCATCTGTCTTGAGGTGGCATGGGCAGGGGAATGATGCCCTTTCCCTCTGCCCATCAACACCAGAGACAGGCGGAAGAGATGACCCTATGGTCATAAGAGTGGGAGAACTGTCCCCGATCCCCACCAGCTGCAACACTCAAAGAGCAGGCCCTGTACCTTGCCAGGACAGCACAACAGAGTCAACATGGTTAGTGCAAGTGCAGGTGAGCCAGCCCTGAAATTGTGACCATGGGAGAGCTGTCCCCACTTTCCACTTGGCAGATCAACCCTCCAGATGCTCAGGCCAAGACCTAGGGTTAGACTTGGTCTGCCCCAACATTCAACACATCTTTGATTCACTAGAGCATGTGAAGGAACCTGACCCACAAAGCTGCAGGATCTGCACAATATAGGGTGCCAGTGGGATGTCCAGGAGGAGTCCTAGTGGGGGCCTAGCATCCAATGTGTAGTGGAGACCAGGGACCTTGAACCAACAAGGACTCTTTGCAGTGAACACTTGCAAGTAGAGATATATGGACAAAGGGATTTACCACATGACTTGTTGGGTCACACTGCAGCTTCCATGATACGATTTTTAATTCCTTCCCTTTTTGTTATTTTTCTCATTTTATTTTCTTCATTTCTTTCTCTTGAATTTTGTTTTATTGGGAGGGGTACAGGAGTGGAGTGCAGATGCAAAGGGATGGGGGAATGAATGGGATCAAGATACATGATGTGAAAGACAGAATAAGTAAATTTTGTTAAAAAAGGATATAGGTGTTGTCTTAGGATTCTCTAGAGTAACAGAACTTAGAGAATGAATTTCTCTCTCTCTTTTGCCCAGAGAAGTAGACTCAAATGCCAGTGAAGGAATGGTCTTGCTAGTGAGGCAAGAACAAACAGGCAGAGAGAGAGGCTTCCTTTTTCCATGTTCTTGTAGAGGCCTCCAACAGAGAATGTGGCCCAGATTACAGGTGGATTTTCCTACTCAAAAGATCTAGATTAGAGGCGTATCTTCCCACTTCAAACTTAGCAAAAATATCTCACAGGTGTACCCTCCATTTTTTTTGGTTTTACTTAATTCCAGGTGTAGTTAAGTTGTCAACCAAGAATAGCTATCACAGTGCTGATGAGGTGTTTCAGTGTTGAGCCTAAGGGTCTGTGTTTAGTCCCCTGGACTCACATTGCAGAGATCTGAGTTTACAGCTTGTCCACTGACCTTCACATGAATGCCTACACACGTGTGCATACATGCACACACGCCACAAATAAATACATGTAACGAAAAAAGAATATTGTCTCACCAGTTGAGAGTCTCCCGTCAGATTCTGGTATTGACACAGAACAGTTCTCACCTCACAGAGAGTGAAAGAAACTTTATTCTGAGCTAAATATAAGTGACCATGTCTCACAAAACCAAACTGGGTTACCTCAAATGACATGTTCCAAAGTGTAGTCAACAGCATGAACTTTTTATAGTAAAGCAAAAGACACTCGTGAGTCAGTCGGGTGGGATGGTGGTGGCACACACCTTTAATCCCAGCACTCAGGAGGCAGAGGTAGGTGGATCTCTAAGTTCAAGGCTTGCCTGGTCCACAGAACAAGTTCCAGGACAGCCAGTAATATACAGAGAAATGTCTCAGGAAAAAAGGTAAATCAAGGTATTTACCAGCTACGTGATGGAGACAGCCATAGGGACAGTCACCTTAGTAGAGAAGGCTGCGCTATTACAGATTCAGTCTGATGATTTGACTTTCCCATTATCGGAAGCAAGGGTCTACTAATAATACACGCAAAGGTTTTATGGGAGTCAAAAGCATGTTAGTTTCACCACAGAGATGGGCAGCATATGGCTATGAGGGGGACTCTAGAGAGCCCCAATGCCTTGGGTTGTGGATCTTCAATATTCCAGTTCTCCACAGGCGTCTGATCAATCAACCTTTTAGAATCCTCCTCACTTTCATTGACCTTTTCTGGGAACTTCTATTCCCACTGGAGTGGAGAGCTCCTATCCTTTCCCATGTTCCCTGGCATGTGCGCATACGTGCATTTGTTCATATTATGAGGGTACAGAGCACACGTATGCCAAGGTGTGTGTAGAAGGCTGAGGACAACTTTGTGGAGTGGCTCCTCCTACCTAAGTGTGGTTCCAGACACTGAACTCTGGTATTTCGGCTTGCACAGCAAGGCCATTCCTGTCTTTCTGATCCTATTTAGGGTCTTCTGAGAAGCATCCTATAGGGAATGTACCTATGGGTGCCTTCATACTTAGACTTTACTTTCTGCAGTTGTCGACTTCTGCCAGCTGAGAAGTGAGACTTTAGTGATTCTGAAGTTCCCTCACCTCTGAGCATAATGTGAACATCCCATCACCTTAGTGAAACAGAGGTGACCCTGGCCAGCTGGTCATTGTAACTAATTATGTGGTTAGTGTGCTTCGTCTGTTGAGTGTGTTTCTGGTGAGGCTTATTCAGTTTTCCTTTCTAACTTTTAAGTATTGGAACCATAAAAAATTCCCCGTATGGCAGTCATTCTTGATAATCTTCTCATATGCACTATTCTGGACTAGGCTTTATCTTTTGAGCCACCAATCAACTCCCAAATCGTGACATGAAGGCTTAATACTAATTATGAATGCTGAGCCTAGCTTAGGCTCATTTCTGGCTAGCTCTTTTAACTTAAATTAACCTGTTTCTCTTTATCTACCTTGGCCTTGTTTTGTTTTTTGTTTTTAAAACTCTTCTTCCTTTCTTCCTTCTGTATATGCTAATTTCACTGCTTCTCCTATCTGACTGGCTGGTGGCTGCCTGCCTGGCTGGCACCTGGAGTCTCTCTCTCTTTCTCCCTCGTTCTCTCTTCTCCTCTTGTTCCTCTCCCAAGCCTAGATTTCTCCTCCTATTTATTCTCTCTGCCCTCCAGCCCAGCCTCTCCCTCTACCATCTAGCTATTGGACATTCACTTTTTTATTTTATTAGACCCGTCAGGTGCCTTAAGCAGGCAAGGCGAAACAAATGCAACCCACCTTTCCATAATTAGACACAATCCTTACATCCTCACACGAATGCAGCATAAACAGCCTTTACACAGTTACAGTAACATTCTGTAGCACAAACAATGTAACACATCTTTGCCCAGTTAAAATAATATTCCACAGCACTGTACACCATAATTACTTCAAAGTTTTAAATTTTAAAATTTTTAAAAATTTAAAAATTTTTAAAAAATCCATAAACAAAGCTTACACTCGCCAAACTATTTATTTTAAATAATTTCCCCAATAAAAAGTTACCAAGCTGATTTTTTTTTAAAAAAAGACAGGGTCTGTAGCCCAGGCTGGCCCTCCTGCCTCAGAGTCCTGTATTGTGCCAGTACACCAGAGCTTCCTGCTTGCCAGAGGTGCATGCCCTCTGCCAGGTGCCCTGATGCTCCCAGCCCAGACAGATACATCTGTATCAGCAGACAATTTCTGTATGATACATAATTTTTATACATCTCTCTCGCAATAGAGAAGTTTCATATCCTTTGACCACTTTTTTTCTTTAGCTGAGAGACAGCAAGAAAGATGATTTATTATTGTACACATTACACTTGGCCGAAAGAGAACAGAGCTAGTCCAGAATGCGACAGGTCCAGGGCAGAGGGCCAGTGGGGATGTTTTGAACAAGGCAGTCTCTCAGAGATGGCCTCTGTGATGCAAAGCTGGAATTCCAGATCCACTGAGACTGAGAACAGTAGCATACATGTCACCTTGGAGAGGCGTCCTGGCCTCCAGCACCCTATTTCTGTTTGCTCAGCCTCCGTGTACACACCAGCTAGCTTTCATGGACCTCTGCCTACACTCACTTCTCCCCTGCCGTCCTCTCAGGGCGCAGCAGTTTCAAGGAAAAGGTAGAGCTAAGAACAAGAGTTTTTAACCATTTCTTATTGGGACATGGGGGGGGTGATTTTTTTGTTGTTGTTGCTGTTGTTTTTGTTTTTTCTCATACACCTGAAATAGCTTTTTGTCATTATTAGGAAAAATTTGGTCATTATATTACATGTCTATAATCTAGTACTTGGAAGGTAGAGACAAGAGGACCAAGTGTTCAAGAACAGCTTTGGCTACAGAACAGAATTGATTGTTTGCTTTTAATGTTTGGCAGAGGGGCACTCACTATGTAGCTTAGGCTGGCCTGAAACTCACTATGTTATCCCAGCCTGGCCTCAGGACCCACGTGCCTCCCTAAGCCTCCCAAGAACTAGGATTATCAATGTGCCTCACCATACTTGGCATATACAAGTTTGAGGCCAGCTGTGGCTACTTTGTCTCACAAACAAACCAACCAAGTGAGTTTGTTTCATACGTTACAATAACATTTCTCATTTGTTTTTGTTTTTAAAATCTAAAACATGTTTCGAACTGAGTGTGTTGGTATTTTGTAAAACCCGGACAATCCTATATTACGCCTGTAGCACTGTGCCATTACAGGTTGGTACTTGAGCAGGAAACTGGGTCTGGAGACTTAAACACACACACACACACACACACACACACACACACACACACACACAGAGAGAGAGAGAGAGAGAGAGAGACAGACAGACAGACAGACAGACAGACAGACACGAGTCATTCTTGATACAAGAACGCCAAGTTTATTGTGCTCAGAGAAAGCTTATATAGGGCTCTGGCCACGCCCCAGCTATCAGGATCTTTCAGCTGCAGACCCACCAACCTGCCGTCAGGGTCTTGTGCTCAGAGGAACTGCAGCCTGCTCAGAGCAGAGGAAAACAAGTTGTTTTCAAAAAATTCAGGATCTGGAGAACCACAGCCCCCAACAGCTCCCAACAGTATTTGCCTGTGATCTCAGTACTTGGGAAGTAGGACTTCTGTAACATGGAAACCGGCTTCATTCATTTAATGAGTTCAGGGACAGCCAGGGCTACATAGCAAGATGCTGTCTCAAACAAGAAAACAATATAAATATAAGGTTTTGAATGGAAACATAAAAAATTTTGCTTATATTATATGTGACACACTTCAGGATGGGTGACTAATTGCAAACTGACTAATTAAGCTAATTAACATATACACTGTTTCCCTTGGTCTTGTGAGGTGCCTTTTTTAAAACTTATAAATGCTCGACCAATAGCTCAGACTTATTACTAGCTAATTCTTACATTTAAGTTAACCCAAATTTCTATTTATGTTTTGCCACATGATTGTTCAGTGGTTGGCTGGCATCTCTCCTGACTCTACCCCTCCTCATCTGAGTTCTCAGTTTGATTGTTCCACCTAACCTTATCCTGTCTGGCTGTTGGTCAAACAGCTTTTATTCTTAACCAATAAGAGGAATATATATTCATAGCATACAGAAAGATCATCCCACAACATTTCCCCTTTTTTCTAATCAAAAAGGAAGGGTTTAATTTTAACATGGTAAAATTACATATAATGAAACAGTTATCAAGTAATAATTACAACATCTAGTCTATTTGATTTGTCATAATTAGAGAAAATATTATCAGTCTCATCTTGATGAATCTAAAGTTCTATATCTAATTTATCTTTTTATCATAACTAAGAAAAACTGTAATTATAACTATCTAGTCTTAAACTCAATCAAAGACCTGAGAAGGAAATAATACTACTTGAATAAGAAGGAAGTGCAGGCAAGCAACTTCCAATACACGTGAGAAATGATAGAAACAGCTGGGTCTGGACACTCACCTATTTTCCTCTGTAATGTTAGGACACCCATCCTTGGCCTACAGGTCTAGCTTTTCTGACAGACTATTTTCAGAAGCAGGAAAATTTGAAAGACTATCCTACCCTTTCGGGGCAGCCTCTTTGTGTCCTGCTGGTCCAGAGTGGACAATGTACTTACTGCTGGTAGTCAAGGCAAGGGTAGTTTCTTGCTCAGTTTGCCAGTTTTGGCAAAATGAAAACAAACTCCATATGGAGTGTCTTTGGTGTCCATCATCCTCTTGGGAATAGTTTGGTGTTGTCAGTAGTAGACATGTCTCACTGTCTTAAAAAGTCTGTTATTAAAACATTTAAAATGCTATATTCTGTAGGTCTTTGAAGTGTTTGAACATTACCTATTCATTTAAATATATCTGTGTATGACCATGAAAACCTACCTAACATGATTTTAAATTTGACTATGATAGATGACTATTAGCCTGTATTTCTTAATTATACACTTTATTTTAATTGAACTATATAAACAATACCTTAAACAAGAATAGAAATATACATACAACATAACAAAATTAACCTTAAATTTATATCAATAAACTAAAATCTATAACAGTGTAAAATATTTTGAGATGAACAATTTTTTTGGATTAAAGTACATTTAATAATCTACCCTTTTCTCTATTGTTTCTATGTCATATTCCCCTTTCTTCTTTTAGGAAGAGATTGATTATGACCAATATCAACATATAACCAATCTTTAAATGAAAATAAATATTTATAAACAATATTTTGGGATTTGAGTATAGTGCTCTAGATTATTTCCTGCTTATTGTTGGAGGTAGTGGTTTTTGAGGGACCCTGAGAAAATTAGGAATTATATTCAAGTCCTGACTGGAGCATTTTGTGTGGCTGGTCCATCTCAACCAGCAGCCTTGAAAATATTGTGAATGTTGGATCAGCTGGGACATCTTTCTTATTGGAGATCTTTCAGGGGATCCTCCTTAATCAAACCATATTAGTCTGAAATGAATCCACAGCTTCTCATCTTCTGTGAAAACAAAAGCAGACCCTCTTTTCCAAAGCAACATATCCCTTGACTCAAATTTTGAAGTCAAGATACCTTTAAAACATATAGGTTGGTTTAGCTTATCAGGTCTAAAAATCAAATGTCTCTCGGCAGTTAGCTCATTAACAGTCAAAAAATCCAAAGAAAATACAATAATATACATAATCCAGACTCTGTGTATTTTCTATCTTTATGTGGCTTACTTTTTTTACTCTATTCCTTTTTCAAGGACCTCAGTTTATTATCTTTAAATTTTAAAACATACTGTGACCATTTAGAGGTTTCTTCCTGTCTGAATCTGTCTTTACTGAGTATCTGTATTCCTTTTTTGATCACAAGAGTCTTTAAACTGCTGAGTGGGCATGGCTAGGACCCAAGTCGCAGCTCAACATTTCAACATGTGGAGGTACCAGCAAGAGTCATGCTTACTCCCCAACTCTGGGAAGCTGTGGGGTCCACATTGCCACCAAGTAGCATGCAGCCATGCTCTCAAGCTTGTAGACAGCAACTGGGAGAGGCCTCGTTACAGCCAAGTCCAAAGGCAGTGACTGAACAAACCTCTCTGTACTGTAGCCTCTTTAAGAGTCTGCAGGAATCTGCCATTCTGCTTAGATCCTGGCAGTTGGCAGCTGACTCTGTCCCGTGGGTAGCTATCTGGAGATGCATTTCTGCTCCACTGCCAGCATGAGGGACTAGGAAGTCCAGTACAGCTGTGCATTTAGAACCTTTTTAGCTTTCTTTTAGGTTTTATGTGGATTCATGCCCAACAATGGGTGCCATTTATAAGAGGAATAGAAGTTTCTATCCCACCAACAACTACTAAATAAACACACCAGGAGCTACTATTACTTTTAAATACTTGACAAATAGCTCAGCGTTATTATTATCTAACTCTTACATTTAAATTAACCCATATTTCTGTCTATGCTTTGCCACATGGCTCAAGGCTTTTTACCTCATTCTCAACATATCCTGCTTGTTCAGAGGCTGGCAGTATCTCTCCCAACTCTGCCCCCTCCTCCGTGAGGTGCCTTGTAATTTATTCCTTATATCTTTTGCTTATTGGAGTTTTGTATTTCCTTGATACTTTAAAATAAAAGGCAATAAGTTAATTTTCTCCTTCAGTGGACACCTGTGCTCCAGACAGCACTTAGATGTGACAATGTGTGCAGGTTTTTAATTACTAAGAAGAGGATGTTATCATTTTAGACTAAAACACCATGACAGCTGAAGTGGATTACTGTCATTTATTGTTCCATTGGTCTGTCTTCAAAACTGGCTCAAAATAGAAATCCCACAGTGCTCTTGAGCTGGTCCTTTTATAGAAAGCCACTAGTGTAGTTTCTAATGAGCCTGTGGGCCACAAAGTGTTGTCCAGCTCACTCTGAAACACTTGGCATTAGAGTGTTACCTCCAGCCTCCTCCGTGTGCTTTTCAGTTTTGCTAGGAGCAGATAATCATGAAGCACAGGCTCCTCTTCACTTTTTTCTTTAATGTGGGCAGTGAAGGTTCCTCAGCTGTATACATGGTCTCATTATTTCAAATTCTTGAATTTGGCTTTCTCCCTAAAATATGAGGCTTTTCTTGGTATTCAGTATTTGAGGTTCTTATAATCAGGATGCTCACAAGAAAATCATGAAATAATAACAAACTCAGAACAGATGTTCACTCTTACGTGTGGATACAGTGGGGTAACAGTGGAAACATGGCATGATGTGTGTTACAATATTTTCTGTGTTTCAACAGTAATGCCAAACAGTCTGAAGCCTCACAGCTCAGCTGCCAACTGTGTTACCCTGTGTTACCCTTCTCTACTGCACATGAAAACAGTTCACATTATAGACACACATAACAGAAAAGACTGAAACAGATAACAGATTTGAAACATACAAATAAGCACACACGCGCGCGCGCACACACACACACACCCCTACACTTCTACCATAGGACTGATATGAGGTTTAATTAGAACATATAAAAAATATTTGGCACCATGCTAGTGTGTGTTTAGCATTTGCTAAATACCAAGCATGGTGCCAAGTATTTTTTTATATGTGTTCTGTGGTAGGAATGTGCATTGACAGGCACCTGGACTGATTCCAAATCTTGGCTATTGTGAATAGGGCCACAATAAAGATGGCTATACAGAAATGTGTTTGGCATTGCTGATTGATTTCCTTCAGATCTGTACCCAGGAATACAATAGCTGGGACACATAGAAGCTATATTTTAAGGTCTCTGTTGTTTTGTTTGTTGGAAGCAGGGGTTTATGTGATCCAGCTGGCCTTTTGAACTCACTATGTAGTCAAAGGTGACCTTGGACTCCTCTTGCCTCCACTTCCCAAGTACCAGTGTTACAGGCATGTGTACCTGTACAGAAGTGTAGGGGTGTGTGTGTGTGTGTGCGCGCGCGTGTGTGCTTATTTGTATGTTCGATTCCCTGTTTATATGCTATTGGGGATTGAAACCATTGCTTTGTCCTTGCTAAGTGAGCATTCTAGTTTATCCCTATGTATTTCCTTTATTTATTTGTTTATTTTTTTTCTAGGTGTCCTAGAACTAGCTCTTGTAGACCAGGCTGACCTCGAACTCTCAGAGATCCACCTGCCTCTGCCTCCCAAGTGCTGGGAATTTAAGGCATGCATCACCACTGCCTGGCCCACAATTTCCTTATTTTTTTTAACCTAGTGAAATGCTACAGCTGTAGTTAAAATTCTGTTTATGTATATGAGTGTTTTTTCCACTGTATGAGCACTGCTGGTATGTGCCTGGTGTCCACAGAGGCTAGAAAAAAAGCATTGGTGTAACTGGAGATTTCTCTCCCACCTGCCAGTTCCTGAATAACTACTCTGAGGCTTAATATTAATTACAAACTGTTTGGAATATTAGTTCTGTCTTGTTGTTAACTAGCTCTTATAACTTAAATTAATCCATGTCTGTTATTTTATATTTTACCACAAGGCTTGTGGCTTGTTACCTCACATCTTGCTTCCCTGGCAGCTACTGGCATCTCCCTGAACTACCTTCTTTCCCCTATCTCTGTTTGGGTTTCCTGCCTAGTTATATTCTGCTCTGCCATAGGCCAAAGCAGCTTCTTTATTAACCAATGGTAATAAACCATATTCACACCATACAGAAGGGCATCACACACCACACCAGATCCCTGGAACTTGAGTTATGGCCAGATGTGAGATGTCATGGAGGTGCTGGGGACTGAGCCTGTCCCCCAAAAGAGACGCCCTCTCTATGATGTTTTCATCTTTTATATTTATTGCTCATCATGTAGACCTTTAGCCTGATACTCACTATGTTCGCCCAGACTAACCTCCAGCCTACAGTGGTGATTCACCTGCCTCTGCCTCCAAAGCACTGAATTACAGGGATGAGCCAATCTTGCCCAACTCTCATCTTTTTATTGTATTATTCTACATCCCTGATGTAAACAAATCCATAACATATTTTCAAATTCTCTGAGGAACATGTGAACAAAGCTCAGGTCCTAATAACAAATCCAAAGTACAACTCCACCACAGTTGACTGATGTGGTTTGTAAGAAAATGGCCCCCAAAGGGAGTGACACTATTGGGAGGCGTGGGCTTGTTGGAGTAGGTGTAGCTTTGTTGGAGGAAGTGTGTCACTGTGGGAGCAGGCTTTGAGGTCTCTTTTGCTCAAGCTTCCCTCAGTGTGATACTCAGTCCACTTTCTGTTGACTTCTGGTCATGTCTGCCTACATGCTCCCTAATGGACTGAACCTCTGAACTGTAAGCAAGCCTCCTCAATTAAATGTTTTCCTTTATAAGAGTTTCCACGGTCATAGTGTTTCTTCACAGCAGTAGAAACCCTAACTAAGACAGTTGGGGGACCAATATATTTATTGGGCTTATTGATAGGTGAGGGAAATTTGTCAGGAGTGTGGGTGGCCCCAAAGCAGTCTCCCCAAAGGTCTTCATCCAACATGGATGATGGCTCTCCTATAGATGCATATGTCAGCCCTGCTTCCTCTACTCTTCCCCAGACCATCAGCTCTAGCCCCTCCCCAGGACATACAGTTATCTCAAAATTGTATACAAATGCCTGGGAGGAATGGCCAGATGCTTACGTGCTTGGAGCTTGCTAACTTAGTAGAGGTCTGGGGAAGTTTTTGTGACTTTTGAAGGAGTCAGTCTTCTTACTTTCACAGATGAACCTTGAATGTTTGTCACTAAAAGACTGTGTTAGAATTTGGATCACAGCTAAGCATAGTGGTTCATGCCTTAAATCTCCAGCACTCTGGAGATAGAGGCAAGAGGATCTTTGTGAGTTTGGGGGTCAGCCTGGTCTACATAGTTCCAAGACAACCTACACAGTGAGACCCTACCTTGAAAACAGCAACAACAACAAAGAATTTGGATCAACAAAGTATCTGGTCCAATCAACTCAAAGAGAGAAGGATAGTTTCTGAGGTTTCAGTGCTTGGCTGTGGAGGCCAATCATCCTGGTGGCAGGAGGCTGTAATAGGCTGTTCGCCTCAAAACAGGAGGAAGAGGAGAGAGTCAAGGAAGTGCAACCTCCCGAGGACAGGCCTTCAGTGACCTACTTCCTCCAACCGGGCCTCGCTGCCTGGTTTGACCTCAGAACAGCGCCATTATATTATGACTCCATCTATCCACTGATAGATAGGTCAGGTTCCCAGAATCCAATTACCTTCGAAGAGCCTGTGAGCTGGAAGGAGTTAAATCTCCAGGAGCCTGTGACAGGCATTTCCTATTCAAACTATGAAAGACTCTGTGAACATTCTATGAATAAGTTAATGATGACCTAGTAAAGGCGTCTCACATCAGCCTAAAAATAAAGCATTGCTCCTTTCTGACCCGGAGGAGGCAGTAAAGGTGTGACTCCCCACAGAAGAGGCTTTGTTTTTAACTCAGGAAAAACATGCTTGAATTCTAGGTCAAATGCCTTAAGGTTATTATTAGCCATGGGTTTTAAAATGAACTAGACATGTCATTTTAAAATATAATTTACGGTCCATGTGGAATGCCACTAATGAACTACTTAATTGCATCTCTAAGCGGTATGAATTCAGCTTTCGAAAAGAGGTGAAGGTCAGTGCTGTGATGCTCGGTGGTGTCTTTATCGAGGCTGTAAGAATACTTTTGCAAGTTTTAATTATCGGTTCTTTGTAAAAAATATTCTTACCCAGCTATTACATTATATAACAGCAAAGAAATGGAGGAGGTTTCTTTGGGTTGGCAAATAAATAATTACCTGCCATATCTTCAGATGCTCCCAATGAGTCCTACGTTTTTAGCATTTGTGAATACAGTACCTCAAACTTGCCATCCTCTTGTAAGCTTTTGTTCCTCAACAATCTGTAAAATATTCTTCAGCTCAGTTTAGAATAGAGGAAAAGAAATAGCAAAAATCCTTTGACATTCTAAATCCCAGCTAACCACATTCATTTGGTATATAGTACTTTAACGATCCTTTTTTTTTACTTCTTTTTTTATTTTTTATTTTTTTTTAAAAAGAAAACAAGATATCTTTTTTCATTATACATACCAAGCCCGGTTTTGACTCCCTTCCATCCTCTCGTTCCCTGCAAAGCACCCCCCCCCATCCACTCCTCAGAGAGGGTAAGGCACATTGCTTTAGGGAAGGTCCGAGGCCCTCCTTACTATATCTAGGCTGAACACAACAGTCATCCAAAGAGAATAGGTTCCAAAAAAGCCAGTACAAGCAATAGGGATAAATTCTGGTGCCACTGCCAGTGGCCCCTAAGTCTGCCTCAGCCATGCAACTATCAGCCACATTCAGAGGGACTAGTTTGATTCTATGCTGTTTTCTTCCCTGTCCAGCTGGAGTTGGTGCGCTCTCATTAGCTCAGGTAAACTGTTTCAGTGGGTGAACCCATCATGGTCTTGACTTCCTTGCTCATATTCTCACTCTTCCCACTCTTCAACTGGACTTTGGGAGCTCAGTCCAGTGCTCTGATGTGGGTCTCTGTCTCTGTTTCCATCAGTTGCTGGATGAAGGTTCTATGGTGATATTGAAGATATTGATCAGTCTGACTTCAGGGCAAGGCCAGTTTGGGCACCCTCTCCTCTATTGCTTAGGGTCTGAGCTGGGGTCATCCTTGTGGATTCCTGGGAATTTCTCTAGTGCCAGGTTTCTTGCTAGCCCCATAATAGCTCCCTCAATCAAGATATCTCTGTCCTTCCTCCATCTCGACTAGCCCATTCCCTCAAGTTCTCCCCACTCCCCATCTCCTCTTCCTCTTCTGCCCTCTATACTCCTCCCACCCCCACGCTCCCAATTTTGCCAAGCAACCTTGTCTGTTTCTCCATTCCAGGTTGATCTATGTGTGTTTAACTTTGAGCCATTTTTACTTCTTGAGTGCACGTCACAAAGAGTGCCATGCTGGACATGGTGACTGCAAGCTTGAGGGACACTGATTCTCGTGCCTTCTGTATGGCAACTTGCTTATTTTCAGAATGGAACATTTGCTGTTGTTATCTTGATATTTTTAAGGTCTCATGTAGTCCAGGCTGGCTTCAAACTTTTTTTTTAGCCAAGGAGAACCTTGAACTACTCCTCCTTCACCACCCAGATTTAGAGATTGTTGGGATTGCACACCCAACCTACGTGTGGCTCCTTTGTCTTTAAATGTTCAAGGTCTTTGTTTGTTTGTTTTATTTTACCTACAGTTTTGATCATTAGGGACCTTTTTACTATTTTATTTGTAATATAGTTTTCTTATTTCTTTTCTCTTCCCTTCTGCATTTGTCTGTTTACTAAATTGCCTCTTCAGTTTGTTTTCCTTTAGTCTTCCTCACCTATTGACCTCGTCCTCACTTCCCCTTTAATTACTGAATTTACACGTTTGGATAGCACACCTAATTTGCAGAAGATGCTTTTTATATGCCATGCTTCTAATTGTAGCTATTCAAAGACGTGTGACCTCAAGGACTGCTAAAATTGTCCCCTTATTTGTTGGCCTAGCTTTCTTTGTTTGAGACAGGGTCTGCCTCTGCTTTCTGAGTGCTGGGATTAAAGTCATGCACCACTGTAGAACAAATTCTAATTGTTCTTAATAATAAAAACCCAGAGTCAGATATAGGGGTTAATGCTGAAAGATCAGAGAAGCAGATCAGCCAACCACTAGAGAGTTCTTACTTCTACCAATGCTCAGACCAAAGGGACAATTCTGTCTCTAGGAATCCTCAGACTGAATGCTGTCTCTACCAAATCTCAGACTGAATCTGAGCTTCTGTCTTCTCCCACCTTATATACCTCTCTCTCTGCCCAGCCATATCGTTCCCATCTCCACCTCATTAGTGCGGGGATTAAAGGCCTGTGATCCCAAGTGCTGGGATAACCTCTGTATGAACTCTGTTTCTCTTTTAGACAGATTCAATTTCATGTAGCCCAAGGTGGCCTTGAACTCACAGAGATTGTCTACCTCTATCTCCTGAGTGCTGGGATTAAAGGTGTGTGCATGAACTTGAACTTCTTACCCTTCTGCCCCCACTTCTGAGCGCTGGCACTACAGGCACTCTTTACCACGCCTAGTTACGCATGGTTGGTGACTGAACCCAAGGGCTTCATGTGTGCCAGGCAAACTCTCTATCAACTTCATTATCACTCCTGTCTCTGAACATTTTTTGTGACGGGATACAAGGATTTATTAAAGAGAACAAGACCAAGGTACACACAGACTACAATACCCAAAAGGAGCTCCTCGTTGGAGTACGCAGGTCGGCGGTCCGCGCAGAGAGAGCGCTCCCACCTGGGTTGCCATATTTATACCTCTCCTGGGACTTGGTGACCCGGCCCCATTAATTAATTAGGTGGGTGGCAGCAGGGTGTGGTCACAGGCTGGGATGGTGAAGACCACACCCCTTCAATTTTTGATCTGATACTCCAGTAGAAAAAACATTTGAACACTTTTCCTTTAATATATGAATATTTATGCTTGCAAACTACATATACACATCTACATATACACACATGAATCGTTACATATATAAATCATCATATATAATTTAAAAACAGAGATACAGTTAAATTAACAAAGGATAAGATAAAACTATTTAGGCTAAAGTCCTAATGCTTTTCCCCGAGTGCCAGTGGATCATCTTGTACCCACAGGGATTCAGATTTGTGTTTTATTCATCTGAGAAAGTGGGAAGCCACATTCCAGGGAAAATGGTGAGAATTTTGAGATTCACATTTGGAACTCAGGACACTGAACGAGATTCTCACCCAAAGGCGCTCTTCTCCCTTCAGAGAGGGGAGCCATCCCTGACAAGGAAGAGAATGGGGGCACGGGGTGGGGGGACTTCATTCCCCTGTATAGAAGAGGGTGAAGTGGGGAGCACTTCTTGAGACTTTTTCAGTGATGACAGGTACATTTTTTATTACTTTACATTTTATTTAATTGTGTTTTCATGCATAGGTGGGTTTACTTCAGCAGGAAGTTTGAAACTCTTGCCTTAAGCAAGGTCACTACCATTCTTACGTTAGGATAGATGATTTCTTTCATTTCTTTTCTTTTCTTTTTTTTTTTTTTGAGACAAGGTTTCTCTGTGTCTGTTCCTGGCTGTCCTGGAGACTCCCTTTGTAGACCAGACTGGCCTCAAATTCACTGCGATCGGCCTGCCTCTGTGTGCCAAGTGCTGGGATTACAGGCATGTGCCCCAACTGCCCATCTCAGACTATTTCTTATACTTCTGAAGGTATCAAAGTTCTTGTCCTAGTGTGCTTTCTATTGCTGTGGGTGACACCATGATCAAAAGCATCTTATAGTCCATCAACAAGGGAAGTCAAGGCTGGAACTCAAGGCGGGAGTCTGAAGGCAGGAAGTTCACCAGAGACTGGAGAGGAACACTGTGAATCAGAAGAATAGCATAGCCCTAAAGACTGTTTACAGGCCAATCTGATGGAGACTTTCCTTAATTGAGGTCTCTTTTTGCCAGGTGACCCTGGCTTTCAGCCAGCTGATGGCAATCTGGCCAGCACAGTTCTGGACTTTCCTCAGCAGACTCACCTAAATGCTGTATTCTGTCTGCTGAACTAACTTCAGCTTCTTGTCAGCTTCTTCTGGTACTTCAGCGGGAGGAGGGGGAGGGGACACTGAAGAGGAGCGTGTGTGTTCTGAGTCAGACTGAAGTGTTTGCGTGCGCGTGTGTGGATGTGCAAGCAGACACATGTGCGGTGTATGTGTGTCTAGTCCTATTTGCATGTGTGTGTGCAGATGCTTGTGTACATCTGTGTGGACACTAGAGGTGGATGTCTTCTCGTATTCATTCTCCACCTCTGTGATGAGGCAAAATCTGTCACTTGAACCCAGAGCCGGCTTGCTCTGTTGGTCCTCTGTCTCCTGGGATGACAGATGGGTCACCATGACTGTCCAGCATTTGTATTAGAGCTATGGGTCAGAATTCTGGTCCCCACACTTACACGACAACTGTTTTACCCACTGATTCATATATCTAGCCAAGATATTTATATTTTGTGGGATCAAAATTTTGTGTTTCATTTCTATTTTCAATTTTTAATGTGCAAGTCTGCAAATGTAGGCAGAAGTACTGTTTCAGCAAGTCTCCACATTATTTTGGCACTGAAATAGCATGCCAGTGTGTACAGAAAATAATTAAAGCTTGGAGGTGGAATCTAAGCCAGGCTAAAGGCAAACTCCCATGTCTATTGGCTACCAGAAAGAACTGTAGACTAAAGAATCTGAAAGTCAACTCCAGGCATCTTGTGATGGAAGAAATATTACTGAAGGTTTTTTATGGTTGGAAGCACGGGTGTGGGGATG
>JAQHUG010000106.1:695725-714552 GCA_028555095.1 Dicrostonyx torquatus | reverse complement strand
ATCGTTCATCCTGCCAACAGGTAATCAATAAATCTTTTAATTATAGCTGGATTGAGTCTACAGTCTTTTCCCAGGAGGTCACAAACTCCATAACACCAGCGTCACCCCTGTAAGAGCCTAGAGAAGCGGCATAGCCTATAGTCTCGGGCTGAGGGGCTAGAGATGGGTGCATCTCTAGAGCTTGATAACCAGCTAGTCCAGACAAATGCCTAGGTCATAAAGGCAGGCTCCAGGATCAGGGAGAGATCCTATCTCAAAAAACAAAATGGATAGCAATAGAGGATGACAGCACTCTACACACATGTCCACACATAGACAGGAACAGTGAAAAACGAAAGCCTCTGCAGCCCTTCCTGCTCTCCTTGCACGGCTTTCTGTACTTGGGATCACCACATGTGCATTAGCTGAGTGTTATGAAAGATGAGAAATATTAAGACTTTCTATATACTTTAAGTTATTAAAAAAATAACTGTGGTTCCAGGAATTGTGCATGCTTCAGGTCCAGCCCTGTCACCTTGCTTTTGGCCTTCTCCTCTGTTTTCTGTGTCTCAGGATTCTATAAGCCATCAACACTATTTCATGTTTGCAGTAGCTGGAATCATGGAGAACAGCTGGCATAAGAACTTTCTAGGTTTCTTCCTTCAGCTGTTATTTATTTACTTATTTTGCTTTTTGAGGCAGGGTTTCTCTGTGTAGCCCTGGCTGTCCTGGAACTGACTTTGTAGACCAGGCTGGCCTTGAATTTAGAGATCCTCCTGCCTCTGCCTCTGAAGTGCTGGGATTAGAGGTGTTTGCCACCACTGTCAGGTTCCTTGAGTGGTTATTATAAGCAGGTGTGAGTTGCCCTGAAAGGAGGTGTAAGTGAATTTCATGAACAAAATTAATTTCCTAATTCAATGCAGTCGCTTGAATTTGAGAGCATAAAACCTGCTTGTTTACGTACTTGCCACCATACGCAGGAAAGAAACTCTGAGAGGTTCCCAGGTGAACAACACCCCTGATGAATTTATCTCTGCCTTGTGGACAATAAAAGATGCCATGAATGCCATATGCAGTATTTAGCTCCCAAGGAGACCTACGGCCTACTTGGAACACATCCTACTCACTGTGCCCACTGGAGAGCAGAGTGAACAGATTGCTCCTAATAGCTCGCTCCATGCAGTGTCTGCCAGACATCAAGTGCCAGGCCAGGCACTGACCACAGTCAGTGTGGATACCATTTTCCTCCACTTTTTTCAGTAAGCAAGAAGCTTCAAACTAGAACAAAGTGAACGAATTGCATGGGTACCATTAGGCAATGACAAGTTACGGTTTATCTGACCATTATATTAAGGGGACTAACGCATAGGTGATTTAAAAGTGGGCAAATGCTATCAGTTGCAATTTTAATGCTCATGGGAATCTTAGTTGCCTTTCCACTGCTGTGATAAAACACCATGAACAAGGCAAATTTAAGGAAGAATTTATATTGACTGATGTTTTCACAGGGACAGCATGGCAGAGGCAGCAGGCATGGTGGTTGGAGCTGAGAGCAGAGAGTTCACATCTCAACTACAGCATGAAGCCGTGAGAGCAAACCGAAAATGGCATGTCATTAAACTCTCAAAGCCCACCCCCAGTGACATACTTCCTCCAGCAAGGCCACACCTCCTAAGCCTTCCCAAGCAGTGCCACCCACTGGGACCAAGTGTTCAAATACCTGAGCTTATAGGACATGCTCTTTCAAACCACAGTAACGGGTACACCTCAATGTTTTATTGGTATCTTCTGGGATAAATTTCTAGACTGAATATATTCTGAAGAGTAGTAAAACATGTCATGCTTCTTCTTTTCTTACTTCATCTTTGATAAAAAACCTTTATTGATTCTTTGCAGATTTCACATCATACATCCTTATCTCACCTATCTCCCCTTCCCCCCATATTCACCCTCCACCCTAGCAACCTTTCCCCCAAATACAAAACAAAATTAAAAAAGAAAAACCAAAAACAAAGAAAAAAAAGGAGAAAAATCTCATTGTGGAAGGGCCCTTTGAGTTACAGCATTAATTCTTTAGACCTTTCAGCTTCACTTGTAAGTGTTGGTTTGCTGAGTCTTTGGTCTGGTTCAAGGCCTCTGACCTCTGCTACTCCACCAATAATGAACTCTCACTGGGGCTTCTCTTGGCTATCCTGTTGTTTGTGTCATGGAGATCCTGTAGTTCTGGATCTGTAGGTTTGTCCCCTTCACATGTTCCAACAGTCCTTAGATGAGGTGGATGTTGGGATGGGCCAACTGGTAGCCCTGAATCTGGGCCTGAGTGGTAGCTGGGTTGGTCAACCCTCCAGCTTTCCCACATTGTCACCATCCAAGTGAGCTCTCCAGCTCTGCCTCAGCCAGCATGGTCAGCGTACAGCAAGGAGCAGGGCCGGTTCTCCTGTCTCAGGCTCTTGGGTCGGGCTCACCCACACTCATCCACCAGGGCCAGCTCTACTGTCTTGCCCCAGTGAGGTGCAGAGCCCTCTCTTCAGACTGATGTAGAGGGTAAAAGAGGAGGATGGGGTCAGCTCTCCTGCTTCTGTATGCTGCCCTGGTGGGTGCAGGATCCACCCTCCTATGTGCAGCAGCTGTTGAGGGACAGGACTCATTCTCCCACTCTCATGACCCCGGGGCCAGCTCTCTTGCCTGCAACAGGTAGCAAGGGGTGGGGGAAGGCATTGAGAGCAGACAAGGGGAGTCAGGGTCAGTTCTGCTGTTCTCAAGCCCGCAGAGCCGACTCGCCTGTGTCCCTGACAACAGGATCATCTCTAAGGGAGGTGTACTCTTGTGGTGAGTGTTGGGTCTGTCTTTCCCAAGTATGGGGACCAACTCTCTTGCTACAGTATCCAGCAAGGGTCAGGGCCAGTTGTCCCAGGTTCAGTGAGGGGCAGGGCTGGCTCAGCACAGCCTTCAGTTTTCAACATGCATGGTTCCTATGACCCCTTGTGGTTATATGGGTCATGGACATCCACATAGACCCCAGCTACAGCAGAGCCATGGACCCTGACATAGCCCTAGGCAGCAGCCCAGGTGGCTGCACAGGCCACCAGATCAGCATGGTTTGGCAATGGCATGGCCCTCAGGTACCAACATGGTCTCAGGACTGATCAGACCCCAGGCATCCTCATGGTCCTCATTGGAACAGGAACCACAGCTACCAGCTTAGTTCCTGGCTACCATAGGGTCATAGACCCAGACATGGCCCTTAACAACAGCCCTGGCCCAGAGAACACCATGGCCCTAGATGACAGTGCAGGACACTCAACATGGTCCTGGTGGTAGCATGACCCTCAGACACCCACATGGCCACAGGTTTTGGTCAAGAACCTGGGTATCCATGGGCCACATACATCAGCCCAGACCCTGACTGTGGTAAGACCACAGACCCAGACATGACCTGGCAGCAGCCCAGGCCTAGATGTCACCTTGGCTCCTCAGATCAGCATGGCCCCCCAAGTCACCATGTTGGACACCAACATGGCCCCAGGTGGCAACCCAGACTACAGGCCTCTGTACAGGCCTCAGTGGGACAGGAGCCACAAATATCAACTCAGGCCCCCTCGGCTGCTTCAGGGCCGCAGACCAAGACTCGGCCCATGGCAATGGCCCAAGCTGGGACATCACCTTGAACTCAGGCAGTTAACAGGTCATTCAGACCAGTCTGTTACTCACCACACTCACCTCTTCAGATCCACCTCTCTCCCCAGCCCACGAATCGCTCTTCCTCTGTCTCTCTCTTCCACCTTCCTACCCTCTACTCCCTCACTGTGATGATGTCTGACCACCTGGTACCAGAAGCTAAAGACCCTGGGTGGTGCTTGGTTGAGTCTTGCCCACCCCAGCCACAAGACATGGCACGGAGCTGTTGCTCCATTATTCTTATATAAGAGAGAATAGCCGTATAGATACGGGAAAGGCAACCTCCAAGCACCAGGTTTGCATTCGGTACACATACACACGTAGGCAAAACATTCATACACGAGAAGTAAAAATAAATACAGCATTAAAAAATGAAAAGCCTTGGACCTTGAGGTTTGAACTGGTGAGCCGTTTTATATATATATCTGACTCAGATGAAAATCATGTCTAGTGTGACTCCTGATGGGAATGGACTTTTTGTTTTTTGGGTTCGACTCAAAATTTATCTTTTTCCTGATGCTTTTTTTGGATCTTTTGTGATAATAAGCTTTAGCCATGAGTATAACCTGATATTAAGCCTTATGAGATTTTCTGGTGAGTAGTCAGGCAGGATTCAGGTGGTCACAGCAGCCCAAGTCATATGGGAAAACATGCAAATTGCACAGAAATGTTTCAGATGAGCGCATACATTTGAATCTGGTGTCAATTTTTGGTTGTTGTAGCTGTATAAAAGTATACCGTATTCACTATATTATTTAATTTGTTCTGAAGATTTGAAAGTTTTTAAGATATGAATTTGTAGAAAATGTTTGCATATGGGCATGAGGCTGTGGTGAACGCTGCCAAGAGAATAATTACTAGGTCAGTTTCCTGTGGTGTTTCTGGGTCAGTAGTGCCAAGACTCATATTCTTAACGTCAGGCTGCCAACTGCAGTCAGGACAATGAGAAATGCTTTAATTCAAAGCTGATGGATGTGACGGAGACGGTAATACAGATAGCCGAACAAGACGAAGGTCTCTGCCTGAAATGACCCCTCGGGGAAAGGGCCGGCACATGGCCACAGTTCCAGGTGTGTCTGGAAACGAATAACAAGGGGGACATGAGCAATTGTGTTTACAGTGTGCCAACAATGTGAACTCTGGAGTCAAACTCCTGGAGCCAAACTTTAGCTCTAGCACCTAACAATTAATTAACCACATTAGTTAGCTTACAGATGTCATCTGTTTCTTCACACAGGAAATGCAGATAAAAGTGTCACTTCCTTCCAGCTGCAGGGTTGTTAGTAGTAATGAGTAGACACAGTGCTCAGACGGTTGTTTTCCTAATTTCAAAGATTTGTTTTACTTTTATTTTTTAAATTTTTGTTGTTGTTGTTGTTTGGTTTTTCAAGATAGTATTTTCCAGTAGCTATGGAGCCAGTCCTGGAACTCGCTCTGTAGACCAGGAATGGCCTCGAACTCACAAAGATCCACCTGCCTCGGCCTCCTGAGTGCTGGGATTAAAGGTTTGTTGCATTAACTTGTGCCCCCTCCTGTGTGTGTGTGTGTGTGTGTGTGTGTGTGTGTGTGTGTGTGTGTGTGTGTGTGTGTGTGTGTGTGTGTGTGTGTGTGTGTGTGTGTGTGTGTGTGTGTGTGTGTGTGTGTGTGTGTGTGTGTGTGTGTGTGTGTGTGTGTGTGCGCACGCCAATGAGTGCAAGTAACCACAGAGTACAGAAGAGAGTGTTGGGTCCCTAGGAGCTGGAGTTGCAGGCTGTACTGGGCTGCCCAGGTCCTCTGCAAGAGCAGTACCTGCTCTTAACTCCTGAGCCATCTGTTCAACCTTCTAAATACAATTTTCCAAGAGAACTTTTACAAATTATTTAATTAATTAATTAGGGGTCCTTGAAGAAATGACAAATTACAGAGCTGCCAGGGAAGGAACATATTAGTATGAAACATCTTGCCACTTCAAAACTCAATCCCTCTCATCTTGATGGGGCATGTGGGAAGAATGCAGGAGCTGGTGGTTTGAATGACACACGGCCCTCATAGGCACGTGTATTTGAACCCTTGGACCTAGTTGGTGGAGCTTGAGAACGTGAAAACTTGCTGTAGGAAGCTCATCACTGGGGTGGGCTTTGAGAATGTATAGCCCCATCCCACTTCCTGTTTGCTCTCTCTGCTTCCTGCGTGTGGAAGGACAACCTCCTGCTGTGACATTACCTACAGTCACACAGTGGAGAAGGCTCTCCCCAGTTTCTCTCTGGCTCTACTGCTTTGCTCTTTCTAGTCCAGTTCCCTTCTGAGGAGATATTTTAACACTAAAAATAATCCTATTTCTCCACTACTGCGGAGTTACTGCCAAAGTATTAGAGCTGGTTTTAGTCGTAGGGAAAAGTCAGGCAAAACCCAAATGAAGGCCTTTCTACAGAATCACTGGCATGTGCTGTGCCAATGCATCGGGTTTGAGAGACAAAGAAAGGTTAAGAAGCTGCCCCAGGTTAAATAGCCCACAGAGACAAGTCAGCAAATGCACTGTGTGACTCTGGGTAGCATACTGGCCAATAAACAAGATGACACAGTGTGATAGTTGACAAGATTCAAATGCAGCCTGTAGGTTAGCTGACTGTTACTTTTTCTGTTTATCATATTGTTTTATTGGGATATGTAGTTTAACATTCGGGGACATTCGAATGAAGATTATAGAATTCTTTGTACTATTTTTGCCTGTCTGAGACTTCTTCATAATGCAGTTGAAAATAAAATGTATTCCACTCACACAGCCTTTGAATACATATTACAAAAGTCTCTACTACAGGATTAGCAATGGGCATATTTTGTGTGGAGTTTTGTTTCTTGTTTTAAAGAAAGGCATCTGTCTCTGGGCTTGGGCTTAGGTTCCATGACATGGCTAAATGCACCAAGAATGTTGGGGTCATTAGGAAATATAGGACCCACCATGCTTCCTTCTGGGAAATGGTGATGAAAATTGAATTCAGCCAGTACGCTAGGTCCTCTTTCTCCTTCTGTGGCAAGATCAAGATGGAGAGATGAGCCATTGACATCTGGTATTGTGGTTCCTGTATGAAAACAGTGGCTAGCAGCATCTGGACCTGTAACACCATTTCTGCTGTCACAGAAGACAGAAGAAACTGAAAGATCAGTAGAAGTGCTACCATTTGAGACTTGCCTGCAATAAATGGGTTAATTTACACAACAGAAACAACAACAACAAAGAAATACAGTTGTATTACTGGATCTTTTTTGTGTCTGCTCAAATAGGTCCTATGGTTTGAATGAATTGGCACTCCTCATAGTTCCAGTGTGAGAGATGAGGATTAAGTGGAAGAGTGGGGTAAGACAGGAGAAGGCACTTCACAGGTGCCTGTTTGCTGGTCATGTTTTTAACACGATACCTGCCTGAGGGGCCAGTGCCCTGAACCCAAGGGCTTTGTGCTCATGAGGCAAGTAGTCTAAGATCTACTTCACAGTCCACATTAAACATTTGAATTTGGTTAACTGTTGAGCTAAAACAGCACCACAGAAGTAGCAAATGCAGGAAGCAGCTGCAGATCCTTGTCTTCAGAGCTGGAAGGGGTATAGGGATGTGGACATGACTCTAAGAACTTAAGGACTTGAATGCTCCAGTCCCAACACCATGAAGCCAGGTGTGATGCAGAGGAGCAATCGTGTAGTCACTGTCACACCAGACCAGGACACTTTCTGCTAGTTGCAAATGAAAATTTTCAATTAACAAAAGTCATTTTATGAAAATTTTGCATGATGATATATCCAGATTATTTAAAATAACTGTATAGTAATGAGTGCAACGTACTACAATAGTCCACAGAGCTCTGCTTTTAAATCTTTAGATTATTTCTAGTTCATTTTATGCACAAGACTACATTGCTAGGAACATTCTTTTATATTCTCCAATGTGCATGCATCTGTGTATCTTTTTTGCTCTGAGTAAATTCCCAAAAATTCAGAAAAACACACACTTGAAAATAAAGCTTCATAGAATGAAAAATTTTAAATTTTGGGGGAAAAAGTACACGATTAGATGACATATCTCTTTGTCGTTGAAACTTTAATCTCTTTTAAGAGATAAAGCTCTGGGCAGGAAGCTAGGCTGAGATATAGTCCTAACCCTCATGAGTGGCAGCAGAGCCAAGAGAGTTTGCCGTTTTTCAAGTGGAGTGGATGTGCCAGGCCAATGCTATGTCAAGAGCTTGCTTCTTCCTGCTTTCGACCTGATGAGAAAATGAAAAGTTGACAGTTTGGAACCCAGGAGTCCTCACCAGATAGTGCCACCATACTGAAGCTTCCAGTTGTAACCTCTGAAACTTGGAGGGAAAGAAAACTTCCATTGATCACAATCTATTAAGTTTGTGCTAATTTTTATAGTAGCCCAGACTAAGAGAGTAACCATCACCTGTTTCTGGCTTCCACTTTCTTCCCATTCATTTTTCTTTCTTCTCCTCCTCTTTCTTCTTCTTGAACAAGGAATTAATATACTGTCTTAGGGTTTTTTATTGCTGTGAAGAGACACCATGACCTCAACAACTCTGATAAAGGAAAGCATTTAATCGGGGCTGGCTTACAGTTCAGAGGTTTAGCCCATTATTGTCGTGGCAGGAAGCATGGTGGCACACAGGCAAGTGTATTAGAGGAGTAGCCGAGAGTTCTACATCCGGATCCTCAGGCAATAGGACAAGAGAGTGCTACACTGGGCCTGGCTTGACCACACCCAGTGACACACTTCATCCAACAAGGCCACGCTTCCTAATAGTGCCACTCCCTGAAAGCCTATTGCAGCCATTCTCGTTCAAGCTACCACACATCCATGTATTTACTTATTTTCTTACGCAGAGCATATCATATCATGCTATAAATGTTCTTTTGCACCTTGCTCTTTACAGGTAACAATAGTTCATGAAATCAGCCCATGTTCATTCCTGGAGATCTTAATCTCCTCGACAGTTCTTTAGTATTTCTTTCTCTCACTGTACAACTATTTATTTAATTATTATACCGCTGGGAGTTATTTTTAATTTGTACACAGCATGGGGCTGGAGAGATGGCTGAGTGGCCAAGAGCACACACTGTTTATCTTAGTTACTGTTCTATTACTGTGAAGAGACACTGTGACCAAGGCAACTCATTAAAAAAAAAAAGCATTTAATTGGGAGCTTGATTACAGTATCAGAGGTTTAGTCCATGATAATTATAGTATGATTCATGGCAGCAAGCATATCAGGAATGGTGCTGGAACATGAGCTGAGGCCTGGCAAGAGCTTCTGAAACCTCAAAGCCCACCCCCAGTGGCACTCCTCCTCCAACAAGACCACACACACCTCCTAATCCTTCTCAAACAGCTCCAGTCCCTGGTGACATATGAAACTGTGGGGGGACATTTCGTTCAAATACCACAGAAATGGAACTCAGGTCTTCAGGCCTAGACAGCCACTGCTTTGCCAGCTAAGCCATCTCGTGGTTCATTCTCATTTCTATTCCTACTTATCCATCTTAGTTTGGAAGATATTTGCATTCCAAATTTGAAAATTTTATAAAAAAAAAAAAAACCACATGGACACTCCGACACACTCGCGTCTTTGCTATACATAGAAATATATTTCTTTTGAGCACCTCCCAAGTAGTAAAATTACTGTTTTCATGTATGCTGATAAACAGTCTTGCAAAGTGTCAATTTGCTCTCCCACCAGCAACACGAGAGCCGTGCTCATTTGCACTCTTGGCATTTGGTATGTCTGTTTAGACTTTCATGTGGATGAGCAGTGCTATGTCTCTGTCTTGTCAGTCTGAATTTCTCTGATGATGAATAGAATTGAATATCTTTTCATCTGTTTCTTGGTCATTTTAATACCTTCTTTTAAGAAATATTTATGAAAATATTTTGCACATTTTCCTATCAATCATTCCACCTGCCAACGTTGGGATACACATGTACTTTTTTCCATATTTACAAACTACCAGTGTGGCATCTCTTTGATGGGCATCCACCAGTTTCCATCTTCAAGGACTCTTGTAACAGCATTGAGGTCAACTGGAAAAACGTACCCTAGCCCTCTCACTTAAGGGTCCTTGATCAGCTCTACAAAGTCCTGTTCAGTTTGGAAGGTAAGATGCTCACATGTTTCGGGGACTGGATGGAGTACCTGTGTGGAGAACCATTATTCTGTCTATAATATATGTGTAGGCGTGGAAGAAGAATTTACCAAGGATGCTACCTGGGACTTACATTTTCTTTGTGAAAATGTTTACAATGATAACTTTTTTTCTTCTGAGACAGCTTTTTGCTGTGTATCCTAGGATGACTTGAAACACATAGACCAGGCTGGACTCCAGCTCTAAGCCCTCCTGACTCAGCCTCCCAAGTATTGAGAATATTGGCCTGTGCTTCTATGCCTGACTAATACGTTTATCTTTTTTGTTTTTGTTTTCAAGACAGGGTTTCTCTCTATAGCTTTGGAGCATGTCCTGGAACTAGTTCTTGTAGACCAGGCTGGCCTCAAACTCACAGAGATCCACCTGCCTCTGCCTCCTAAGTACAGGGACGAAAGGCATGCACCAGCACCACCTGGCATCAAATAAGATTCTTTAATACATAGAAGACTAAGGCGTGCCTCGCCACACCCAGCTTGATCTCCTTTCTTTATTACTTATCTTCTTACCTTCCTCAGGCTGAATTTAAGATTTCTATTAGCTCCTTAAAGTAGAAGCCTAAAATAAATTATGTGTATAGCTTTAATTATACATTCAACGGTGTAAATATGTTTATATTCACGATTTACATCTAAAAATTATTGAGCTCAGAAGTTTTTAAAATGTTTTCTCCTGTATGATCTTCCCTATTAAGATTTTTATAACCATAGCAAGCACGTTTATTGATTAGCATGGTAGAGGCCAATAACTAAAGCTTATTTACCTCTGGTCTAACAATTAGGGGTGTTGTTGAGGACATGGTAGGACATCCTATTGAATGCAACTAAATTCATACCTGTGCAACTTGAAAAGACATTTTTACCCTGGACTCTTTATCTTGGACTCAAAGAGCAAAGCACAAAAGAAGAAAGGATCCCCAAAAAGAAAATGAAATAGAGTTGGCAAGATGGGTCAGCAGGTAAAGGTGCTAGCTGCCAATCCTGTCACCCGAGTTCAAACCCCACAGCCCACATGGTGGAAAGGAAGAACAAACTCCTGCATGATGTCCTCTGACCTCCACATGTGCCCCATGGTATGAGAGTGTACACACACACACAAACACACACACACACACACACACACGTAGGAAATTTTTAAAATGGAAAGTACACAGACTTCTAATTATCATTAAGAATAGAGAAGCCATATTTATGCTGGGCTAAAGTGTTGATTTTTGGAGGCTTTGTACTTATAGGTAAGTATCTTAGTTAGGGTTTCTATTAATATGAAGAGGCGACATGGCCATGACCGTGACAACTCTTAAAAAGGAAACCATTTAATTGGAGCTGAGTCCCAGTTATCAGAGGTTTAGTCCATTGTCATCATAGCAGGGAGCAAGGCAGCATTCAGGCAGACATGGTACTGGAGACATTGCTGAGAGTTCTACATCTCGATCCACAGGCAACAGGAAGTGAACTGTCTGTCGCACACTGGGTATAGTGTGAGCATAAGAGACCTCAAAACTCACCCCCTCAGTGACACACTTCCTACTCCAACAAGGCCATACCTTCTCCAACAAGGCCACATCTCCAATTAGTGCCACTCCCTATAGGTCAAGCATTCAAACGCTTGAGTCCTATTAAAACCACCGCAATAAGTATGCATAAATTTATACATATGCAAAAAAGGTGAGAGTCCAGAGGCAAAAAGATGTTTGTTAATATACCATTTAAAATTCTAAAAAATGAAGGAAGCAACAATATAAAATTATACTTAAAAGCAGTACCCATCTAATTCAATTTTATGTTCTCAAAGTTTAGTTATTGGTGCATATATATGGTCCTGGTACATTCTTAAATGTGAAAAAAGTAATACATCCTGTCTACTCTGATCATATGCATGAATGTCTGTGTATACACGTGCGTGTGTGGGTATGAGCACAGAGAGACAGAAACAGACTTGTTTAGAATCACCTATGTAGATGAGGATTGTAGGTATAGTTTTTTTTATTTCTCTGGTCATTTTTGTATTTATCTGTAATATCTGATTTTCTTATGCCAGATATATGTGTAAAACTCAGCTTATCTAAAAAATTATAGTGTTGTTGATTTTATTTATATTGAGTATCTGTAGCCCAGCACTCCTGGGATAGACACAAGAGGAGGAGAAGTCCACCCTTGCCTAATGGCAAGTTGGGGTCAGCAGATTGTGTCATTAAGAGAACGAAAATTCCAGATGTAGATCTAAGAAGTTTTACTTATGCTTCATACCAAATATGTTTGTTTTTGTAACTACATTTTTTAAATTTTTTAAATTTCTTCTATACTTATTGAATTTATTTATCCAAGTGGTGGTGGTACATGCCTTTAGTCCTAGCACTTGGGGGGCAAAGGCAGGTGGATCTCTGTGACCCCGAGGCCAGTCTGACCTTCAGAGCTAGGCCAGGAAAGCCAGGGTTACACAGAGAAAGACTGTCTCAAAATTTTTTTTTGTATCCTCTACTCTCAGTACAATTATAGACACAGTTTTAGTAGATTTTACAAAAGAGTTTAATTTTATAGTAGGATCAAAATTCAGGCATGGTGGCTCATGTTTATAACCCCAGCGCTCACGAGCTTGAGGCAGGAGGATTGCCATGAGTTCCAAGACAGTCTGGGTTACTAAGTCTCTGTTCAAGAAGGAAGGAAGGAAGGGAAGGAGGGAGGGAGGGCGGGAGGGAGGGGGAATGGAAGAGGAGGAGGAATCAAGCTATGTGGAGCAGGTAATAATGTAGAAAAACAAGTCAATATCTTGCAGAGCTATGCACATAAGATCGCAGCATAATGCATGTGTCTTCGTGCTGCCGATGTAACAAACATTATTTTAGGGAAATCTGAACACCTGAGAATATAAAACTTGAAATGATGCTCTTGATGGTGATTTACTTTCTGCCAACAGAAAGCATCCTGAACAAGTTGTTGGAGATACTGAAGTGCTCGGAGCCCCCGTCTCAAGAAATTTCAAGACAGGCAGCATTGATCCTCCACCAAGAAACAAAAGGCACAGTTCAAACTGTAGCTTTAGCAGAAGGACTTCCTGTCTGCGTTCCCTGCCTGCAGACTCACCCTTTAAAAGGCCCTCTTCGCTGTCTCTATCTCATCTCATCTCTGTGTCTTACTCTCCCACTTTTGCTTGTTTGTTTTAAACATTTACTTTTAATTTAATTTTATCATTTCGTGTGTGTTTGTGCACTTCATGTGTGCAGTGCACATGGAGGCCAGAAGAGGACGTCAGATCCTGGAATTAGGAGTACAGAAGTTCAAGAGCTGCCATGCCAGTGCAGGGAATTGAGCCTGGGTTCTCTAAAAAGCAGCCGGTGCTCCTAAGCACTGAGCCATCTTTTCAGCTCTGTCTTGGTTTTTGAGACAGCATCTCACTTAGCCTGGGCTGTCCTTAAATTCAACACATAGCTGAGGCTAGCCTCAACTCCTTGATCCCTTGTTCCTCCATCTGCCCAGTTCTGGAATTGCAGGGGTGCAGTGACATCCTCAAGTCATACCCAGTAGGATGAAGTCACGACATTTGACTTTCTTCTTCAATAAACTCCAACTTTCATTTCTCGCCATTGTCCAGCTACATGTTCATTTTTAGCCACGTAAAGCCACTGAGGGTCCCTCGGTGCGCCCCGCTCTTCTATGCTTCACTTCTCTCTTTCTTTTACCTGAAATTCTCCATGCTACCCTTTCCCATCACACACTGGTTTTTCATGTGAAGGATGGCTTGACCGTAATGCTTGTCTTGACTTCTCGCGAAAAGTGAACCTTGCTCACCCCTCAAGGGCACATGGCACTGTACTTTCTGTGTGTGCTCCTTGAGGGCTCACGTGTCAAAAGGGAAGTGTGTTAATCTTACACTGTTCTGGGCCTGGAGTCTTCCTTACAGTAAATACTTACCTTGTGTGTGCAGTGAGTGAACAAGAAAAGAAGCTGAACAGGATAGCCCTCGGACTGTCCAGACACCCTGGCTACACGCTAGACTGGCATCATAGCTGAGGTCTGTGGACGTGCTTCTACAGGTTCCAGAAACAGCAAACGTTACTATAAGATTGCTTTTAGACTCCTTGGAACTTCTTGGTAAATTTTAATTTCCTTGCGACTCAGTGGCCAGTATTCTAGAAGACGGCGGTGCTTCAATGTAGATACACGATATCAGGTTGTTTGGAGTTTTTCAGAAATCTAAGTAACATCAGGTCATTTGATTGTTAAAACAGGTGGGATTCTACTTTCCTGCCTCTCCCGAGACAGAGATGATCTATAAAGTGTGTGTGCTCAGTCTATTCAATAACCAGCTCCAGTCTCCGTTAGGCCAGTCTGCTGAAGTTAGCTTTTCAGGATGCAGTGAGGGGAGAGGGAAGCATTCCTTTCACGATTCCACCTCAGCCAGGATCACACGGAATGTCGAAAAACACATAATATATATAAAGAAAAGCAGACACAGATGATATTTTCTCAAGGTGCTCGCTGCTCTACCATCTGCCATGTTTGCAGCTGGTTAAAAAAGAAAGAAGAAAAGGAATGAGTTTGGCAGGGTTTACTCTTACAAAAAGAATCATGTTGATTTTGCCAGTTCTATGTAATCTGATATGCCTTTTGCAAATTGAGTAAGAGGAAAAAGCTTTCGCATTTGTGCTCCAGGAAAAAATGTGGCCATTGTCCTTCTGACCCTTGTCATGTGAGTGTGTGCGTGTGAGTGTGTGTGTTTGTGTGTTTGTGTGTGTCAGTGTTCAACTGTACGTTAGCTAGGATCTTAGTAAACAAAAGAGACTGGGGTAACTCACTGACTAATTCAGAACAGCCACACTTAAGAGCATATCTGTGGCCAGCACGGTATCAATGATATACCATCACATAGCTTAGAATAAAAGGAAGGTGTTGAGATTTAAAGTTGACATTAGGCAGCCTCTGCAGCCAAAGTATGCTCAGTGCAGAACCTGGCAGCCTGTGTACTATACTGCTTCACAAGAGGGTTGTATACATCTGCAAAAAGCAAAATTTGCTCATAAAGTTTCTTCTTCCTCATATAGAAATAAAACCCTCTCGTGAATGATATACTTCGAAACACAGATTTACTTGGTGATTAGAAAAAAATAAGTAAATTTGCTTTAGAGATTGTCTACTATCTCAGTCAATATTGCAGCTACCTACTATATTGCTGGTTGCTGGCATAATTTTGAAGAGACTGATTGAGCTTTATGAAATGTAAGTAAAGGAGAGACTGGAGATATGGATCAGTCGCTAGGAACACTGGCTCTTCCTCCAGAGGACTGGTGTTCAGTTCCTAGCATCAGCACGGAGGTTCACAACCTCTAGTCCCAGGGAATTCAACACCCTTTTCCGGCATCTGCCAAAACCACCAGGCTTGCCAATGGTTTACGGACATAAATGCAGACAAAATAGCCATACACATTTAAAAAGTTTTTCAAAACATAAGCAAAAGATATCAATTCAAATTTCTTACTGATTTTTTTTTTATTACAGGGAATGGTGAGTAACTTCAGCTGGGTATACATTCTAACTGAGTAGGTGGTTTTTTTTATTACAGGGAATGGTGAGTAACTTCAGCTGGATATACATTCTAACTGAGTAGGTGGTTTTTGCTGAATGTGGAGACAGATGGAAGACACATCATTAGCAATGTGCTCCACGCTCAAGTTAACCCTACGTTGTTATTTTCATTTTCGAACAATATCTCTTTATAAATTATATTGTGTGCTACTTAAAAATTATCCAAATAAAAGCTATGAAAATTGATCACTGTAGCAAACATAATCGTCCAGTTGACACAGAACTATGATTGAGATACTAAAGGATATTGGTGCTGAGTATTTGTTTATAAAAAATAAGTTAAGCTGGATATGATGGTGCACATTTTAATTCCAGCACGGGGGTGGCAGAAGCAGGCAGATCCTTGAGTTCAAGGCCACCATGGCTACATAGTGAGACCCTGTCTCTGATAAAGTTAGTCACTTTTGTGCATTAATGATTGAAGACGTCAAATGATATACCAAACATTGAGCTGTTAACATTCTAATCAGCTCCCTCTGTTTCCTCATGATAGTCTACCCACGGTTAAGCTTCTGTGAGCCAGGGAGATGGCTCGCTAATTAAGAGCACTGGCCGCTCTTGCAGAGGACCTGAATTTGATTCCCAGCACCCACATGGTGGTTCACAGGCAACAGTAATTCCAGTTTCAGGGAACCCAGTGCCCTCTTCTGAACTTCACAGGCACCAGGTTCACAGGCACATGGTTCACAGACACACATTGAGGTAAAACACTCACACCCATAAAAAATAAAAACAAGGAAATATTTTTAGAAAGAAGTTTAAACCTCTGTTAATTTGAGAAGTTGTGACACTTGGTATGCCAGGAAATCTGTAGACCTGGCTCTGGTTGATATCCAAAGTTATACTGGGCAGTTCCATGCTGTACAGTCTTTTCTTGGAGATTTTCATGCCAATGCCTGCTGTCTTTGTCCATAAACTGACCTCTGCCAACAGCACTGTGTGCAGTGTTTTCCTCTATGCTTCCCAGAGGGCAGGTAAGAGCACACCCACAAGCACAGAGCCCCTGTTAGTCACAGGGAAGCACGGTGAGAAACGCATGTACGGAAAGACTGGGCTATTTGCTTGCTTTCTGGGTCATGATTACAGAGTGGTTCCATGCTTTCTGGGTGCAACTCCAGTCCAGGGGCCTCTTTTCTAGGCCACCAGCTGTTTCAGGATTCTAATAACAGTTTCTTCATCTTGTTCCCTCAGACTTAGGGAAAGAAGTTTTCTACTGTCGCTCATTACTGGGTAAGTTACTCACTAGTGTTCCCACATCTCCCTAAAATACCCTTTTATTAAATTCTCCTTGCCTAAACACCTTGAATAGTCCCTGCAGTTCCAAATAGAGCCCAAGGAATTGGGAGCAGGGGGAGCGGGTGGGGGAAGCCTTTTATTAAATTCTCTTCAGCTAAACACCTTGAATAGTCCCTGCAGTTCCAAATAGAGCCCAAGGAGATGGGGCAGGGGGAGATCAGGTTGGGGATCCTTTTATGCACTAAGGAAAAAGTATGATGTCACATCTTCATTGCCACCATTGCTGGGCTTGCAGTCACCACTGGGTGTGTTTCCAAAGCTTTAACTAGGAGGGACGCTTGATTGTGGATAACAGGATCCTGGTATTGGGGTCCCAAACGGAATAAAAGGCGAAAGGGAGGAAGCATGAACACCTGTTGGTTTTCTGACCAACCCCTGTCTGCAATCCCCCCGGCACACTGTAACCTATAGTCCATCTTAGATGTAGCCTAAATAAATTTTTCTTCCTTTAATTTGTTTCTGCCAGGTAGTTTCCTCCTGGCATGAGAAAAACTAATACCAGTGATAATGGGACTGGAAACTGAAAGTTGTTTGAACTGTATCTGAAGTGCTTGAGGCATGGAATTCAGCTTCTAAGCAACTCACGTAGCTCTGGAAAATACACAATATTGAAGGTTAATTTAGTTGTTTGGAAAGCTAACTAATAAGTTAGGGAATTGTGAACCCTGTTTATTTTCTTTGCATTTAAGCATTCAAGTAAGTTAGAGGTTGACAAACTATTTCTTGGGAACCAAACCTCGATCCACCACCTTTACTTGTAAGTAGAGTTTAGCTATTCCTACTCTTCGTGTTGCAGTGGCGGAGTCGAACAGCCACGACATAGTTCTATGGACCACAGAGTCTCAAGTATTTACCAGATGGCCTTTACAGAGAACGGCTACAAGCCTCTGAACTGACTGAATGGTCTATTTATTTCTTTTCTCCTTATTTAGATTCAGTCCTCTCTGTATCTTTTACAGTCGATATATTTGTCTCACACGCATGCTCTCACAGTAAGAAGTGACCACTAGAGAAAGTCAGGGTGTACTGACAAATACACAGTTCACTTCCAATTGTACTTTAAACTCAGAGTGCATTTTGGTCTTTTTAAAAGACGTACTATTTAAATTTAACACGAGTGTAGGAATTTACATCTGATATTTTAAAATTTGTTCACCAGGAGCTGGGAAGATAACTTGTTGGGTAAAGGCACTTGCCACCATGATTGATGACTTAAGTTTGATTCCTGGGACTCACAAGGTGGAAGGAAAGAACTAGCTACTGCAAGTTGTCCTCTGACTTCTGCATGCACACAGCAAGGGCACACCCACACTCATGCACACTTCCCCACACCCATACTCATGCACACAGCAAGTTCACATCCATACGCATGCACACTTACTTCCCCACACCCACACTCATGTACCTGGTAAATTCACACCCACGCTCATGCACACTTCCCCACACCCACACTCACGCACACTTCCACACATCCACACTCATACAACAGCAAATGTAAGTTAAAATAAAAAAATGTTCACCAGGAAGTTCTATACACTTTAATGCCATTCACAAAATGATATTAAAATTTTACTTATTGAGTAATTCAAACTGAGAAGCATGATCTAATTTATATCATTCCTATATTTTCCAATGATCTTCTGAGATTAGTACAATTCATTTAAATATTATAGGAAATTGTAGGGTACATCCCTCCATGAATAAAAGGATTATACATTGTTTAGTTGCTTCTTAGGTATGTTACTAACTTTTTTCAGTTATGACAATAAAAATCATTCTTCTAGCAAAATAAAAAAACTTTAGGTACATGAAACACAGATTAAATAGCAGAATACTTTATGTTGTTATTTTAGATTAAGAAACGAATCTGAGAACTCTTGTTTCTTTCCTTTTTAACTTATTTATAATTTTATGTATGAGTGCTCTGCATGTATACCTGCCTGCCAAAGAGGGCATCACATCCTATTATAGATGGTTGTAAGTACCATATGGTTGTTAGAAATTGAACTCAAGACCTCTAGAAGATCAACCAGTGCTATTAACCTCTGAGTCATTGTTCCAGCCCCTGAATGTAATTGGATGTTTCTCTCCCACCTACTTGTTCCCAAATAACCACTCAGAAGCTAA
>JAQHUG010000106.1:665577-678754 GCA_028555095.1 Dicrostonyx torquatus | reverse complement strand
ATAATATGTTGTTAATGTTTGGTTATATTGTTGCCATGCACAGTGAGTGAGTTTATGAGAAGTTTAGAGGGGAAATTAAACCGATGGGATTTTTTTTTTAAAAAAAGTCACTTTTCTTCCTGATTATACTCAAGGATGAGCAGTTTAGTATTTGGATAATTTTTAATGGTGATGATATTTATCTAGTTGTTTTCAAAAGCAAAATTTTGGCTTATGTGTGTTTTAATTTAGATATATGAATCAGTTATTTAAAATGTTTCATAATTAAATGCAAATGTACATATTTATAAAATGTGAAAATATCACGAATTAAAAACAAATTGTATACAAGTATTTTTAAGTTACAGGGCTGTGATCACAAAAATGTACACAATAAAAATGTACACAAATTTAGCAACATGCTAAAGCACTAGTGGTTTAGCACCAACGTTTAAGTACCAGCACAGAACAAATGGCCTGAGAGGAGACACAACAGGCTTGGAGTCTGGAGAGAAGAGCATAACACCATTAAAACTATCAGATTTCTGTTTTTCATAGATACAGTCAATGAAGAGATAAAGATGGAATCCTGGTTTGTACCACTGAAAATTTTACACTATTCATGTTGTAAATGTGCCCACTTTTCCTTTACATTTTTCTTAATTATAAAATGAATGTGGGCAGTGGTAGGTAACTTACCTGCATATTCTTTAATTGGAATTGGTGCAGCATGTTGTAAGTGGGTCATTTACATATGATCATTTGTCTGAGGTTCTGTTTTACTGACAGATTGGTTTAACCTCTTACAAGACCGTTTTGAGCTATATTGCTAGGCTGTTTGCCACTAGAACATTTTTTTTCTTGTATAAAGAGATGGGCGGTCTGTGATTAGGTCTGTGAAATAGCTTTGTTTGATTGGAAAGGTCTTGTTCATGTTGTACCTGTTACATGTGTAGCATTTAGAGGCCAATCTTTTTAAAAAGGCTTTTCCAAAAATAATATAAAATTTTTTGATTATTAATTTTTTTAGCATTTGAAATATTGAAATGAAAGGCAGGCCATTTAGAATACTTAATACACCATGTAGTTTTCTTTTAGAAAATTCTGGAGTATTTTTAATACTATTTTATTGAGATTCTTATATATAAATACACATAGATATTTAAACAACAAAATATACAAAGGAATGGGGGTATTTATGTTTATTTAAGGTATATTCTTTATAGATTAGTTGTTCATTAAAATTCCTAGGTTCGATAATCACAAGGCATAGTATGGCTTCATTAAATATGTAGTTCAGCTACATAACTATCAGACAGAATTACTAGTATTTGCCCCAGAAGTAAATAAAATGGATAAGGTTCATAAAGCAGAAAGGTTTTTTTTTGGTTGCTTTTCAATCTTTTTAAAAACTGTGCTTACCTGGTTAAAGGCTATAGTGAAGACCAATGCTCCTCTGGTGTACCCCTCCCATCTCAGTGCAGATCTCCAGCAAAGGAAGTTACAGCCTTTTTGTAAGCAGTATTTTTTCTCTTTCTAGACCCACACACAGAGACACAGATATACATACACGTGTATATGTTTGCACATAAAGTACTTTCTCTCTGGCAAACAATAGAAAAGTACTGTTTACAGAGAAGTTATGTAGAATAAGAGTACCCATATATCTACCTAGATATGGTTAACCTTTTATGTGTTCATGTATCATTTTTAGACTTTTATCTATTGACTTCTTTTAGTAGTATGTAGTAATCTGTGTTTTTCCTTATCATATCCTTCTAACATGGTTTTCACAAGATAAGACAGCAATCTGTTTCTACATTATTGTTACTATAAAATATTTAGCACACAACTAGGTATTCCTTTTCCTGGAGTTACTGAAATTGATATTTTTGTGCATATGATTCTCTGTAAATTCATCCTTTAATAGTTAAATATTTTTCATGGGTTTAGGATTTGAGGCTCTTCTCTTGTGGGCTATTTTACCCAGTAGCAATATTTATCACATAAAGAATCACATCCTTGGGGTGAAAAGGTCTGTTTTCCGTGACCCTAACATATGTCAGTGTGACTCTAAATTAGCCATGCATCACATCGGAAACCTGAGCCTTATAATTGAAAGTTTATTGCTCTGTCTACTCATGCCTAGAGTGCTTAATGACTGCCCTATTTTCCAAGAGCGTTCAGTTAGATATAGGATAGATTTGGAAACTAAAACTAGTAGGGTTCAGCCTTACTCAAGTAATTCTACTTTCTGTTAGACTCTTGTCAAGTCTGCTTAATCATATAAATTTCCTCAGATTTCATGTGTGTACTTAATGGATTTGTTTGTACAAAAAGAGTTTTAATGAAACAAAATTATTTTTTAAATCCCTTTTCTTAAGGAGCCCCATTGAATATAAGGACTAATTTTAGGTGTTCTTTCCCCTAAACACTTTTTTACTTTTTCTAGCTTGTCATTTTTATTTCCCCTCTACTTTTTAAAATAATTTTATCTCATATTATTAATACATAAAAATGTTGGGGATGGTAGTACTCTGAACTCTCAGGATGCTGGGGCACAAGGATTACGAGTTTGAAACTAGCTTGAATTACATAGTGAGATCCCATGTTAAAAAAACAATTCCCTTTTGTAGATTTAGAATTATCTTGATTGTTAAAAGCAGTTTTTCTCAGAAATTTAATAGAAAATAAACCTTAAAACCTGACCATTGTTTTTAAAATAAAGTTCTTGATATATTTTGCTTAAACCAAAACTTAAGGTATGAATACGTGGAAATTCTTAGAAGAGCAAAAGAATTTTGAGATGTCATGTGTAAAGTGTTGGGTATGACATTTAAAACTTTGAGGTTTGGGTATGTCTTTGTCATGGTCAAGGCATGGAATTATAGTATAATAAATATGAAATTATCACTAAGTATGTACAGTTATTTTAGTATCTGTACATTTTCAGTAGTGATACTGAAGTTATATTGTTAGGTTTAAATAACCCATATTCATAATAAAACATCTTTGTGATGGCAACTGGTACATCATCTTTAGCTTGACTTCTTACTGTGAAAAGGAATTGGAATATCTCAAAAATAAAATAAATGGTGATTTATTATTTACTTGGGTTTTGTAAATAATATTTATTGGAACTTCCTATTGGCCTTTTGTTTCCCTAAGTGAGAATAAAATCAAAGAGCTCAGTAGATCTAAGTAGAATGTAAATTTGGAATTCAGTGTAGTGGTTTATATTATTTCTAGGTATCGGGAAAATATTTTCTAGTTCTAAACATTGTCAGTGTATGAATACAAATGATAAAAGTTGCAAAATGCATAAAAAGTTCTCAAATATATAATGCAAATTTATATGAAAGCTTGAAGGTAGCTAGAGAGCTGTGGTATTTACTGACTGCTATGGTTGCAAATAAAGTTTTTGTGTTTACACATAAGCATATCTAATATTTTATTTTGTTGCGCACATAGAAAAAGATTTCCCCTCCAGATTTCTGCAGTTGTAACCGTGACTTTCTGACCATGCTTCTGTTGTCTTTGTTTGCTATGATGTGCAATCTGACTTCTGGGATAAAGTATCATTTTTATAAGGAACTAGTTCTAATTGGTCATTTTACTTCATAGACTTAGCGGATTTTCTGTTTACATTCTCATTTGCCTTGGGCTGTTTGTCTTTATTCATTGTTTCTCTTGTTGTAAGCATGCGCCAGTCACAGGTTTAGCCTGTCTTAGCAATATTCAATATTTTGTTTTGTATACCCCATACCTTGGTTTAGGAATCTTGTTATTTAGTAGAATAACTGTCATCATTATTTACTTTGTGTGAGATAAAAAGGTGAGTGGGGAGTGACTGTTTCAGGCTGCCAAGTAGATTGGAGAATGACAAATTAAAAGTTGGTATCAGAAAGCAACTATTAAAGCAGTGTTGTGTAGTCAAGTGATTATTTTTATTTAATCAGCAGTATTTGTGTCTGGAATTAAGCCCTTAGAAATAAAATGTTATAAGATACTGTGCTTCTGTCAAGGAGCTTTTAGGTTAAATGAGAGACCAAGAGTCAGAACAACATAGGATAAAATTATGTACCAAGTCAGGGAACAGTTATTATACCATGACTTAGACCTGAAAGAATATGTAGTCTAGGATTTTGGGGATTATTCTTAGGAAATATAACAGGAAACTCTCCATATTAACATGGAGGGATTGGAGAAAACCCTGACAGAGTGAAGTCCTGGGCGAATGTGTGTTGTTAATAAGAGCTGTCCATGTTAATGACCCTATAGCCTCAGACCCATAGAGGAATGGCAAAGCCTTCCTCTTTCCTCTGGTCCACATGTGGATGTTGACAGTGTGTGTAGAAAATGTCTTCCATGGTTTTCTCGCCTGAATGTTTATGGCCTAAGGACTGCAGACTGGCTAAACCCTGCTTTCTTGTTTATCTATATGTAATAACTTTTATCTCCTGTTCTGCTGTATGCAGTATCCTGCCTCTCTGTTCAAATCCATGCTGAGTGGGAGTGCTGAGGCTTCTCCAGCTAAGAGCCCAGACCACCAGCTTTCTGTCCGTGTATCTCTGTCTGCCTGTCTTTTTCTTCATTTCCTTGTTGCTTCCAGTTATATTTATCCTGACAGTCAGGATATATAACATTGGACATGACATTAACATATTAAAGGGAAAGGATCAGACTAGATTTCAAAAATAGACCTGTACTTGGGAGTTGGGTATATCATTAACTCTTTAATAAGTGGTGTTTAGGTAATTGGAGAAAAGCTACAAATTTTCTTCAGGAACTTTTAAGACTGATTAGTAGACAGCCCATACGAATTAGTTTGCCATGATTGCTAAAGAACATTACACAAAATTTAAATGATTATATACATATAGTGAGTATTCTGCTATCAAGTGTATTGGTTACCTTTTGTTACTCTGTTATTCAAGGAAGGAAAGATTTCTCTTAATTTATGGTTTTAGACAGTCCTGTTCATGTTTGGTCCCATGGCAATGGAGGTATGTTGCAGAGGGTAGCTGTTTATATGTTGGAGACTCAGGAAGCAAAGAAGTAAACCAAGTAATGTTCAGGGGTAATATATGTGAAAGGACATGCCCCCATTGACAGACTTCTCCAGCTAGGTCCCACCTCCCAGAGTTTTCAAAACCTCCTAAATAGCATAATTAACTGGGAATTAAGTATTCAAAACATGAGCTGCGGGGAATGGGGGACATTTCAGATTCAAACTATGACATTTAGCCCCAGATAGCACATGATCATCTCATAATGCAAAATGCATCTAATTCTTAAATATTCAACTTTGTTCAAAAAGCCTTGAATTCAATCTCTAAGACTTAAGGCAAATGCCCACAAAAGATACAAAAGTAGGAGAAAGGCTTGTTGGGAAGAGTGTTTCCTAAATAGATTTCACTTTATTCACTTGATTTGAGTCTTCTATGTGCTTAGTTGATTATCCCCTTCTCTCTCTCTCTCTCTCTCTCTCTCTCTCTCTCTCTCTCTCTCTCTCTCTCCTCTCTCTCTCTCTCTCTCTCTCTCTCTCTCTCTCTCTCTCTCTCTCTCTCTCTCTGTGTGTGTGTGTACATGGCTTGTGGTAAGCAGAATACAACTCTTTTGGGAGTCCTTTCTTTCCTTCCACCATGTATTCCAGGGATCAAACTTGGGTCAGGTTTTACAGGATATGCTTTTATGGGCTGAGCAATCTCATTGGTCTCTCAGTGATCTTTTTTAGACTTATTTTATGTGTGAGAGTATTTGACCTACACATATGTATATATACCGTGTATATGTCTGGTGCCTACAGAAGTCAGAAGAGAGCCTCAGGTTCCCTGGACTTGAATTACAGATGGTTGTGAGTCACCCCTGTAGGGAACCAAATCTGAATTTTCTGTAAGAGCATCAACTGCTCTTAACCACTGAACCATCTCTCCAGCCCCTTGGTGATTTTTTTTTTAAAGTAAGGACTTGAATTTTTTATTCACATTTCAGCTATCTTACTTTCTTGGATTTCTAGTATTGAGGTGTTAGAAACTTGTGGAGAAGTTATTGTGTGCCATTGTTTCATTCTTTTGTGTTTCTTTGTTGTATTTTTGAGCCTCTGTATCAACATTTTAGTAATAAAAAGGGAATGGGAAGTGATATAAATAAAGGTATAAATAATTAGAGTAAAATATGTGTTGTACATAAGAGAAGCAGTAAAGAAAGTGTTGTAGAATAGTTGAAGAGAAAGAAACAGTAATAAATACCTTTTCACATGAGATGTAATTAAAACCCAACGTAACAAAGTACAAAAGTACATGACTAAAAAGTAAAAATGAAGCCAGGTGCAGTGGCACACGCCTTTAATCCCAGCACTCAGGAGGCACAGTGAGGCTGGATCTTCGTGAGTTCGAGGCCAGCCTGGTCTACAAAGTGTGTTCCTGGACAACTAGGGCTGCTACAGACAGAGAAACTCTGTCTTGAAAAACAAAACAAACAAACAACAACAAAAGAGAGAAATAAAATGAAATAGATGGTACTGTAACCTTGGCCTGTACTCCTTCCTAGTTAGGTGAGAGGGTTTCATCCTATGGACTTGTCTTTTTTTATCAGGTCTCTACAGATGTGTGAGATGTGGAGAGGATGCTATTTGCAATAACTCAAGCAAGGATTTCTGTGATCAAATTCCACTTTTGCCTGAATTTTTCTATCTGAAATAATTCTTTTGAAGCAGGTTCTTTTCGTGCTAAGGTTCTGAAAGGGTGTGGAGTGCTAGCTCACCTATGTTTAAATGTGTTGAGAGGTTATTTCCCAGGCTGCTGTTGCTCCACCTGGATACTGTACCCTGAGATGTCTGGAACTTGTTCAGACAATGGTGGAGGTGATTGGGAGACAGGGTGTTGTCTTCTCTGATGAATATTTCCTGGACAACTAAGAAGCTTTACTTCACTAATGCCACATTTCTGTTTCCACAGCTTCCTCTGCTCCAGCAATTTTTTAATATACAGCCTAGAGCTAGTCTCTGATTGTCTCTGTAGCCTGGAGTGGGTCTTATGGTGCCTGGAAGAGCATTTCTCTGCCATCTACTGCTGACTCCGGCTTGGCACATGTCACATGGTGCTGCTAGGTGCCAGTTGGCTGCTGCTGTGCAGAGAAATACCCATCTCTGCTTATTACTATTTTTTGGCTCTCTTTCTATTTTTAAAAATTATATATCTTGTTTTATGTCTATGAGTATTTGCCTGCATGTGTGTTTGTGCACCATGTGTGTTCATTGCGCACAGAAGCGTGCGTCAGATCAGTTGGAGCTGGACTTACAGTTGTGAGGTACTGTGTGAGTGTTGGGGATTGCAATGGAGTCATATAGAAGAGCAGAAAGTGCCATCTCTCCAGCCCTGTCATTTGGGTTTTTGTTTTGTTTTGTTTTGTTTTGAAAAGATCCATTCCAACTGGAGTGAGATGAAATCTAGCTTTAATTTGCTTGATGAATAAGAATATTGAACATTTAAAAGTATTTATTACCCATTAATATTTCTTTTTGCTTTTGAAATTAAAAAATAGTATTTGTGTGTCTGTGTATTAGTGTGTACACATGTGTGTATCTGTGTGTGCCCTTGAAGGCCAAAGAAGGTATCAGATACCCTGGACCTAGAGTTACAGGTGGTTGTGAGCCACTCATTGTGGGTACTGGGAGGCTTTTAGAAGAGCAGCAAGTGCTCTTAGCTGCAGAGACATCGCTCTAACTCCATCTGTTCATACTTCTTGTTTTGAGAACTCTGTTCAGTTTCATTGCCCCTTCCTTTTTTTGTGTGTGGAATTCTTTTTTTTTTTAGTTGAAAATATTTTTTTCATGCAATATATTCTGATCATGGTTTCCCGTTCTTCATCTTCTTTCTGATTCTTCCCCCATCCCCAGCCATCAAACTCCATGCAGTCTTACTGTCTCTTTAGAAAACAGGCAAATAAAATAAAATAACAGAATAAAAGGAAAAAAATTAAAAATCCACGAAAATAATGACAAACACACATACCCACAAACACAAAATCAGAAATTATAATATATAAGCAAAAGACCAATTAGAATTTAAAACATACACCAACAAAGCATTAGAAGGCAAAATAGAAGTCTCCAAAAATACATTGAATTCCATTTGTGTTGGTCATCATTGTTGGTTCTAGGGCCTGCCTGTGAGTGTAGTTTGTATGCCCAGTTGTACTCCTTTGCATGCAGATACCAATTGGAGATAGCTTCTTAGTTTGGGGAGCTTGTGTTGACTTCCCCATCTGTTTTGGATCTGTGCAGGCCCTGTGCATACTTCCACAGTCTCTATGAATTCATGTGTGCTAGACCTGTTGTGTCTGGAAGCTACTGTTTTCTTGTGTTATCCATCCCCTCTGGTTCTTATATTCATTCGTTCTGCCTCCTCTTCCACATAGTTCCCTGAGTCTTGAGGGTTCATATGACTTTGGATATGATGGAAATGACTTCAGTGAATCAGCTCAGCTTTATTCCAGAGTATAGGACATATATAGGATTGCGTAATCTGGAACAAACCCTAATTTGCATTAAGTGGCATGCTCCTATCGTAAGACTTTTTATGTGGCAGCAGAGTCCTATAGCAAAACTTAGTACAAGTCTTAGTAACCATATGTGCAGCAGGTGAAAGGCTCCTAGCAGAAAACTGTGCCAACGGTCATGTTAAAGGTAAATCACTATCCAGGCTTAGAAACAGCTTTCAGATAAGATCAGTTCTTTGGGCCCTGCAGCATGAATAATAAAAACCCAGAGACAGATACTGGGGTTCAACCTGAAGATCAGAAAGGAAAAGCAGCCAGCCACTGACTCTTACCTTTACCTCAAACCGAAATGGCAGTCCTGCCTCCAGGAATCCTCAGATTGAGACTTTATTAGTAGACAGAAGTTTCTGTCCTGCCCAGTCGTGCCGCCTTTCAGCCCCTAATAAACACACAGAGGCTTATATTAATTATAAACTGTTTGGCTTATTTGCTCATGCTTATTATTAACTAGCTATTACAACTTTAATTAACCCACAGTTCTTGCCTATATTTAGCCACGTGGCTTGGTTCCTTTTCTCAGTGAGGCATTCTCACCTGGCTTCCTCTGCATCTGACTGGTGACTGTATCTCTGCCTTTCTTCTTTCCAGAATTCTCCTAGTCTGGTTGCACTGCCTATATACGTCCTGCTTGGGTACTGGCCAATCAGAGTTTTATTAAACTAATACAAGTGACAAATCTTTACAGTGTACCAGAGCATTATCCCACAGCAGAGCCCAGGGACATTCTTTCTGCAAATACGGGCAGGTAGATTATTCCGGTCTAGGCAGCCAGGAAATGAACAAGAACTCTCTCTTTACAGGTAGAGAGCAGGAAGTCTTCCTGGGAAGGGAGTCCCCTTTTTCGAGACAGGGTTTCTCTGTAGTTTTGGAGCCTGTCCTGGAACTAGTTCTTGTAGACCAGGCTTGCCTCGAACTCACAGTGATCTGTGTGCCTCTGCCTCTCAAGTGCTGGGATTAAAGGCCTGTGTCACCACCGCCCGGCTTGAGAAATATTCTTAATGCTCACAATTGCTTTGCTTATGCAAGGGTATGCTTGCATATGAACTTTAAGATTTTTTTTATATTTCTGTCAAGAATGGAATGGTAGTACTCTTTGTGATTACATTGAATATGTAGATTGCTTTAGTTAGAATAGCTATTTTTATATTACTTTTGCCCATCCATGAGTGTGATGTCCTTCCATCTTTTAGGCCACTGGTACTCACCCTTCCTAATGTGTGACCCTTGAATACAGTTTTTCATGTTGTGGTGACCCCCAGCCATAAAATTATTTTTTGTTTCTACTTCATAACTGTAATTTTGCTACTGTTATGAACCATAATCTATTTTCCAATGGTTTTCAGTAACCCCTGTAAACGGGTCATTCTAACACCCCCCCAGGTGAGGGAGTTACAACCCATAGGTTGAGAATTGCACACTATTTACTGTTCCAAAGTTTTTATTGTACAGGTCTTTAACTTCATGGGTTAAGTTTTTTTTTCAGGTTTTTCTGTTTGTTATTTGTTTTTTAGGCTACTGTGAAGAGGATCATTTCCTCAGTTTCTTTCACAGTATGTTTGTCATTGATATGTAGAAATGCTACTGATTTTGTTTGTTAATGTTATATCATGCCACTTTGCTGAAAGTGAGTAACAGCTGTAGGAGTTTGCTTTGGGATCTTTTATGTATAGAATCCTATCTACAAGTAAAGATATTTTGACTTCTCTTCCTTTGTGCCCCTTATATATACAATATACTTCTACTGAATTATTGCTCTCAATAAGACTTAGGGCATAATGTTGAAAAATAGTGGAGAAAGTAGACATCTTTGTCTTGTTCATGGTTTTAATGAAATGCTTTTGAGTTTTGTTGAGATGTATTCTCTGTATTTGTAGTCTCTCTGGTACTTTTATTATGAAAAGTTGTTAGAATCATTTTTGGCGGAGTTCAAAGAGGTTCTTTTGCTTTTATTGAGATGATCATGTGATTTCTGTTCATGGGTCAATTTATGTGGTGGATTATGTTTATTTATTACGGTTGTTGAGCAGTCCTTGCATTTGTGGAATGAAATGACTTGCTCATGGTTGATAATCTTTTTGCATATTTTTTGAGACAGGGTTTCACTGTGTCAAATTCATGGAAATTCACCTGCCTCTGATTCTTGTGTACTAGGTTTAAGGCATGTTTCCACCATGCTTGTTTGATATGTTCTTGAAGTGATATGTCTTTGTAAGTGATAAGTAATTTTGCATCTGCATTTTTCAGGGAGATTGCTTATAATTTTGGTTGTATCTTTACCTGATTTTGCTATCAGTCTAATGCTGGCTTCATTAAGAGAATTTGGAAGCAATTCTTCTGGTTCTAGTATATGTAATAATTCAGGAAGCATTAGTTTTAGTTCTTTACAGGTATGGAACATTCTGTGGTAAATCCATCTGGTCCTGTTTTAGTAGGTCTTTTATTGCCGCTTCAATCTACTTTGTGGTAGATATGTTTAATTTTTTTAAATCTTTTCTTGCTTAACTTAGTCGGTCATATACATTTAGAAACTCATCAATTTCTTTTAGATTTTCCAACTTGATGGACTATAAGTTTTTAAAGTATGTACATAAGGCTGGATTTCATTGGCATCAGATATAGTGTTTCTCTATTTGCCTCTAATCTTGTTAATTTGGGTCTTTTCTCTCACGGTTTGTCTAAGGGTTTATCAGTAATTTCTAACTTATTGATTTCTACCCTGATCTTACTTTAGTTTATTCTATCTACTAATTTTGAATTTAGTTTGTTCTTCTTTTTTCAATGCCTTGAGAATACACCTTAAAGTTGTTTAAGACTTAACTAAAGACTTTTCTGATTTTGTTATCTGTGAACTTAGAGCTGTGAATTCTATGGACTGCCTTTTCTATGTGCGCCCCCCCCCCGTTGATTTTTTCTTTTTTTAGCTCTATAGCCTTGGTAAGATAGACTACATAGAATTACTTTTATTTTCCTGTATGTTGAGACAGCTTTGTGTCCTAGTATGTGGCTAGTTTTAGAACCTCATGGATTCCTGAGAATAATGTCTGGCCTGCAGTATTTGAGTTGAATGTTCTATATAAATGTTAGTTCTGTTTGAGATATAGTGTCATTTAGCTCCATTTTTTTTCTATTCATTTTTTGCTTGAAGACTTGTCTTGATAACTGTCTTGGACTTAACGTGGTTTTGTTGTTTGTTTGTTTGGTTGGTTTTTTTGGTTTCTTTTTTTTTGTTTTTTTGTTTTTTTTGGTTTTTCAAGACAGGGTTTTTCTGTAGCTTTGGAGCCTATCCTCGAACTAGCTCTTGTAGACCAGGCTGGCCTCAAACTCACAGAGATCCGCCTGCCTCTGCCTCCTGAGTGCTGGAATTAAAGGCATTTGCCACCACCACCCGGCTAATGTGTGATTTTTAAATCAATTTTTGTTTTATAAAATTGGATACATGTTGTAAGGAGAGGGCCCGCTCGTGCTTCCTGGCTGCCCGACTAGCTTAGCCCCCAAATAACCACACAGAAATTGTATTCATTAAAACAGTCCTTGGCCCATTAGCTCTAGTTTCTTATTGGCTAATTCTTACATATTAATTTAACCCGTTTCTATTAATCTGTATGTTGCTACATGGCACTGGCTTACCGGGAAAGATTCTAACCGGCATTTGTCTCAGAAGGAGAATCCATGGCTTCTCTCTGACTCTCCTTTCTTCCTCCCAGCATTCAGTTCTGTTTTCCCTGCCTACCTAAGTTCTGCCCTATCAAAAGGCCAAGGCAGTTTCTTTATTTATTAACCAATGAAAGCAACACAAACAGAAGGACCTCCTACACCATTTCCCCTTTTCTGTTTAAACAAAAATGAAGGCTTTAATATAGGCTTTTACATATAACAAAATAGTTATCAAGCTAGAATTACAGTTACAATATTTATATCTACTTTATCTTTTATCATAACTAAGGAAAACTATAACTATAAATTCTTCAACTCCGTCAAAGACTTCAGAATGATATAATATTACCTATGTAAACTGGAAGTGCACTGTAAGCAACTTCCAAAATTCTAGAATTGACAGAGACATCTCGCTGCCTGGACAGCCACCCAAAGTTCTTCTGTACCATTGAGGCATCCATCTTTAGCCTACTGGCCCATAGTATCCAGCAGACTTTTCATAAAGCAGGAAATTTCAAAGACAGTTTAGTCATTTTCTTCTGCATCCTGCAGAATGTCTCACAGACTCTTATGAAGCAGGAACCCCCGAAGGATCATCTCACCTTTAGGCAAGTTCAGCAGTCATTGCTCTTTGGGTCTGTATGTCCAGTTTATGCAACAGTCCAGGCAAGAGCAGTTTCTTGCCCAAATGGCTAACCAACTCCATAAGGAGACTCTTCAATGCCCATCTTCCTCTTGAAGTAGATTGGTGCTCCCAGGAGCAGATGTGTCTCATTGTTATGAAAAGTCCTAAATTCTTAAACATTTTAAATATTTTTTTACATATATATATTTATATATAAACATTTTATATATATATACATTTTTTATATTTTTAAACATTTTAAATATATTCTGGAGGTCTTTGAAAGATTTGAAGAATACCTAACTAATGGAAATGTAACTCTATACATCTAGAAAATCTAACTAACATGACTACAAT
>JAQHUG010000106.1:638315-652158 GCA_028555095.1 Dicrostonyx torquatus | reverse complement strand
ACTGAGCCATCTCTTCAGTCCTTCTTGATTTTAAGACTTTATGTGTATGAATGTTTTGCCTATATTTATGCCTGTGTAGCACATGTATGCAGTGCCTATGGGTATCAGAAAAGGGCTTCAGATCCCTTGGAACTAGAGTTAAAGAAGGTTGTTAATTGCCATGTGGGTCCTCTGCAAGAGCAGCAAACAGTCTCAACCACTGAGCCGTCTGTCTCTTCAGCCCCTACAATTGTATATTCTTGACTAGTTATCTTACACTTTGTTGATAGTAATGATTGTTCTCTCTTCTGTTTGCTTTTGCCTTGATATCAACTCTTTTCAGAATTACATACTGCTATTCTTAATTGTCTTGGCTTCCACTTCTATCTTTTCCCTTTCGTTCTTTTTTGTAGATAGAGAACAGTAGGATTTTCCTTAATTCAATAAGTTATTTTTGTGTGTGTTTGCTGTATTGTGTCTTGAGTATCACTGTCTTATGCTGTATCACTGTCCTGTGTCCTCAGCCCTGGAATGCATCTTTTAATTTAGTTAGGACTGTCTACATTTAGTTGTATTACTGACTTATTTGCTGACTTCTGTAAACTTGTTTTCCTCTTTGGAAAAAAAAAAGAAAAGACATCATTCTTTCTCTCTTGTTTACCTTAGAGGTTTGGTGTTTTACTGAGTTGAACATATTTTTTCCTTTTTGTCATCTGTTTATCTCTTCTTCTAAGTTTTATTCTTTTTTAATCTAAAAATTGTGGCTTTTCTTTACTCCTTTAACTACTTTAATTATGCATTACTTTTGTCTGTGCTGCATTTACAACATTCTTATTCTCTGTTAATTTTAAAAGAATCAGCTAGAATTTTATCAACAAATGAAAACACCAAACCAAAAACAAATTGGAATCATGGAAAGAACATATTTAAAACAACCAGAAAATAACAGCATGGACATATATCTACCCATCATTAACTGTGCATGTACTTGGAATAAAACCTGGAGTCAAAATAGTAACAACAGCTGGGTGGAGATAAAAAGAACTATTTATTTGTTCATTAGAAAAGAAACAATTCAAGAGTAAAATATAGTTTGAACTTAGGTTTTTATGAACATACTTCATAAAAAAGGAAACAAAGATGTATAGAATATAAAATATTTATATTTACTAAGTGAAATTTAGGTCAAAAGCATAAAATGTGACAAATGAAGTAATTATATAATAAAGGAGACAGTTTAACAAAGAAAAAAAAAAGAGTCTGCTAGTTATGTTGGTTGGCCGTTCTTTACTCTCAGCCCTTGGAATGAGTTGTGTATTGTCCTGACTAGCGTTTTCCACTGAGAGGCCTAGTGCTATTCTGATGAGTTTTTCAAGTGAACTGGTATTTTCTCTTGCAACTTTTGAAATTGTTTCATTTTGTGGTTTTAGTATTTAACATCATGTAGAATTTCTTTTGTGTTTGGTCTGTTGAGGGTTCTTAATGGGTCCTGTACTTGGATATTACCAAGGTTTTCCTAGATTTGGGGACTTTTCTTGTATTGATTTATTTAAATTGTTTTCTATGCTTTTTAAGTTTGTGCTTTGACAACTTCTTGTGTATTCAGTGGGTCCTCAGGATCAATTACTTGCTTGTGGCCTAGATGTCTTGATAGTTTTGGTTTGTTTTTTTTTCTTTTTGGAGGGGTATGTGGTTGTAATATTTCCTTTTCTCAGTCATCAGTCATTGACTTATCTTTCATTTGGTGCTGCTAGTCACTGTGATTTTTTTTTTATTTGATTCGTTGAAATTTTCACTTCTTTACTTTTATGGGTTCACTTCTGTTTGTCTCTTTGGTGTGTTATCCATTTGCTTGCTGGATTTCTTATCTGTATTGCTGACCTTGTTGTCTAGGTCCTGAATTTACTTCCATACTTTACTCATCAGCTTGTTTGAAGTCTCTTTAAGGTTATAGATCAGTTTTAAACTAGACTGTTGTGTTGTTTTACATTTCAGCTATTTCTGTATCTTTTAATTCATTCAATGATATTTTATTGTGAATTTTCTTTTTAAAACTTTTTTCATTTTTAGACAGGCTCTCACTATGTAGATTACTCTGAAGCTCATTATGCAGGCCATGCTGACCTCAGACTCAGAGATTCTTCTGCCTTTCCTTTTTATTTTTAGTGCTGGGGTTAGAGCCATGGGCCCTCACATGTGTCCCCTAAGTGTGAACTTATACAGGAAGGGGCCCGTTGCTTTTTTCATATTTTGCTTCCAATTTGCAATTTATACCTTTGTCGAGTATGTTATCTCCTTACTAGGGATTCATTTTAGGTGGAAAACTTCTCTCATATGCTCAATTCCTGTCGCAAACTTCCCCAACTGCAGACACATCAAGTCAAAGCATATGCAGAGAAATAAAAATTAACTATAAATGATATACCACTAAATGCTATAGATAATAAAATGTGAAAATTCATGTTAATTGTGAAGTTTATAACTAGAATAAAAGTAATAGTATATGTGTAAACTAAAGATGCTGTCAGGGAAAGAATGAATGAAAAAGGAAGGCAAAATGAGACAAAAAAAGAAAAACAGAATTTTTAAGCACAAGATGAAAAGAAGTAACAGAACAAATCTGATGAAGTAAATCTACAAAAAGGATTAAAAATAAGATTGTAAATAAATGATTTTTAAAAATAATATAAGAAATAAAAATAATTCCTTTTTTATCAGCATGTGCACTTTATTGAATCCACTGTGGACAGATGTATGACATTTGCATATATGTAAAGTAAGAAAGGATTATGGGGCAGGCAGCTCTGGACTGTGTAGCACAGGGCAGGACTAGATTCCAAAATGTGGCATTTTTTGTGAAAAGGCTTGAAAGACTGCCACAGAGGTGGTGGAGACAATAATAGTACAGATATTGATCAGTAGGATGCTGAAGATCAGGGAGCTGATATTCACACATTTGGCAGTGGAGGCATAGGCCTGGGCTCCAATCACATGGCCCATCATCTTCCTGTCCTCGGTCTTCACAGATTAGGCATAGGCAATGAAACCCAGGCAACAGATATTCAAAAAGAGTTCATTGAGCAGGGACCAGATGATAAGATCAGGCACAGAAACCTCTCTGGGCATGTTGATCACAGTGGTCCTCACCACATCTGAGTTGTGGGGTTCTCCCAGTTCATTTTCTTCATAATCCTTTTTGATTGTCTCATAGCTTGGGAATTATGGCTCATGGTATTAACTCGAACAATCACCCTGTCTGGTGGATGGCTGCTGCTACCCTCCATGGCCAATAAGAATAATTCTAAGAATAATAAACATGTTTAAAAAATAGACCAAAGAGTTCAAAGAAATGACAAAGAATTGAGGCACTTTGTTCTGAATCCTTTAAAGAAACCTGCCTCTTTTTATTACCCTGAATCTTATTATTTATTTATTTACTTAATTTTTAATTCATAGAGTCTTCTATAACTTTGCCATCTTACTAAAAAATTTTTCACACTCTTGTTTCCTATTGTCATACCTGGTTTGGGTTTTGAGATAATATTGCTTTCTTAGAAAAAGTCTGAAAGTGTTTCCAGATATTTTGTGGCATCCCTTTATGTTGGCCAGATGATACCAAGTCTAAGGTCTTGAGACATCTTGAGTTTCTTAGTCTCATTAGTAAAATAATTCAAGAATGGACTCAATTGGAAGTGCCACTAAAATTAAGAGTTTAAAAGACAGGCAAGCTGTAGATTTCAGCTGCTGCCCAGAAGAAGATACTAGACAAGAGAAAGAAAACACACAGAGGCAGCCACACAATGGGAAGTGTGTAGAGTCCTTTAGAATAAAAATCTGAAGACCGAAATATTAGGAAATCTCAAAGTGTTGTGGAACACATACGTAGAACAGAGAAAGACAAAAAATATATATATAAGAAGAATAGGTCCAAGCCATTTGGTTGTGCTCTTTAAGAGACTACACCTTAGGGGGCAGGAATTCTGAGAAGGTAAAGAGGGTTAGTTATTTCACCTATCTCTTCAGCATGGCTTACAGTGAATCTGCTTCCTTAGGGCTCTCCATATAGACCAGAGGTTGTACTTTCTTGATTAGAAGTAGTTTTTTCCTAATGACCTTTATTGCTACTCTAATGGAAACACTCCTTCCTTTTCTACTTTATGAAATAATTTGTTCTTTAATGATCTGGTAACATTCAACAGTGACCATGCACTAAGCTTAAAAAATAAAAACAAAGACAACTATTACTTTTTCAGTATCAGTTCTTGTGATAGGCCTACTTATGTTTTTTATACCTCCTCTTGGTTTACCTTTAGAAGATCATCAGTGTGAAGAAATGTATCCTTTTTTTTCCTAGATTTTGCAATTTGTTAGAATATAAATTTTCAAAGTCTTCTCTAATAATCTGTATTTTATTTCTCTCATAGTATTCCCCGTTTCATCTCTCAGTTTACTTATTTTGGGTCATCTCTCTTGAAATTTTATTTTAAAATTAGCTAATTAAGCAGTAGATTTTCTTACTGCATTTTTATAAGTTTTGGTTGACCATCTTCTCCATCTCCAGACCTTATTTCCAGCTTAAACCTTTCCAGCCCAGGTTTACCCCTTTCACTTTTATATCACATGTCTTCTACTTACCAGCTAACCCCATCCAAATCTTTTCCCCCTGCCATGTACTTCTTTTTACTTTCCAGGCTTCTATTGCACTTATTCCCATATAAATACACATATATAATAATTAGAAGCTAGGATCCACATATGAGAGGGGACATGTAATATTTGTCTTTATGGGCCTAGGTTATATCTCTTAAATATAACATTTTGCTGTTTCATCCATTTTCTTTAGATTCCTTAATTTCATTTTTCTTTATGAATAAATAAAATTCCATTGTGTATATGTATCATGTTGTCATTATCTCTTCATCAGTTGATAGAAATTTAGATACCATTTTCTGGCTGTTGTGAATAACATAGCAGTAAACATGGATCCAAGTATATATGTTAGGATATAGAATTCTTTGGGTATATACCCCAACGTCACATAGTTGAATCATACGGTCGTTCTGTTTTTAGTTTTCTTGGTATCCTCTAATATTTTCATCAGGCCCATAATCAGAAACTAAGGGTTCCCTTCTCTGCACATCCTCTCCAGCACTTGTCATTCAGTTTTCTGATGACAGCCATTTTGACTGGAGTAATGTGGTGTGTCAGTTACTTTTCTGAGCTGCGCTGGCTAGTTTTATGTCAATCTGACACAAGTTATAGTCATCTGAAAGAAAAAACTCAGTTGAGAAACTCCCTCCATAAGATAGGGCTACAGGCAAGCCTGTATGGCAGTGGTTCTCAACCTGTGGGTGATATCCTATAAATCAGATATTTACATTACAATTCATAACAGTAGCAAAATTATAATTATGAAGTAGCAATGAATAATTTTATTGTTAAGAGTCACCACATGAGGAACTGTATGTAATTAGTGATTTTATGGGGGCAGTCCTTTGTGGGTGAGGACACTCTTAGACTGGTGGTGGACCTGGGTTCTTAAGAAAATAGGCTGAACAAGCTATAGGTAGTAAGTCAATAGGCACCATTCATCCATGGCCCCTGCATCAACCCCTGCCTCTAAGATCTTGCCCTGCTTGAGTTCTTGCCCTGACTTCCTCCAGTGATAGACTTTCATGTGGAAGTGTAAGCCAAATAAAGCCTTTTATCCCTATCTTGCTCTTGGTCATGGTGTTTTCATCATAGTAATAGTAATCCTAACTAGGATAGTTGCTGTGATAAAATATCATCACTAAGACAAGTTAAAGAAGAAGTTTATTTTGTCTTATGCATCCAGAAAGATAACAGTCCTTCATGACTGGGAAGCATGGCAGTAAGCCACAGGGATGACAACAGAACAGGAAGCTGAGAAATCATATCTATCACTGCATGCACAAAACAGCCAACTGGAAGTAGGTTTTTTTTTAAAAAAATTATTTTATTTATTTATTTACTTTGGTTTTTTGAGATTGGGTTCTTCTGTGGAGCCTGTCCTGGAACTAGTTCTTGTACACAAGTCTGGCCTCTAACTAACAGAGATCCACCTGCCTCTGCCTCCTGAGTGCTGGAATTTAAGGCTTGTGCCACCACCACCTGGCTGGAAGTAGGGTTTAAAATATACCCTGAGTGACATACTTTCTCCAGCAACATTGGACCTTCTAAACCTTCCCATACAGCACAAAATGCCTGAGTATTATGGGGACATTTTTTATTCTTATTTCTCTTCTGGAGCGTGGATTATGTCACTTAACGTAATTTCTTTCTGTTTTTTACTGGAAAATATAAATATTCTTACCTATGACTGATTAAAACTCCATGTGTGCACGTATGACCTATGTTTACAACATCTGAGTTTCCTTTCCTCACTATCTCGAGTAGAGCAGCAGTGAACATGGATGATAGTAAGATATAGGATCCTTTGGGTATATATCTATATAGGCTAGAATGCTATAGCTGGGTTATATGGTAATTCTGTTCAGCTTTTTAAGAAACCTTCATGCTGAGTGGTGCTGGTGTATGCCTTTACATCCCAGCACTTGGGAGGCGGGTGGATCTCTGAGTACGAGGCCAGCCTAGTTTTCTGCATAGTGAGTTCAAGGCAATCCAGACTACACAAAGGAAGCCTGTCGAAAACAAAACTCCACAATGATTTCCATAATAGTGCACTAGTTGCCACTCTATACGTGAATAAGGTTTTTTTGTGTCTCCATATCCCTGCTGCTGGGTGCTGCCACATAGTAAGTTATTTTAGTTCCCATAAAGCTAAGGACGTTAGACATTTTTGAAAATATCTCTTGTGTTTTTCTTTTGAGAATTCTCTGTTCAGTTTTAAGTTTCTTGTATAGTCTAGATACTGATGTATAACTAGCAAAGATCTCCCTCCCATTCATACGTTATCACTGCACCCCACTCCCTTTGCTGTTCCGAAGTTTACTTCATGAGACTCCATTTGCCATATAGCCTACATACCTACAGCTGCGCCGAGAGAGCCCTCACCTGTGTGGTGTGGTACAGTGCTTCTTACTGCTCTCCTCCAGCAGTTTTCTCTGTTGCAGGCTTTGTTTGAAGTAGATTCCTGTGTAGGGCAAGGGATAAGGAGCCAGTTTCATTCTTCCTTTGGATTTCTAGTTTTTTCCCCAGTAACATTTGTTGGAAAAATAGAGGCTGTCTTTTCTCCAGTGAGTTTTTGACATCTTTGGAGGGAAAAACCAAAATATCTAACTATGTGGGTTTATGTTTGTCTTTATTCTGATTCAGTCTGATTATGTCTGTTTTTGTGCCAGGGCCATGCTGCTTTTTTTCCCTGTGCTTCTATAGTATAACTTGAAATCAAGTATGGTGATTCATTGGTTTCATAGGGTTTCTTTGCTTCCAAATTAATTTTAGGATTTTTTTCTATTTCTATGAGAATTTGATGAGGTTGTATTTAATCTGTATAATGCTTCTGGTAATGTACCTGTTTCACAGTATTGATTCTTATAACCAATGAGCATTGAGAGTTTTTTCCCTCTTTCTAGTGTCTGCTTCAATTCCTTTTTTAAGTATTTTAACGTTTTCATTGTAGTGACATTTTACTTCTTGATTACATTTATTTTAAGGTATTTTATTTATTCTGTTTGTTTTTCAGGTAGTTTTGAATGGGATTGTTTCTCTGATTTCTTCCTCAGCCTGCTTACTGTTGATATATATATATTGGAAGGCTACATGCTCTGTTTGTATATTTTGTTTTTGTTTTTGAATGAGCATGAATGCACTATAATTTTTTAAATTACGTTTATATTTATTTTACGTGTGTGTTGTGCCTGCATGTATGTCTGTACACTGTGTGCTTGCCTGATGTTCTGTGGTGGTCATAAGAGAGCATCGGATCTCCTGGAACTGAAGTTACAGATGGTTGTGAGCTGCCATGTGGGTGCTGGGAATTGAACCCAGGCCCAGTTCTTTTAACCACTGAGTTTTCTCTCCAGCCCTATATGTGTATTTTGTATCCTGCTACTTTGCTGAAAGTTTGTTTGTTTTTTTTTTTTACTGTTGTTTAAATATCAGATTAGTTGTTTTTTTTTAAAGGTTTGTTTCTGGGGGTGGGGGTTGTATGTGGTATGGGTGTGGTGTGGGTGTGTGGGGTGTGTGAGTGCAGTATGGCGTGGAGTGAGTGTATGTGGCTGGATGTGGTGTGGGTGCCCACAGAAGACAGAAGAGAATGTCACATTTTTCTGGAGCTGGAATTATAAGCAGTTGTAAACTTCCATTTGCGTGGTGGGAAGGAACCAAGCTTGGTTCTTCTGAAAGAGCAGCAAGAGCTCCAAACTTCTGAGCCATCGTTCTGATCCTTGCTGAATGTTTTTACAAGTTCCAAGGGTTTTTTTATTGTAGTATATTGTGTATACAGTTATACTATCTTCAAATAAAAATACTTGGTTACCCTTTCATTTTGTGTTCCTTTTGTATGTGTACTTTTCATGTCTTGTTGCTATATATAAAATTTCCAGCACTATACTGAATAAGAGTGAGTCAAGGGGACACTTTCTTTTTCCTGATTTGGTAGTGATACCTTGATATTTCCCCCCTCCATTTAATATGATATTCATGTTTGTCACATGTAGCCTTGATTATATTGAGATTTATCTTCTATTCTGAGTTTCTTCAGGCTTAATATTGAGATTTATCTTCTATTCTGAGTTTTTTCAGGCTTATTTGTTTGTTTGTTTGTTTTCAAAAGCCATCTATCAAGATGACCAGTAGAGATGACTTAGTGGGTAAGAGCACTTGCTGCTCTGGCAGAGTACCTGGGTTCACTTCTGAGCACCCACTAGGTACTTTCATCTGTCTATAACTCCAGTTCAAGGAGATCCAATGTCCTGTTCTGGCCTCCTCAGGCACCAGGCATCCAGTTGGTGCCTTACACACATGTGAGCAAACACTTACATGTATGAAATAAAATTAAAATAAATAAATCTTTTAAAAAATGATTTAAAGAGATTTCTGTCCTTGAGTCTATGTGGTATATATTACATTTAGTGGTTTGAGCTTGTTGAACCATCTCTGTATCCCTTGAATTAAGATCATAATGAATGATGTTTTCTATTTGTTGAGAGTCTTTGCAGTTTTATTCACTAGGGATGTTGTCCTAGTTTGTTTTCTCCTCTGTAATAAAACCCATAACCGAAACCGACTTGTGGAATAAAGGGTTTGTTTGGCTTACACTTCCACATTATAGTCCATCATTGAGAGAGGTTAGGGCAGGAACTCTATCAGGAATCTGGAGGCAGGAACTCAAGCACAGCTTATGGAGGAATTCTGTTTACTGACTTGTTCTTTATTCAACCCAAGACTACTTGCCCAAAGGTGGCACTGTCCATGGTGGCCTAAGTCCTCTCACATCCATCATTAATAGTTTTGTTTTGTTTTGTTTTTTAATGTCACAGGGGCTGCAGAGATGACTCAGCCATTAAAGGCTAGGCTCACAACCAAAAATATAAAAATGCCACAGACTGGCCTATATGCATCAAATCTTCTGGAGCTTTGGGTTGTGGGGACCAAACTCGGGTCCTCTGTAAGAGCTAACCACATCCGCCTTAGGGCTGCTACTGTTGCATCCTATGGGTGGGGCATGTTTTATTTTCATTCATTTCTTTTTGGTTTCCTTTTAATTTTTTTAGGCAGTCCGTTAGAGGTGTTTTCTCAGTTGAGGTTCCTTCTTCCCTATGATAGCATTTTCTTACTAGGTCACTTCTCAGGGACTTTAGGTGTTTTGAGAGTGAAGTAGTAGATTCCTTGTTCAATGCTGGCTTGCTATCTTACCCTCAAAATCTGGTGCTTCACATTATCTTCCAAAATAATTACTGATTATACCTGATATACAGTTTAAACATCTTTCTTACAGTCTTTTGAAAAGGTATATGAACTTAAGTCGATACATGTTTGTGTATAGATAAAAATTAACATTGTTTTTATATAAAATTTAATAGTACCAACTAAAGATATTAGGGATGAAGTTACTTTCTATATCCTTTGAGATGCATGCAGTGTTTTTATTACTATAATGATTTCCAGGTTTTTTTAAATTTTTGTAATTCTCCAAATCATTTGGACTGTCTTTATGCCAGAATTGAATCTTTTTTCCAGTGAAAATTTATTTTCAATATCCTTAGAAATGCTCATATGTTCTATATTTGAGTACTTACATGTCTTCAAAAATTTCAACATTCTCACATTTACTGATACTTTTCACCTTTTTTTTTTTTGAAACGAGTTTCTCAGTAGCTTTGAACTCAATCCTGTAGACCAGGTTGGCCTCAAACTCACAGAGATCCACCTAACTCTGCCTCCTGAATGTTGGGATTAAAGACATGCGCCACCACCACCGAACCTACTAATACTCTTCATTCCTGCTTTATTTTTGTTTTTTTTTTATATTTTAAATCTTTATGTGTATGAGAGTGTCACATTGTGCAGATGTCTATGTAGCCAGAATAGGGTAACCCTTGGATAGTTAGAGGTAGTTGTGAGGTACCTGAAGTGGTGCTGGGTTCCAAACTCAGGTCCTCTGAATGAACAGCACATAATCTCAACCTCTGAGCCATCTCTCTGGCCCTTCTTGCTTTATTTTTATCTGGAGCACTCACAACCTAAAGTATGTGTTTATTATTTTGTTTACTCGTTCTAAAATGTATGCTCCCTCAGAGCTTTTGATTGCTTAGAATAATGTATGACAAATAGCCTTCAGTATTTGTTGAACAAATGCTCCAATTTTCTAAAATATATCTCTTTCAGGTATATTGCAGTTTTTATCTTTTCATGAATTTTATAGGCTTATCACATATAGCAAATCGAAATTATCTTAACTAGTTCATGTATATGTTGTCCTTTCTCTGTTTTATGTTCCTCTTAGTAAAGTCATGTTTATCTTGTGTTCCTTTCCATATCCTTGCTCCGGTTTCTTTATTACCGTGATACGACAATCTTTAGAGTTAGGTGAATTTCTATGGGCCTGGGAATAACACAATAAAGCTTTCGTTATGGTAGTACTTTTATATCCTGCTTTTGGGGTTTGTGTTTTGGGGTTTTATTTTTATTTTGTTTTGTTGTGTTTTTTTTGAGACTTGGTCTCTGTGTAACCTTGGCTTTCCTGGATCTCACTATGTAGACCAGGTATGCATTGCGCTCAGTGATCTGCCTGCCTCTGCTGAGTGCTGAGTTAAAGGTATACATCACCACTCCTAGCTTGGAACTCTCAGTGTTGGCCAGGTTGGCCTTCAACTTGTAGCACTCCTCTGACCTCCAGTTCTGGGGTCGCAAGGCATGTGACACCATTGCAGCTTATATGTTGTATATATTTGAAAATACTACTTGTAAGACTGGATTAGGGAAATGGATGGTGTACGAAAACGAAGCTAAGATCTAAAATATCCTAGAGTAACCAAGTGAAAAAGTAATTTTCTTTTAATAAGATCTCCTGAGTAAATTGGGAACATGGGGACCTTGAAAGAGGGTTGAAGCGGAGGGGAGAGGCAGGGATGGGAGCAAAGAAAAATGTAGAGCTCAATAAAAATCAATTTAAAAAAATTTCTTTTAAAAAAATTTTGTGTAGTTTTTAACTGTCTTTCTATTCCGTATTACTATTATCGGAATTAAATTAACACTGTTGAGTAAAAATAAATTTTCATATTAATTTCAAAATACAGTTTCTACAATTTAATAATTTTGTACTTTTGTTTCACTTTCTATTCTTCCCAACAAAAGTTTTTATAAACGTAAGCCTAGAGTTCAGATTACAATGCAACAGGGTACACTATACTAAGCATTCATATTGTATCTTAATTTTACATGATAGTAAATTTAGCAATTATATCAAAATATCAGCAGACTCATGGTGTAAATGTCAGGGTGTGTTTGCTGACTGCAGTGATGAGGGAGCATGATGTTATCTTCTCATTGTATGAACAGTGACTTGGGAGAAGTAGGAAACAATAGAATGGGAGGGTGGGTTACTGAGAAGAGAATGAAGAAACAAGAGTTGTGAACCATGCTAAAGATTATCACCCATTTGGACAGTTTTGCTTGTAACAGTTGACTGATACCAGAGTGTCACATGGCAAGTCAATGGATTAATGTTTCTGATTATCAATATTGACTCATGTTCCTCAAAAATAAGTTTTTATCTTTTATCTGTAAAATCTTTAAGATAAAACTTTTTCCCATAAGCTTTATTTATGAAGGTGAATTTAAAAGTTCTGTATTCAGAGGAAGGTTATTTTCATGAAGTGTGGTATAGACAAATAGTGATTGCTGCCGGGTGGTGGTGGCTTGACATTCAATGTGAATACCAGCACTAAGGAAGCAGAGGCAGGCGATCTCTGTGATTTCAAGGCCAGCCTGATCTACAGAGTGAGTTCCAAGACAGCCAGGGCTGTTATTCAGAGAAACACCATCTCAAAAAATGAAAACGAAAAAAGTAGCGATTGCTTTAAAATAAATATATATGTTTTTAAAAACTTAAGGTGATAGTCTTCATTTTGCTTCAATGCAAAAAAAATCTAAAAATCAAAATAAATTGGGGTTTTTCCCTTTTAAATTATTTACTTTATATTTTGAGATAGGGTTTCATTCTTTAGCTGAGGCTATCTCAGACTCAATTTTTAAGCCAGGCTGATCTTAAGCTTTTAAAAAGAACTCCTTTCTCAATCTCACAGGTGAGTTATAGATATGAGCCACCATGTTTGATCATTTAAGTCTGTCATAACTTATTTAATTCATAAGGTGCAAAACTTAAGACATAGTAGATCCTTTGCATGCTTGTTTTTAATGTACCCACAGAAATGTATACAAATCCTAAATGATAATGTGGTGAGTGCTTACCTAGTCAGCATTAGCCATATAGTTACTAACTACTGGATATCATTTTACAGGAGACTTTGCAGCAGTTGATTATGATGTCATTGCCAAACGTCTTAATCATTGGCAAAAATCCCTTTTCTGGTAAGTTTTAAGTTGCTATAATGGGATAATAATGCCTTATGTTTACCAAGGCTTGATTATTTATCTCCATTCTCAGTAGGTTTTTCCACAGCATCAGTAGGAAAAGTTGGGAATGATATTTCTGTTTGTAGAGAGAAAAGAAGCTCACAATATTTAAGTTGTTGGTGAGATATACACGTCAACACTGAATACCGATTCTTCTCTGTCATATTAAGCTGGTATTTTGGCGATGTATTATGGTTTTTATTATCTCAGTCTAAGCAGTCATGTTAGAAAACAGAAGATGTTGAAACTTGTTTTTAAGTTTTATACTTAAATGCCTATTTACTGTTGGCAAAATTGATGGAGCTCTGGATTTTCTTGTTTGTTTTCTAGTTTATTTTTATAATCATAAAAGGCATTCCAGCCTTTAAGTTGAAAGTTTTACTAGTGAACATTTTAATTTACATTAAACAGCTTTGTAGTGAAAGGATGAAAGGCATGTTTTTAGATTATTTAAATTATTATACTCAAAAACTCATACTCCTTTACTAACATTTTATTTTCATTTGTATTTTGCTATTTCTGGAACATGTTCCTAGGGCCTTTTATACACCAGACAGTTGCTGTACCCATCCCCCCTAGAATTTAATGTTTGAACAATTACCTAGTAGCTATAAAACATTTCAGGAAAGGACTTAATCCTTGCAGGCTGCATGATATTCAACTTGAATATGTCCTCTTTTACTTTAACCTTTGCCCAATTGAGACAAAAAAATAAAATCCAAATAGAAGGCAGTATGTAAGCAGCTGTTTTTATAGAGAAAACTACCAATTAAATTCATTAGTAATAAACTCAGTTAGGAAT
>JAQHUG010000106.1:598450-634729 GCA_028555095.1 Dicrostonyx torquatus | reverse complement strand
TGGGTTCACCTTGCTATTTGGCTTCTGCAGGCTTGTGAGCTATAAGCTTTATGTCCTTTGTTAATGGCTAAGGTCCACTAATGAGTGAGTACATACCACACTCATCTTTTTGGGTTTGGGATATCTCACTAAGGATAGAGTTTCTCTGTAGCTTTGGAACCAGTCCTGGAACTAGCTCTTGTAGATCAGGCTGGCCTCAAACTCACAGAGATCCACCTGCCTCTGCCTCCCAAGTACTGGGATTAAAGATGTGTGCCACCATCGTCCGGCTAAGTTACTTTATTTCTTGAGATAGAGTGTCTCACTGAACCTAGAACTCACTGATTCAGTGCTACTTGCTGACCACCAAGTCCTAGGGATCCTCCCATCTCTGCCTCCTATCATTGGAATTACTGTTTCACACCCAGCAAGCACTTTCCTTACAAATAATACTCTCAGTCTTATTGCTCCTTTATAGATGTTTGTATCAATATTAACTGCCAAGATATTGAATATATAGTTTTGCCAGGTGTTATATTTTATTAAGGTTTTCTTATATTGGACATTTGCAAGACTAGTATTCTACTTTAATAATTACAGTGGGAGTCTATATATCCTCTACAAATTGAGATCGTCACTTTAGATTTAGGTCAATTTGCTAATAGACTATAGAACACTAGCATGACTTCCAAATCTACTAGGCTAAGTTTTTCATTAATTATCTTAAAAAGTGTGTGTGTGTGTGTGTGTGTGTGTGTGTGTGTGTACATGAACACTTGTGTAAGTAGGAGAACAACCTTGTTGCGATTGTTCACCTGTGCCTCATTATTTTTTAATTTCTGGGAGTTCTTCTGTCTCTGCCCAGTCTTTGTAAGAGCCCTAGGATTACAGTTGCACACAACATCCAGGGGTTCCTATCACAGACTATCACACTTGTCTGGCAGACGTTTTACCCACTGAGCTATAGCTGAAGCCCAGTACTTTTTAAGAGAAGAATTGTTGCACGATTAACAAAAAAACCCAGAGATAGATATTAGGGTTCAACCTGAAGATCAGAAAAGTAAAGCAGGCAAGCTACTAGAGAGGTCTTACCTCTAGGAAATCTTTAGACTGAAAGAGAGTTAGTACCTGTCTCTTTCTGCCTTTTATTCCTCTTGAGTGCTGGAATTAAAGGTGTGCACCACTACCACATCAACCTCTATGGCTAACTAGCGAGGCTGCTGATATTAAAGATGTGTGCCCCCACTGCCTTGCCTGTGTGACTGACTAGTGTTACTGTTTTGCATTCTGTTCTTATGGCAAGCTTTATTTATTAAAATACAAATAATAGACCACTATATTTCTCCTTTTCTAAAATAAAAAAAGAAGGCTTTAACTGATATAAGAAAAACTATATACAGTAAGTACAATTACTGTATACAATATATGCAGGCAGTAACTACATCATCAATGTCTAGTCCATTTGCATTTGACAAATTCAGAAAAAATACTCCATGTCTATCTTATCTTGGTGAGTTCAGAGTCTTGTACCTAATTTACTTTCTATCATAGCTTGCTTTCTGTATCACATTTTGTATCGGGTAAACAAAGAAAACTATAACTATCTAGTCTTCAACTCCTTCAGAGACCCAAGAATGAAATAATATTAACTGAGTAAGTAAGAAATATGAGCAAGCAACTTCCAAATAATGTGAAATGACAGAAAGAGCTGGCTGTCTGGACAGCCACCCACAGTTCCTCTGCATTTTTGGGCATCTTCGGCCTACAGGCCTACCATATTTGACAGACTTTTCTTGTGAAGCAGGATATTCTAAAGGGCTTTCCTGCCTTGTCTTGACAATGTTTGACAGTCACTTTCTTTTGTGTCTTGCTTGTCCAATTAGGACAACATACTGTCAGCAGTCAAGGTAAGGACATTTTCTTACCCAGTGGCTTACTTTTGCCACAAAAAAAGTAAATTCCATGTGGAGTTTCTTTGATGCCCATTATTTCTCTGAAGTAGATTTGTGCTGCCAGGAGCATACATGTCTCATTTATCTTATTAAACAAAAAAGTACATATGTTATTAAAACATCTTAAGTACCATATTCTGTAGATCTCTGAAGTGTTTGAAGATGACCTCGCTCTCTAAAATGTATCTTTGTTTGACCTTGAAAACTTATCTGATGTGACTACAAGTTCAATTATCTAGATAACTGACCTGTACTGCCTTGTTAAATAAGTTGTAATGGTACAATACCTTGAACAAAAGTAGAGATGTATATATAGCATGTTCTACAAAATTAATCTCAAATCTGTATCAATACACAAAATTTGTATACAATATACAAAAATCCAATCCAATGTAAAACGTTTAAAACTAGTAGTTGCTTTTTAAAAGTAGATTCAATAATCTAACTTTTTAGTTTATTAATAAATTATTTCAATCTACCGTTATCCTAGCTCTTCATAGAATGCATAGAATGAAATATTTTGGGTCTTGTTTTAGAGCTTGATTTTCCTTTTTTTTTTTCTGAGACAGGGTTTCCTGTATCTCAGACTGGCCTTAAACTTGTTGTGTAGTTCTGGTTTTCCTTAAATTTCTGATTTTTCTACTTTCATCTTCCAATGCTGTGATTGCAGGCATGTACCACTAAACCCATACAGTGCTTGGAATTGAACCTTGTATTCATGTGTGCTAGGCAAACACTTTCCCAACTTAGCTACATCCCCAGCCTATAAAATGAGATTTTTGTAAACAAACAAGTTCATTGGTGATATTTCACATACATGTATGTAAATTTATTAACATATATTTTATATTCTAAATTGTGTTCACTCTTAGTGCTGACTTTGGAGATATAATATTTAATTTACATGTAGTAATTAAATATGTATGTGGATCAGTGTGACTGCACACACACACACACACACACGGTAGGTAATGATCAGATCAGGATTATTGGTGTACCTACTACCTTAAAACATTATTTCTTTGTTTTAAGGGCATACACAATTGTCTGTCTGGAGATTTTGAAGTGCTCAGTTAATTGTTGTTCACCATAATAATCCTACTGTACTATATATGACATAGTTATCATCCTATCCATTTATTTGTATCAATTCTCTGATCTAATTTATTCCCACCATCTTCCTCTTCTTAATACCCTTTCTGACCTCTAGTAATCACTATGGGGGGCAGTGTTCATATATAAATTAAGTCATTACATTTCTGTAATGTGTTGTACATGCTTGTTTACCTAACAGCTGATTAAATAGTAAGCTAAATATAGTGTCTGATGTTTCAGCTCTTCTAATTTGGTTATCAGGTCTTTAGTTGGAAACACTATTTTTACTCATTTACAGCTCTATATACTACATTTTCTTTAAAAAAAATTTTTTCTTGGTGAATGTTACACTGTATAAATGGTGAGCTTCTCAAGGTAGTGCTAGTGAAGAAATAGAGGCTTGTAGGGCTTATAAACGGAGATATCTATTTCTTTTTAAAACTGTAACAAAATCATAAGACGGTGGAATTGGGGTACTTTGAATAAATTTTATTTATTACATTTCATATTAATCCTGCCATTTTATGTTCTGATTGCCAAGAAACTATTTGTAAGCCAGTAATTACAGAAATGTTGAATTAAAAGGTTGGGATTATTTCTGAAAAGCTAGTTTATATACACTGTGATATACAGTTAATTCAGTTGTTCTTACAGACCTATTTAATATTTCCTAGACAGTCTGTGTTTTAAAGAGTCAGTGTTTTTAAGCCTTTTGATCTCTATTCCATTTCCTCCAAAACTCCTCAGTTCCTAATCAGACCTAAGAATTGTGCTTTCTGGTAGTTTACTTTAAAATATTTTAAATTGTAACAATACTTTAGTTTTTACTGGGATATAGAACTCTGGATGAAAGTGTAGAGTATTCAGATTGGGTAATGACAGAAGTAGAGCATTAGCAACTTAACTAACTTGAATCAGAGCTTTGTAAGTTTCTTACTGATCAAAGAGCCAGTTTTTCTTCTTTAGGGTTGATTGTCTTCTCTGGCTCTGTAATTGGCCCAGGAGATGCATCTTAGCTTGGCACAAGGCAGTGCTGTCTATTTGTATGCACCTCTCATTTGGTAGCTGCAGGAATACAGTTGTATCAGCAGTTGAATTTCAATACATGAGATGTAGACAGAAACAGAGATGAAGATGTTTGTTGTTATTTAATCCTTATTGGGGAAAGATTATGTTTATATTTTATGTTTTTAGCAGAAATAAAACTTCAAAAAGTTGATAATAAGGAATTGCTGTCTTGTTCCTATTTGGTTACATGTGTTTTTATAATTATTAAATTTTGCCCTGGTTTCTTTGTTACAGTAGAAACAAACCAGATATTTATTGTATTACTTTATAAATGTTGACCTGGGCCATCAGAGTTAGTTTCTTTTATTAAGATTAATAGGCTGAATATGAGAATAAATTGTAAGCTTGAAGTAAAAATTGCCGAATTTTTCCCCCCAAAAAGAAAGGCGGTGTTGTTTGGTGACAGTCAGGGACTGACTGAGAGTCTTGGCAGTATTCCGAATTCTGCCACTGACTCACTGTGGTTTTTGGCAGTCACTTGTTCTCTCTGAACAAGTTCTTGATTCTTTACTTCTCTGTTTGTTAAGTTAGCATAATAATATCCTGACCTCAGATGTGCTGTGTAATATGTTCCTACTTCAGAACTTTCCAATATAAAACTGTAGAGTTCAGTGTCTGGCTCTTAAATATTTCAAAATCATCGTATCTTCATTAGGTAAGTATATCTGAGAGGTTGTTTAAATGTAGAACAAAACCCTCACTGTACTGTTGAAATATTGTAAAGCTTGGTGCTTATAGAGAACATTTTAAGGACAATACAGAGTCTGAATGGTACCCTCTTCATTTATTTCAGTGTCAGAAAAAGGAAGAATTTATTGAAAGAATTCAAGGTTTAGATTTTGATACAAAAGCAGCAGTTGCCGCACATATTCAAGAGGTAACTACTTATATATATTTAATGTGTTTTTATGAACTTTGCAATATGTTTTTTAATAATATCTTTCCAAATACTTAGTTACAAGATAAACAAGAACAATTAAAGATCAAATATAAATCAGCCTTACTTTTATGTAAGTCTATTTTCTTTAGAGATAGATAACTCCATCAGTGACTTGTGTTATGTATGGCACAGTGCTTGCCACACATTTACTTTCCTCTTTTCCATGAGGACATGAGAATGTTGAGTGAAGCTTGCTTTTATTAGGTAGCACACAATGAGTGATAGGTGTAAACATAATAAACTTAGTTTATGTGTCTTTTTCTTAAATTATCATTTTTATTGATCTATTATTCGAATTACACAAATACATTGATTATTTAAAAATATTCATATAAAACAAAACTGAGGCATAATGTACTATGTCAAATTATAGATATTAATGTAATTTTAATTAAGATTTATTTTAAAAGCTTCCACTTCCATAACTATTTACTCATGATCTATAAATCTTAAAATGTCCTTTATAGAATTAGGATATATATTAAATTTTGCATGTTGGGAGAGAATTCTAAAATTGTGAAAATTGGTTGTATTTAAAATATTCTCAGATGACTATTTCATGTCATCTTTTCCTCTTAATTAATTTCCTTTAAATTAATTTCCTCTTAGTTAATTTCAGAGTCCAGATGAGAGTTTTTCGGTTTAAATGTTTTTAGTTTTGTCATTTATTTCAAATCTACTGCTTTCTGCTTTTATAATTGAGCTGTTTTTGTACTAACTGGAAATCAATATTAGTATTAGCCATTCTTTGATTGTTTGATTGCCTCTCTAAAGGTAACTCATAATCAGGAAAATGTGTTTGACCTGCAATGGATGGAGGTGACAGATATGTCTCAGGAAGATATAGAACCACTCTTGAAGAATATGGCATCACACCTAAAAAGACTGATAGATGAGAGAGATGAACATTCAGAGGTTGGTTCTTTCATTGTATTATGAAAGTTTGCTTTCTTAAAAGAAAAAAATGTTTTCTAGAATGGATATCCTGTTTTTTAGGGGCAGGTAATAAACTATAGTCATTCTTTGGTATCAGTGCAGTGTATTGGTTCTAGGACCTTCTTAAGTGCTTGAGAGGCCCAGGAACGCGGACCTCTGAGTTCAAGACTAGCCTGAACTAAAGAGTGAGTTCCAGAACAGACATAGCTACACAGAGAAACCTTGTCACAAAAAGAATACTAAAGCCAACAATGCTTAGTTTATTTTTTTTAAAAAAAAAGTACAGTGTTTACATATAAAACTACAGATATCTTATATACTGTAAATCATCTTTTAGTTACCTATAATAATGAATAGTATGTAAATAATAGGCAAATAGTTGATATGCTGTATTTTTAGGAGTGGTGGCAAGAAAAAGCCTGTCCATGTGCAATGCAAATACAGGGATTTTTCCCCTTATTGTTTTATATCCACAGTTGGTTTAATTTGCAGATGTGAAACCTAGATGGTGTACAAACTATAATGTCTATCTTTTTTGTTATTTGTGTGTGTGTGTGTATGTGTGTGTGTGTGTGTGTGTGTGTGTGTGTGTGTGTGTGTGTGTAAAACACAGAAATTAGAGAGGAAATAAAAGAGGCTTGGACTTCTTTTTTTAAGATTTATTTATCATGTATATAGTATTCTGCTTGAATGTATGCCTGCAGGACAGAAGAGTGCAGCACCAGATCTTATTATAGATGGTTATGAGCCGCCATGTGGTTGCTGGGAATTGAACTCAGGACCTCGGGAAGAGCAGCCAGTGCTCTTAACCTCTGAGCCATTTTCTCCAGTCCCCGAACCTTGGATTTCAAGCACATTATTATTAGTTCTTTTCTCTTTTTCTTTTTAAATCATCATTATTCTGATTTTAATCCTGTCTGTTTTTCAAGTTACCATTACTTTGGCAATAGTGCAGACCTATGAAACTGAATATATAGTTGATATAAGTGGAAAATGCATTACCTTGAAGCACAAGAATTTGCTATATCTTGTTGCCCATTTGATTCCAAGTTAGTTGGGGAGGGCACAAGCAGTTAGGGAGTCAGTGATCAGACAACCCTTTTGTTTTATTTTATTCTTTAAAATTGTTTTACAAGGTCTCACGTACCCCAAACGGATCTTAAAGTTAACATGTATCTGAGGCTGACCATGAATTCCTCTTCTTGCTTCCAATTACCAAGTACTGTGATTTTAGGTGTGAGCAGCCAAGCCAAGGTCCCAGAGACCTTGTTAGTCAAATTGATCTAGAGGAAAGTCCTTAAACTGAGTTTGCCTGGAATCCATTTTAAATTTAATTTCATCTCATCTTTATGTGATAGTTCTTGTATCTCAGGTTGATTTGAAAATTAAACTCCTATAGCATATCAGCAATCAACAATTATAACCAAAGAACGTTTAGCAGTTTACAAACCAGTCTCTTTAGTTTTATTACAGACATTATTATTACCAGGTTTCCTGTTGACCATTGTCTAACTGCTGAAAGTTTAAAATACTTTGGTACATTTAATTATTCCTATGCAAAAAGTTTATCATTATTAAGAATTTTAGTTTAGTTGATATCAACTTGGTAAATTATTCTAAAATTTGTATTTTAGAAAATGTGGAAGAACGTAGTATAGAAAAAGTAATGTACAGAAGCTTCTTATATACTTAGCTTTAACTATCAAAGAGAAATTTAGAATTGTTGATAGGTTTAGACCTCTTACAAGTTTAGAAAACAGCAGTATTCAGCCATATATAACTTAGTACTTGATAAACAAGTACATCTCACAAGTACAGTGGGAAAACATTTGTTTAATTAAAGAAAACACATATAGACCAGGTTTCAAATAGCAGGAGTAGCCAAATAGTGTAGTCCTTTTATCTGAAGATAAAGAATACAACTGGCAAAAACCAAGAGCTTTCTGACTATTGAAGATCTAGATGCAAATAATATTGTATAAAAGGAGCACTTACTTTTTATCTTTGTATATGTAATACTTGTGTTCCTCTACAAAATGGCCATAATATTTAGGCAAAGCTTAGTATATAGCATATTAAGCCCTCAAATACATATGTATCCATAATTATAGACATGTAGCAAATATAATCAATATATTTAACCAGAGCTATAAAATAATTATTTAAATATGTTTTAAAATCAGAGGATTAAAATACTTTCAAAAATTTGCTTTCTCATTGTGCAGTGGTGGCAAATGCCACTTGGGAGGCAGAGGCAGGTGGATCTCAGTGAGTTCAAGGCTGGCCTGGTCTACAAAGCAAGTTCCAGGACAGCCAACACTGTTATAAAGAGAAACATTGTCTCAGGGGGAAAAATTACTTTAAGTAAGAAAGTAAACCAATTTTTAAAGAAAACTTTGCTTTAAACATAGATAATTATATCCTGCTTCTATATTAGTATATTATATATTTTGACCTTGGGAATTTTTTTCCTTTTTTTAATTTTCTTCCCTAAGATAGGGTTTTACTCTGTTGCCCTGGCTGTCCAAGAACTCACTATGCAAAAACCAGGCTGCTCTAGAGCTCACAGAGAACCCCTGCTCTGCCAAGATTAACATGTGTCACTCTCCCCAGCCATGGGGATTTCTTTAAATACCCTTTAGTAATAGCCAGCCTAACCATACATTTACCAGTTATTTTTACGTTTCATCTGTCACAGCCTTGTTGTGGTATGCTTTATTTAAATTTCCTGCTTTGTCCTTATATAAAGTATCGCTCCAGGCTGCCCTGACCCATTGATTATTGGAATATACTACCATGGACTGCTGTATTTTTCTTGGTTCTAAATTACTTGTGTGTTACATAGTGAAATATTTTTAACACCTTTTTTGTGCTTTATACTATGCTAGATGAGAGGATGAAAGATACAGAGGAGGAATAATAAAGTTTATTTCTGGTTTATTGAGAAAAACTACATTATTTTTAAGTAGAAATGAAGGCTAGTAGATAATTACGTACTAATCGGTTTGTATAGGAATCAAATGTTCATTAACTATTATCTCCTAGGTACTGTTACTAAAATCAGGAAGTGTTAGGAAAATTAAAGATAATTAGACAACAAGAAAAATGAACAAAAAGTTGACTTTGAAAGTGGAGCCTTCATCCACTGTGGAGAATAATGTTGCATTGTCCATAAAGACAGGGAAATTTCTGGGATGTGCTTCTGGATGGGAGGACAGGTATCTGTCAGGGACATGAAAAGTCACCTTCAGAAGTAACAAGGAAGGAATTTGGTGCTTTTCTCTCTCTTTTAAAAAATAGAAGAAGCTGTGTGCTTATCTTTGAAGAACCAGAAGGAAAAATAAAAGTTTATGTGTGTTTTGAGTGAAAATTATATAATAATAAAGCAGCTAACCGTAGGTGATTAGTTGGAGAAGAGGTCATTGATTGAGAAGTGATAATAGCAGGGTTTTTTTTTTTCCATTTTACATACTAACCCCAGTTCCCTCTCCTTCCCCTTCAACCAACCCCCATCCACTCCTCAGGAGTAAGATCTCCTTGTGTGTGTGTGTGTGTGTGTGTGGTGGGGGGGGTGATCAACAAAGTCTGGCATACCAAGGTGAGGCAGGACCAGGCCCCTTCCCCCTGCAGCAAGGCTGAGCAAGGTATCAATGATAATAGCTTTTAGTTGGAAGTTTAAACAAAGGAAAGGAAATCATTTACAAAGTCCTTATGGTGCAATTTGCCCAAGAATAACAATTAGGTAAAAGGATCATTGCATAGTATTGAGAGCTTCATTAAAAATGGATGGTAATATCTAGGACTGTCTACAAGTTCTTTCACCTTGGAAGGCATCAAGAGGTCAGATGTGGTGTGCAGCTGTAATCTCAGAACTATGGAGGTAGAGGTAAGAGCTTCAGGAGTTCAAAGCCAGCCTTGGCTACATACCAAATTTGAGACCAGCCTGAGCTATGTAAAACCCTGTCTCCAAACAAACAAAGGAGAAAACCAGAAAAAAAAAAGACTATAGTCAAACTTAATTTTATTTTGTAAAAATGTATATAGAGCAAATTTATTGTTGCATTTTTACAAAAAGCACTTTTAAAATACATATGTCAACTTGAAATTTAATTACTGTTGTACCCAACATTGGTTGTGTGATCTAGGTTTATATTGGTCTATATAATTCTCAGTTTCTTGTGTCTAAAATAGGCCTTTAATGAAAATTTCAGTGCTAAATGAGATCTTGTTGGAGAATATTATGGAAAAAAGTGTAAGTAATTGTTAGACAATAAAATGATAGTATTAAAATAGAAGGGAAAAAATACATAAGAAACCTAAATCTAGTTCCAGATTCTGGGAACTCTAGAGTAGTTAGAAATGATATCTTATGTGGCTAAAGGAGGCAGTTGAGTGATAAAAAGGTTCAAGGGTAGGGTGGCCACATAGGAGCTATGATAGTAAAGGAAATATACTACAGAACAGTTGGTTCCTTTACTGGGAAAACATGTATTTATTGAATAAGTAGTAGACCTTGAGTTGTAGAGAGACAACAAACTTGGTCGGTACTCTGTAAAGTTTATTAAAGCAGTAGTTATAAGCAGGAAGACAGAGATAAATCAATCCTGCTATGTAGTTAAAACAAAACAAAAAATGGAGTTAGAGAGATGGCTCAGCATTTAAGAGCATGTGTTGTCTTGTGGAAGATGCAGATTTGAATCTCAGCACCCATATGGTGGTTTACATCCATCCATAACGGCCACTTCCACTGGAGCCAGTACATGTTCTGACTTCCATGGACACTAGGCATGCATATGGTGCACATAAATTCAGTCAAAACACTCATGTATAAAATAGAATTTCTTAAAATTTAAATGAAAACAAATAATGAGAGTAGATGTGGTGATGAGGATTAAGGATTTTGATTCCATGATTCTAGAGTAGTAGTGTAGTAGCAGTAGTGTCTGGGTAGACAGTTAAAGTTGCCTTACAAGGTAAGTTCGTTTGCCTGATAAAGTTTAAAGTAAAAGAGACAAAAAATGACTTAGGATAAAATAATTTACCAGTAAAGAAAAGGAAAATTAGGAGAACGGAATAACATGGTTATGGAAAATGTAGGTTGACTACATACTTAATCCATAAATCTGAGGTTTAGGAAAATAAAAAGGTTTATGTCCTACTGAGATCTTTGGAGAAAGTAATTAGGGAAGCTTTGATATAGGAAGCAATACAGTATTATAAAACATGGAATATTGAATACATAATGAATGGTCCACCGTGTAATGTTAGCTAGTTGTGTAAGCATACAGTCTGTGTGCCTCAGTCATCTGACATCCCTCTAAGGTCTTACTCTCTCCAGCAATTGCTTTCTCTAGGTTTAAAAAATTATAAAATAGTATTGTCTAATTCTGCAGGAATGGGAAGATTATATTCCTAGACTGTCCAGTATAGTACCAACTAGCAACAGATACCTGTTTTTTATTTGAAACATAGCTCATGTGACTAAACTGAATTTTGAGTTGTTTAAATTTTTATTAAATAACCATTTGTGCTATTAGCTATCATAATTGGATATCACAGTTGTAGACAGATCACTTTTTGATTTTCTTTCCTGTGTTGACATGTCTTTTATACCTTTCCAATAGTTGTTATCTTATTATTTTGTCAATGTGATTTCTTTTATTAAAAAAAAAACTAGGGAGATGGAAAAAAAGCTTTGACGTGTTTTAGTGTTGCCTGCTAAATACCTCATGCATAAACTGTTAAATTAAAGCTTGAAATGACAGCTAATATTAAAAAGTAAAAATGGTGTTTTTGTTGTTTTTATTTCTTTGTTTCGGAGACAAGGTCTCACCATGTAGCCATGGCTGAACCCAAAATCACCAAGTAGACCACACTAGCCTCAAACTCAGAGTGAACTACCCACCTTCATCTGTGCCTCTCAAGTGCTGAGATTTAGGGCTTGCACCACCTCCCCTGGCAAAGTCTAGATGCTTTTGATCAATGAGTTGTTTTATTTTATAGAATATTCAGTGACTAGTGTTGCCATGTCTAGGTTACTGATATGTAGAAAACTAAAACTGATTCTGTGTTTACCCTGTAATTCTCAGACTATCGTAGAGCTCTCTGAAGAGCGAGATGGTCTTCATTTTCTACCCCATGCCTCTTCATCTGCACAGTCACCCTGTGGTTCTCCGGGCATGAAGCGGACAGAGAGTCGACAGCACCTCTCAGTGGAACTGGCTGATGCTAAGGCCAAGATCCGAAGACTGAGGCAGGAATTGTAAGCTCCTGACTTTCAGTATTCATCAAAATGTGGTAACAAAGATGACTTTAGCAGTATTTTAAGTTTGACAGTAAACCAGTTGTCCTCTGTCGTTAACCTAACTCAAATTATTTATTACTATTTTGTCAAACTGAGAAAAAAATGCCTACAATCCTAATACTCAAGTATAAGCAGGAGAATTCAGCAATTCATGGTTATTCTCAGATAAAAAGTAAGTCTGAGCTTAGTCTGGACTAAACCCTGCCTGAACAATAGTAGGAGTGACAATAATGTTTTCAGAGACTGAATTGTTGGCATATAATATTACAAAAATAATTTTATATGTATCAGCCACATTGTCATTGATGTGCCAGTCATCTACTTAATGAAATATTCAGATTTCATTAGTACTGATAAAAGTGTACTTACTAAGTTATCAAAGCTCACCACAGAAAATTCAGTATAAATTTTACATGTTCATTTTTGGATGAACCACAAGTGAAAGCAAGACCAATCTTTGCTGAAGATTTTGTGTTTTGTACGTTAAGGAGAACAAAGGAATTTTGATTTATAGTTTTTTTTTTCTTTTCTAAAATTTGTTTTCCTGGAATTTGAACTTCAGAATGTAGGTTTTAAATTTAAATACACAGAATAGTAATTACTTTTGTTTATTAATTATTTAAAGTAACTTAGAAAAGTGAATTGGATATGTAAGGTAGAAAAAGCATTAAATAGTCTGTAGGAAAATTTAAAAACAAAAATACTCTTTCATTTGTGGATGTCTGCGTTATTATGTGTCTGTTGAAGTGAACACACCCAGGATATTCTATAAACAGCTGCACCAAGAAAATTAGAGAAGAGATTGCTGTTATTAGTTTGACTGGCAGCTAATGGATAGCCTAAACAGTGAGCACTAGTTCTTTCCATATAATTTAGCCCAATCTTCTCCAGTCTTTAGATGAAGCATGCAATTAGAGCTGCAGTGCTGGCTGTGAATTCATTTACCATGTTGCATTATATTAGAGTTTAATTTTCAAATAGAATTTACTTGGCCTTGGAATATATTAAAAATTCAAACAACCTTGAGAAGATTGACAAAAATTGTTTTCGTGTGTAATGATTTCAAAATATAAGTGGAGGCTTTTGAGTGAGTAAAGATAGCAGATGCATGCAGCAAGTATTTCAGTAGCTGCATTTTATCAAACCCCATTTCTTTGAAAACGTCTTCTTTTATATATTTCTTAAGAGGACATTTACTAAGTCTTTCTTTTAAAAGAGATAGATATTTCCTGTAGTGGATTAGCAGCAGAAATCTTCATTTTAAAAAAAAGTCCAGATTGTTTTATACCTAATGGAAACTATAAAATAAATAATTAAAATATTATGTGTAATACAAATAGTATAATTGATTTTGATTTACAGAGTAAAAATATCATTTATGATTAAATGGAATAACTAATTCTTTATAAATTAAGCTTTTTATACAATAATTAACATTATTGAAGACTTCCTTCAGCAGTTCTTTTTTTTTCTTTATTGTTAAAAGAAAAATTTCCATTTACTCCCCTTGTCCCAGGCCCTCTCACTCCCCCACTACCCCTCCTCCCTCCCCCTGCTTCCTTAAGAGGGGGCAGGGTACCCTGCCCTGTGGGAAGCCCAAGGCCCTCCCCCCTCCATCCCAGCCTTAGAAGGTGTGCATCCATATAGACTAGGTTCCCAAAAAGCCAATACAAGCAGAAGAGATAGGTCCCTGTGCCATTATCATTGGTTTCTCAGTCAGTCCCCATTGGTAGTCACATTCAGAGTCCGGTTTGGTCATATGCTCATTCAGTCCTGGTCCAGCTGGATTTGATGATCCTAATAGATCAGGCACACTGTCTCAGTTGATGGGCCAGTCCCTCGCGGTCCTGAACTCCCTTGCTTATTTTCTCCCCCTTCTGCTCTTCGACTGGACCTTGGGAGCCCAGTCCTTTGTTCTGATGTGAATGTGGGTCTCTGACTCTATCTCCATCCATCAGTTGAAATTTCTATGATGATGATCAAGATATTCATCAATGTGACTATGGGACAAGGCTAGTTTAGGCACCCTCTCCTCTGCTGCCCAAATACCTAGCTGGGGACATCCTTGTGCACACCTGGGATCCCCTCTAGAGCCAAGTCTCTTGCCAATCCTAAAATGACTCCCTTAATATAGATATCTTGTTCCTTTCTCCAATAACCACCCTTCCTCCATCTCCACCCTCCCACATCCACTTGCATGCAAAATTCAAGATGTCATTGTTTTTTACCGCTGAGTAGTATTCTATTGTGTATGTATTCCACACTTTCTTGATCCATTCTTCCATTGAGGGGCACCTAGGTTGTTTCCAGGTTCTGGCTATTACAAATAATCCTTCAGCAGTTCTTTCAACCACCATTGGTTATATGTTTTTGGAGTTTCTTTAATAGAATGATTAATTATTTTATTAAAAAAGAAAATACTTTTGCTAAGATATAATTCAGTATCTGACAATTTCTCCTTTTAAAGTATACAATTAAAATTTTTAAGTTGTGCAGTCTCCACAATAATTGAATAAAAGTTTCTTTGTCCATTCACTTTGCCCTCAGATCTTAGCAGTGGCTAATCTGTTGTATTTCCCTGCGTTTGCCTCTTTGACACTCACATAAAGGGAACAAATGCTGTATGAACTTCTGTCTGGCATGGTGTCCTCCAGGTTCATCGGTGCTGTAGCATGTAGTTAATGTCTTGTTATAAAGACAAAAGCAGAACTTTGTAACCTATAAAAAGGCAAACTAAATGAAAGTTAGAAATAAGAGGGCTGTCAAGATGGTGCTTGCTGTGAAGCCTGACAACCTGAGTTTGGTCGCTAGAACCCACATGGTGGAAGGAAGGCGAGAACCTTTCTCAGTCAAGTTGTTCTCTAACCTCCACCCATACACCATGACACTCAACTTCCTTCCTTCAGCAAATGAATAAATGGGGGTGGGGAGTGGAGACGAGGGGCTAATAATTTACAAATAAGAAATTTAAATAGCAGGATGTTAATGTTCTTTTAGCAGGAAAGTTTGACAGTCGATTTCAAGAACCAAGACTATAGTCTCCTTTTAGAAATATGTCCAGACATATAATACAGAATTTTTAGAATACTCTTATAAATAAAACACTACTCATTATATTGAAAACTAAAACTTACTTAGTAAATTATATTTTTTATCAAAGGGAATATCTCTACCATTTAAAAATTTGTGGGTTTTGAACACAGAGAAACATAAAGATATGTAAAAGTAAGCTGTTTGATACAGTGCCCTTTATTATTAGACAACAGAAAGCAGAAAATATTTAAGTACAGTCTTAATGTTGTGATGATCACAGATTCTGGAAGAGTATGCTTATTCTTTAATATCTTTTTTGCATTTAAGGGAAGAAAAGACTGAACAGTTACTAGACTGCAAGCAAGAACTTGAACAAATAGAAATGGAATTGAAGAGGCTGCAACAAGAGGTGTGTACCTAGATTTATTATATTGGGGAATGAAATAGTTGGAAATTGGTTTATATCATTGTAAATTTATAACCATGACCTCTCAGTTACCTCATATATTTATATAAAGTCTGGTGACTTTTTATTGCCTTTACCAAAATGCAGAGCCAGAGCTAGAAATCAAGGTCTATTGTTCCTACTATTCAAACTTCTCCAAGATTCAGAGTAGTCCTTTTAGACTGGGCAGTTCTAAGTCTGTCCCTCTTTTTTATGTGTTTGTAATCTATTGCTCGTTTACTCACATACCTCTGTGTACTGAATTGAGCTTTATGAGTCTGTATCTAGTCTCCCATAGTGAATATATTAGGTTACATATACACTAAAATTTTTATTTATTCTTCTCCTATATGCTATATCCCAAATGCAGTTTCTTCTCCCTTCACTCCTAGTCCCTCCTCCCATACTGCCTCTGTCTCCCCAGATCCACTCCCCCACTGTTCTCCTTCAGAAAAGAGCAGTCCTCCCAGGAATATCAACTGAATATAGCATAACAAATTACAACAAAACTAGGTACATACCCTCATATCAAGACTGGACGAGACAACCCATTAAGAAGAAAAGGTTCCAAGAACTGACAGCAGAGTCAGAAACACCCCACATTCCCTCTGTTAGGAGTTCCAAATGAATGCCAGGCTATGCAACAGTAGCATATATGCAGAGGACCTAGCTCAGACCCGTGTTTGTTGCTTCAGTCTCTGTAAACCCCCATGAACCTGCTTAGTTGGTTCTGTGGGATGTGTTCTTGTGGTGTCCTTGACCCCTCTGGCTCCTGCAGTCCTACCTCCCCCTCTTCAGTGTGGTTCCCTGAGCTCCACTTAATGTTTGGCTCTGGGTCTCTCCGTATCCAGTCCATTGCTGGGTGATGCTTCTCTGATGACAGTTGGGCAAGGCTCCAGTCTATGAATATTGGAGAATATCATTAGGAATCATTTCATTGATTTGATTGTTTGTTTTTGGCCAATTGTGTTTTGTTCTATCCTAGATCTCTGGGCTATTCAACCTCTGGTACCTAACCATCTAGGCAGTTCATTGGTTGACCACTCCGACAATTTCTGTGCCGCCATTACCCCAGCACATTTGTAGGCAGAACAAATTGTAGGTCAAACGTTTTGTGGCTGGGTTGTTGTCCTCCTAGTCCCACCAGTGGAAGCCTTGCCTGGTTATAGAAGATGGATGGTTCAGGATTCGTATCCCTATTTCTAGTAGTCTTCACTAGTCACTGTTGTAGATTCCAGAGAGTTTCCATTGCACTAGGTTTCTAAAATGCCTCCCCAAATGTCCCCAATTCCAGTTTTTCCACTACTCTCTTCTGCCATTCCCCCCCTCAACTGACCCTTGAGCCTGATTCCTCCTATTTCCATCCTCACCTGCCCTCAGCCCACCCGTAAAATAAATTCTATTTCCCCTTCCCAAGGAGATCCATGTGTTCACCCCCCAAGTCCTCCTTGTTTCTTAGCTTCTCTTGGTCTGTGGATTGTAGCATGATTATCTTTTACTTTACATCCAGTGTCACTTATGAGTGAGTGTATACCATGTCTGTCTTTCTGGGTCTGGTCACCTCACTCAGGATAATTTTTTTTTCTAGTTCCATTTATTTGTCTGCAAATTTCATGATGTCATTGTTTTTAACAATTGAGTAATACTCCATTGTGTAAATGTAGCGCATTTTTTTCCTCATTTATTCTTTGGGTGAGGGACACCTCTGTTGTTTCCAGCTTCTGGCTATTATTAATAAAGCTGCTATGAACCATAGTTGAACAAATGTCCTCATGTATGGTGGAACTCTCTTTGGCTATATGCCCATTAGCTGGGTCTTGAGGTAGATTCTCAGTTTTCTGAGGAACCACCACATTGATTTCCATAGTGACTGTACAAGTTTACATTCCCACCAGGAGTGTTTCCCTTGTTCCATGTCCTTGCCTGCAGGAGCTGTCGTTTGTGTTATTGATCTTAGCCATTCTGACAGGTATAAGATGCATTTACCTGATTGCTAAGGATGTTAAATGTTTCAAGTGTTTCTCAGCCATTTGAAATTCCTCTGTTGAGAATTTTCTGCTTTCCCATTGTGATTATGTTAGTTGGTATATATAAAAATGGTTTTTGTATTTATCTTTTGGTCCCCCCCCCTTTGAAACATAGGTATTAAGATTTTCTTTAAGGGATTGTTAGAGAAGAAGGAGGAGATAGAATAGTGTGCATAAGAGTAAAAGAAGCTGATGAAATAATCAAATTATATGTTTGTATTAAAATGTCATAACATGCCAGGTGGTGGTGGCACATGTCTTTAATCCCAGCACTTGGGAGGCAGAGGCAAGTGGATCTCTATGAGTTCGAGGCCAACCTGGTCTGCCATGAGTTCTAGAACAGTCAGAGGCTGTTACACAGAAAAATACTGACCAAAAAAAAAAAAAGACTAAAGTAAATCCATTGTTTTTAATTAATATATGTTAATCTTAAAAACTAGTAACAAGAGGGTTTTTTATATTTTTTGTTTATATTTTTAAAGAATTAGCTTTTTTTAATCATTGTTTTCTTTAGTTTTTCATTGGATATCCAAGCCATAAATGCCAAGGATTGGAGTAAGGTTGGACAGTTACGTCTTTCTCTTACATATCTCAGTCTGCTACTTTGAATGTTAAAAACTATATGTGAGATCATAAACTGAGATCATCCTACATGAATGAGCTCTGACTCTTATTCCACTTTTTTGGTAACAGAGGTTTGTGTACGTGTGTGTGTGCACGTGTGTGTGTGTACACACGTGCGCACACACTTCTTTTGCTCCCAAAAGAGTGGTTCTCTAAAACAAAAAATTCATTTTTTATTTTTGCAAATCTTTTTATGCCTGACATAGAAGACTATTTTTTTACTTATGATGTGGGCCACAGAGGTGGTTCAATGAGAAAGAAAGGCCCTGGCTACCAATCCTGATGAGCTGAGTTCAGTCCCTAGGACCCGTGGAAGGAGAGGAGCAGCTTCTGTTGGCTGTCCTTTTACCTCTGCATTATTCACAAAATAATTTTAGTTAAAAAAGAAAAACTTTTGAACTCTCACAGGCCAGTGACATCATGAGAGACTAAAAGTGAAACAAAATCATGAAAATAGTTTTGACCTTATAAATTTCCTACAAATATTTCAGAGGTCCACAAAATTGCTCTGTATATTTTTAGCACTTTTGTTGTAAATGATTGCAGAATTTCTTAAAAGATTATATTTTAATAGTTAAATGTTAGTAAGATACATAATTATTTTACATAGAAGCATTTGAAAAATTCAGCTAAAATCCACATATATGGATAAAAACATTTTTTTCTAGAGTAGTAATTTAGTTGTGTCACTTTTTTTTTTAGTTGTGTCACATTTTCTATATGTTTATAATCGTGTATTTTAAAGTTACACTGTTATTAATCTTGTGTTTCTGGATATTTTGCCTATATGTATGTATATGTATCATATGAGTGCAGTGTCCGCAGAGGCCAGAAGGTGACAGATCCCCTGGGACTGGACTTACACATGTTTGGTAACCACCTTGTTGGTGGTAGGAATCGAACAAGGTTCTCTGGAAGAGCAGTTTTCTTAACAGCTCTTAGCCATCCCTAAAGTTACCTTTTAAGCTTAAATTTTATTGTGAATGTTGTATTAAGTAGAGGTTAGCTTAATTTACAATTCCTTTTAAAAAACATTGCTAATAGAGAACATTATGTAAAATTTGTATATAAACATATATATTAAACCCTTATAAAATTGGTTCAAGGAATATATCCTCATTTTAAAGAAACTATTATTATTTATATACGATTTCCTTTTAAATATATATGATTTATGACTTTTTTAAATTAATGAGGTTGTCTGAACAAAGAATAAAGTTTAAACGGAAAGTTAATATTGAAAGCATTATTTTATTTATATTTAGAACATGAATTTGCTTTCGGATGCTCGATCTGCTCGAATGTACCGAGATGAATTGGATGCACTTCGAGAGAAGGCAGTCCGAGTTGATAAGCTTGAAAGTGAACTCAGCAGATATAAGGAGAGACTTCATGACATTGAATTTTATAAGGCAAGAGTTGAGGTATGGTACATAGTCATTCATACTTTTTTCTTTAAAGTGTTAAGATTTTCAAAATTCATTTTATAAATGAGGAATTGAATGTAGAGGAAGCATTAAGTTAAATTCATGATATGTTTAATTCTGGGACAGGGAGGTAGAAAGTGGGTGAAGCAAAAAAAAAAAAAATCAACAGTATAGTGCTTGTTAGCTTTACTCCTGCACAGAAATGTCCATAAGAATGGGTTAGTGTGTTTATTTGCAATGATGAATTGTTATATTCTACAGCTTTACAAAACATATTAGCGTATTTCTAATTCATTTTTAAAAAACCTATTTGAAATATTTATAGGAATTAAAAGAAGATAATCAAGTTTTATTAGAAACAAAAACCATGTTGGAAGACCAACTAGAAGGAACTCGAGCTCGTTCTGACAAATTACATGAGTTAGAGAAAGAGAATTTACAACTAAAGGCTAAATTGCATGATATGGAAATGGTAAGTTTTATGAGATTGGTCAGTTTTTCTGCCTTCTGAGGAAGAATTCCATGATTTATCTAAATCCTCTATAATGACAAGGATGGCCAGAGTTCTTAATAAGGTTTTAACATAGATAATATAGCTATAATTATATATATACCTTATATATAATTTTATATAAATTATATATATTATATAACTTAAGATATCTCTACCATTACATAAGTAATTATACAGTAATATTTTCTGATTTAATTATAGATGGATATTACTTACTAAGTTTTCCCTTTCAAAAACAGTAAATCTATTTTATAAGCATGTCTTAAAATGCAGAAGCTTTATAGCTATCAGGTAAAATTTAGCAGTGGCCATAATTATCTTGTTAGATGACTAAAATAATATACTGAGTGTGAAGGAACGTTTTTATTTTGTCCCTAAAGATTACTTGAAAAGGCCACATATTCAGGAATATATAGGCAGCACAAATTGGGCTTGATGGGTTAAAGAAACAAAAGAGGACACAGACTTGGGCAGGTGGGTAGGAGGGAGGAGATTTAGGAGTTGGAAGAGGGGGAATGAAAACAATCCAAATGTGTATTAAATCCTCAGAGAACTAGGTTTTAAGATCATTTTAAAAGGATGTCTGGTACCTGATCAATAATGATCAGTGATTATTATAAGAACTAAGTATTGCCTTCAGTGCGAAATTTTATTTTGTTTGTTTTTGTTTTGTTTTTTGAGACAGGGTTTCTCTGTAGCTTTGGAGCCTGTCCTGAAACTAGCTCTTGTAGACCAGGCTGGCCTCGAACTCACAGAGATCCGCCTGCCTCTGCCTCCCTAGTGCTGGGATTAAAGGCGTGTGCCACCACTGCTCGGCTCAGTGCGAAAATTTTAAGGAACTAAAGATATATTCAGTTTAAAATATGCAAAAATTAATGAATAATGAATGAAAACTACAGTACTTATTAGCTTTCTTTTTCTACTCTGTGCAATTGAATAGGAACGAGATATGGATAGAAAGAAGATTGAAGAATTAATGGAAGAAAATATGACTTTGGAAATGGCACAGAAACAAAGTATGGATGAATCATTACATCTTGGGTGGGAGCTGGAACAGATATCCAGAACGAGTGAGCTTCCTGAAGGTAGTCTCAATTTCACTTCATTTAAGTAGATTAATCAATAAGTTTTATTTTTGAATATAGTGTTGTAATTCTTTATTTTCTCTAGCCAAAGATCATACAAAACTACCAGTTTTCTCCAAAACTGCTATCTCACAAAGTCATATCTTGTTTTTAGATTTTTAGGTCTAGTTTTTACTTCTCTGTATCTTAAAACTCAACTTTATTTGTTCTGGGAAAAGGGGCTTTTTAAAAACCTGAATTTCAACACTTATCTTCAAAATGGTCTCATAATTCTATTATAGCTTTATTTAGTATGTATATTACATCATTATACATTAGACAATATATAGCTTTTTAAAAGTAGCTTAAAAAACAAAAAATAAATTCGTACTTGTGCCTCTCTTTTTTCCTAGACACTTTCTTAAAAATTAAATTCATGCAGATCTCTGTGAGTTCAAGGTTAGCCGAGTCTACAAAAGCTAGTTCCAGGACAGACTCCAAAGCTACAGAGAAATCCTGTCTCAAAAAACAAAACATAACAAAAGTTAAATTTATTACAATTGTTTGGGAGTGTTAATGCTGTTAACACATTTTGTTAATCATAGCCAGCTAAATTTATTCAAAGTTGATTAGTTCCATAATTCCTCATTTACACAGTATTAGATTATTTACCTGGAGTTCTTGAGCAAATATTTATTAAACACTTAGAAATACAGCACACTATACTGGGCTTGAGGACATAGTTATCAGGTAGATATAAGCTCTGAAAGAATTTTTTTGTCTAGTTTTTTTTAAAATTTATTTATTTATTATGTATACAACATTCTGCCTCCATGAATGCCCACACGCCAGAGGAGAGCACCAGATCTCATTACAGATGGTTGTGAGCCACTATGTGGTTGCTGGGAATTGAACTCAGGACCTCTAGAAGAGCAGCCAGTGCTCTTAACCACTGAGCCATCTCTCCAGCCCCATCTAGTTTTTATAAATAATTATTTGTGCAGATAGAAGCTTCATTCTGTGTATTATCTATTAGGTTTTTCTGATTTTTTTACTTGAAAGCCTAATAAAATTCTAGTGTCCTGTGTACTGGTTACATAATAAGTAGTGAACTCATGAACTCATAGTTTTATTTAAAGTATTTGTAATATTTTGGGGGGGTGAGATTGTAGACAACTCACTCTATAGACTAAGCTGGCTTCGAACTCACAAAGATCTGCCTGCCTCTGCTTCCCAAGTGCTGGGATTAAAGGTGTGTACTAGCACCACCTGGCTAAATATTTGTAACTTTTTATTTTATTTCTATAAACTGAGTTACAAGAAAGCAGCCCAGACTTAAGTTTTCTGCTATTAAAAAGCCTATCTATGTGTGCTTATCTTCTTGTAGAGGACAGAGGCCCATGAATGTTCTTCCTCAAGAGCCACTGTCATTTTCTTCCCCCTTGAGAACAGGGTCTTTTACTAGTTAAAAACTCTACAAGCAGGCTCAGCTGTCTGACTGGTTAGTTTGGGGGATTGGCCTGTTGGCCTCTTTAGTGCTGCAGTTATAAGTATGTGCCACCGTAGCTCGCTTTTTAATCCCATGGTTCTGGGGTTTGAACTCAGATTCTCAAGCATTTTTGACAATTCATAAAACTTCAGTTCATGAAAGTGCTCAACAGAAGAAGTGTAGAGGAATGTAACTGAACATAATGAAGCCATGAGTAACAGGTTCATGTCGTCACCACATACCTGACAATGAGAATACTAAACCCTTCCTTACTTGTCATTACTCAGACAAAACTGGATATACTTGCCACTTCTTTTCAACATAATATTAGAATTCTATAAGAGTAGTTAGACAAGAAAAATTAATGAAAGGCATCCAAATTAGAAAGGAGTTAAATTGTGTTTACCACAACATAAACTTACATGTACCATAAAATTGTAAGTTTAAAAACAAAAAAACTTAACTTGATAAAGATTAGGAATATAAAGTCAAAATAAGAACAGATTATTCAATAATCTCCCTTACAATATTTATTAAGAAGAAGAAACAGGACTGGAGAGATGTCTCGGTGATTGAGAGCATTGGTGGCTCATCCAGAGGCTCCGACTTCACTTCCCTGCACCCACATGCTAGCTCACAATTGTCTCTAAAACCCCAAATAATCACACAGAAACTGTATTATTTGCCATTCTATTTGGCCAATAGCTTAAGCGTATTACTAGCTAGCTCTTCTATCTTAAATTAACCCATTTTCATTATTTTATATTTTACCATGAGACTCGTGGTTCTCAAGTCTGTCTGTTGTGGTGGCTCCATGGCAGCCCCTCAACTCTGCCTAAACTCTCCTCCTCTATCTGCTTGGAATTCCCGCCTTGCTTTTTTCTGCTAAGCCACTGGTCCTAACAGTTTTATTCATTAACTGATAAAAGCAACACATAGACAGAAAGACTTTCCACACCAACTCTCATACAGACATAACACTAGTGCACATAAAATAAAAACAAGTCATTTAAAAAAGAAGAAATTAGACTGGCAAAGTAGCTCATAGGTAATTGTAGCTGCAACCAGTCCTGATGACCTGAGTTCAGTCCCCAAGATCCAAATGATAAAAGGAGAAAAACAACACATTCAGTTTTTAAAATGTGACTTAGGGTTGGAGAAAGGTTCAGTGGTTGAGAATACTGGCTGATATTGCAGAGGCCACAGATTTGATTCCCAGTACTCAAATAGCAGTTTACAACTGTCCTGTTACTCCAGTTTCATGTCATCTAATGCACTCTTCACACTTTCAAGAGCACCAGGTATACAAGTGATTCACTAATAAAGATCAAGACAAAATGCCCTCACACACAAAATAAAAATGTTTAAAAGTGTTGTTTAAAAATATTTTTTAACTTCCTAAAAAATAAAACATATAAAAAATAAATTTAACTGGGCCTACAGAGATGAATCAGTGGTTAAAAGTGCTTGCTGCTCTTCCAGAGGACAGGAGTTATTGGCATCCACGTTGGATGGTTTACAACCTCCTATAACTCTATCTCCAGAGTATTTGGCACACTCCTTTGTCCTTAAAAGGCACCCACACACATTAAACATCCTCATACACAAACACAGACACAAATACACATAAACAAAAAATGAAAATAAACCTGTTTTTCAGTTGAGACAGGGTTTCTCTGTGTAACTATTCTAACTGTCCTGGAACTTTCTCTGTGGACCAGGCTGACCTCAAACTCGAGTGCTGACACCACCACCATCCAGCAAAAGTAACCTTTTAGAACACTAAAATAAAAGGAAGTGAAAGAGACTATGCTAAAACTGTAGGACATCACTGAAAAAGAAGAGGAATGGAATGGTACCCCATATTCAATAGTTTTAAAAATTGATGTTATTAAAATGTTCATACTATCCACAGTGATCTATAGATTCACTGCAGTCTACTAAAATACAGTCCCAGAAATGATAAACAATATTGGATGTGGTGGCTATAGCCATGACTCCAGAGCCAGATACAAGAGGATCACAAGTTCAAACCTTGTCTAGGTAGTGAAATTCAAGACCAGCCTGAGCTAAGAGAATCCATCTTGAGAAAAAAAGACATAGAAGAGAAGCAATGCTAATATTGATATAAAAATACAAAGAACTATAAATAAACATTCTGAAGGCTATAGAACACAGGGGAATCATGATACATGATTTTAAAAGTCTGAATATCTATACAAACAAAATAGCATACTATCCAAACAAATACTAGCAACAACAAAAACAAAATAATAAACAAATGTAACAGAATAGCAAGCCCAAGGATAAATCCATGCATTTATGTTCAACTGAATTTTGACAAACATGACAGGGAAATGATACAGAAAAGTATAATTTTTTTCAATAAATGATGCTTGGAAAATTACATTCTATTGTAAAAGAGTAAATTAGACTGTTATTTCACACAAGTATAAATGGTTGAAAGGCTTAAATAAATGGTGGAAGACCTGAAACTGTAAAACTACCAAAGAAAACACGGAGAACGTTTCATGATCTTGGTATAGGCACTTTTAAAAAAATATATACCCAGATCACAAACAGCAAAAGCAAAAAAAAGTTTCTGTACAAAATGAAACAATCAAGATAATTTATAGCATAATATGTTTGCGAAATAAACATCTGATCTGTAGGAAACTCAATAGTTAAAAAAAACAAATAACCTGATTAAAAACTGATCTGAGAACCAGGAGAAGTAGTTGGGTAGTAGAGTTCTTTCATAGCATGTACAAAAGACCTGAGTTTAATTCCCAGGACCACATACGTACACACAGAAGAGGCAAAGAATATCAGTAGTAGGCATTTCTTAAAATGTGACCGGACATAAGAAGACGTTGAGTGTCTTAATCATTATAAAGATGAAAAGCTACAGTCTATCTGCACTCCCCATTGTTACAGTGGCTATTATAAACACAGAAGATAAGCACATAAATCACTTTTCTCTTTGTTGTGATGTCTGGCAAAATAGCTTAAGGATGAAAAAGTTGTTTGGGTTCATACATTAAAAGGGTACCGTCTATCCTGGCAAAGATGATAGCAGGAACATGAGATAGATGGTGACATTGTATACACAGTTGGAAAGGAGAGGGAGAGTAACCTTGGTGCTCAGCTCCATTCAGCCTTTGACCCCAGCCAATAAGATTCACTCACATTTCTCCTTACTTTTAGCCACACGCAGAACTATATCTCCTAGGTGATTCCAAATATAACCAAATCAACAAATGAAAATTAGTCATCACATTGATGTTGACAGGTTGAGGAGAAGAGAAACTTAATGCATACTCTTTTTTTTTTTTTTTTTGGTTTTTCGAGACAGGGTTTCTCTGTGGCTTTGGAGCCTGTCCTGGAACTAGCTTTTATAGACCAGGCTGGTCTCGAACTCACAGAGATCCGCCTGCCTCTGCCTCACAAGTGCTGGGATTAAAGGCGTGCGCCACCACCGCCCGGCTTAATGCATACTCTTAATTGCAGTCTAAATTAGTATACCCAATGTGGAAAACAGGTTTCTCAAAAGAACAGCAAACAAAATAACGTCTGATCTAGTAGTACTACTCCTGGGAGTATGCGTAGCCAAAATTTATAAAGTTTATGAAAGATAGCTGCACTTTCATGTTTATTCCAATAGTATTCACAGTCACGTAGGTTAGTGCATTTGTCATGTGTAAAGGTAAATACTATATGATAGAGCGTGCATCATCTTAAGGGATATTACGTCATATGTAATGAACCATGTGAAAAGGTAAATACTACATGAGAGAGCATGCATGAACTTGAAGGATATTATGTTATATTGTAATGAACCATGTGAAAAGTAAATACTACATGATCTTGTGGGGACTAATAAATGAGCTGTTGGACAAAGGGCATAGGATTTCAGATAGGAAAAAGTTCATAAGCTGTTGTACATCACTGGTTACAATTAATAGCAGTCATTTATTTGTATGCTTGAGAATTGCTAACAGAGTAAAATTTAATGTTTTTAGCCACAAAAATAACTTTCATAACCTCATTTAGCTATTCTATAGGTATGTATGTGTGTGTTAGAATTTCATGTTGAATGCTCTAAATATAAATTTTACTTAGTTAAAAATAAGTATGTTGGTACTAACATGAGAACCTAAATAAATTATGTGAAAATGTACATTTAAGATGAACATAAATAAGTCAGGTGGTAGTGGTGCATGCCTTTAACCACAGCAATTGGGAGGCAGAGGCAGGCAAATCTCTGAGTTCAAGTCCAAACCTGTTCTATAGTGCAAGTCCTAGGACTGCCAGGGCTACACTTTTCAAAACAAATCCTGTCTTGAAAAACAAAAACAAAATAATAAGAAATAACATAGGTAATTTCCGTAATTCTCAATTTTTTTACATTCTTCAATGATAATAATGAAAAATTATAGGAATTAGTTATTTGGTAGATCAAATCATTATACATAATTTGAATAAACTGTGCACAGTGCCATATTGTAACAAATGAACTTACTTTGTTCTTGTTTACATATCTAATCCAGGTTGAATTGACAGTGATGCTATACTCAAGAATGATGGGAATAGAGAAATTGCTCAGAAGCTAAGAGCACTACCTCCTGCTCTTCCAAAGGTCCTGAGTTCAATTCCCAACAACCACATGGTGGCTTACAACCATCTGTAATGGGATCTGGTTCCGTCTTCTAGCATGTGGGCATACATGCAGGCAGAGCACTAACCCATGATAAATAATTTTTTTTTAAAAAAAAGTCTACTTAATGAAGATGCTTTGTCATGACAAAATAGAGCAGATGGTGGTGGTCTTTGCTCCTTAGCTGAACATTAGCATCTTAATTCAGAATATGAGCTGTATATAAGATCTTCAAATCATTTTTAAGGGTTCTTCTCAGCTGCCTTTTAATCTTTAAAGTTGCTCCAAAAGTTTATGATATGCCTTATATTTCTTATTTGAGTCAAGGTGGTCTTGTAAGATTGCAGGACAATAGTTGTAATTTATAGAGTAACCCAAGATTCATCGACATGGACATAGCCATTACCAAATTATTTCTCATGGAATTAGAATTCTATAGTCTCTTTAGTCTAAACTGTATATGTTAGAAGCTCAAGACTTTGTTTCATTTAGTTTTTTAATAGTGTCTCTTATATAACTTATGTTTTTATCAAGTTAAAGATCAAGTGTCAGGATACATTAGAAGTCAATATTTTTAATATTAAAAAGTAAAAATAATTTATCAGTGACATATTTTTCAATAATATAGCACCACAGAAATCCTTGGGCCATGAGGTAAATGAGTTGACTTCCAGTAAATTATTAAAGTTGGAGATGGAAAACCAAAGCTTGACAAAAACTGTAGAACAACTTCGGAGTACTATGGACTCTGCAGAAGGCAACACTTCCAAAATCCTAAAAATTGAAAAAGAAAACCAGAGACTGAATAAAAAGGTAAATAAAAATTCAATTTTTATTGTAATGTTTAATGTTAGTATATAAATGTTAATATTATATAAATGTTAGTACATTTATTTTCCATTTGTAATATATTGTTTAAGCGCTTTTCAAGTATTCATAAATGGAATGGATACACCAAGCACTCTGACTGTCATCCATACTCATTCAGTAATAGTGAGCTGAATTTGGGGCTGGGCATACAATAGAGCAATTGCCTGGTAATATGAAGCATTCCTTGGTTCAATACCCAGTACTTCAAAGAAATTTAAGAACCCAACTTGCAGCTAATCTTATTTTGTTACTACTTCCTGTTTCCTCCTCATGGCCATGGGATCAGTGTATCATTATGAAAACAAAACATTAGGATGTTAATCTCCAAAAAGTAAGGAGTTTTTAGAAAACAAGAACAATGACGTCACAGCAGAAAAATTAACTTTTTAAGGTTTTTATTGTTTGTTTTTAGTTTATGTATATGGGTGTTTTGTCTGCTTGCATGTCTGTGCATTGTATGCAATGTCTGCAGAGGCCAAAAGACAGCATCAGATCCCCTGGAACTGGCATTACAGGCAATTATGAGCTTCCCTCTTGATAATCACTTAGCCCTGTCTCCAGGCCTCTTACTCCCCCAAATTAACTTTTTGCTGTTGAAAACAAATTTGTATTACCCAGCTTACTCTCAAATCTCATGAATTCCAAGCAGTCATCCTACCTCAGCCTCCTAAGAGGCTAAGACCGTACAGCACAACTTTATAAAAAAAAAAAAAATCCTTTGGAGGCCGGGCAGTGGTTCACGCCTTTAATCACAGCACTCAGGAGGCAGAGACAGAAAGATCTTTGTGAGTTCGAAGCCAGCCTGGTCTACAGAGAGAGTTCCAGGACAGGCACCAAAGCTGCAGAGAAACCCTGTCTCAAAAAACTAAAAAATAAATTAAAAAGTAAAAGAGAAAAAAATCCTTTGGAAAGTACTTCAAAAATTTTTGTCAAGTCTTTCCACTTTTCTGAATTTATTCTGGTCTTTATTTTTTACATTGATTTTTTGTTTGTTTGTTTGCTTGAGACAGGGCTCACTGTGTAACCCTCACTGGCATGAAACTTGCTATGTAGACCAGGCTGGCTTCAAACTCATGGGGATTGAGTGCTGGGACTAAAAGGTAGTATATTTCACCATGGCTGGCTATACTGTGCATTAGGCTGAATACAGATAAGAGATGTATAATCAATTATTGTATTACCAAAGTCTTCGAATTAGCATGTAAGTCCCTTCCGTTTCTTCTAGCGCGTGTTCTGCTGACAGAATTAGGTATAATTTGTCCACAGTCTAGATTCTGTTGCTTGCTTCCCTTGTTTTGTCACTTAGCAAGTTCTTTTGTATTCTGTATTTCTTCTTTTATCTACAGACTAAATGTGCTTTAAAATGATTTTTTTTTAACCAAGAATATTTGTAGAGTGTGTGTATATCTCATTTAGGAGGCATGTCTTGTTGTCTGCTTTCTGTTTTTTGTGACTTACAGAAGTTTAGTTCCTGTGATTAGAGGTTTAACAAATTCTGATATTCTAATTATATTTTTGCTTCATAATTTGTTAATTGGATTTATTACAAAGAAAGCTTCCTTTTGAAAGCTCCTGCTCTTAGGTATGATTTACTCAAATCATCAGCTGACTGAAGAGCTTGGGTATCCTTTCCCCTGACTCAGACTGTGAACTGGTTCCCCATGGCCTCCTGAGATAACTCAGACTGTTGCTTATGTAGAGTTTGTTTGAGCTCATGGATTTTAAAATATTTGAGGCAATTCAGCCTACCACATTTATTCTACTTATTATCCAACTTTGGGCTGGCGAGAGCCTTTTAAAATACTTTTTTGAGATTATATCATTTTTCCCTACTATTTCTCTCTCTAGACCCTCCCATGTACCTACTTCCTTTATGTGATTTCAAAATACCTGACATGAAAAAGTTATAAGTAGGAAAAACTTACTTTACTCAAGGTTTCAGAGCTCTCAGTCTACAGTGGGCTTGCTTTGTGGCTTTTTAAAATAGTTTTTAGGGGGCTGGAGAGATGGCTCAGTGGTTAAGAGCATTGCCTACTCTTCCAAAGGTCCTGAGTTCAATTCCCGGCAACCACATGGTGGCTCACAACCATCTGTAATGAGGTCTGATGCCCTCTTCTGGCCTGCAGACATACACACAGACAGAATATTGTATACATAATAAATAAATACAAAATATTTAAAAAATAGTTTTTACTTTTTATATATGTGGGTATATTTCCTCTATGTATGTCTGTGCACCATGTTTGTGTCTGATGCTCAAGGAGATCAGAAGAGGGCATCAGATCCCCTGGAACTAGAGTTATCATTGGTGGCGAGCCTCCACATGGGTGCTGGGAACTGAAGCCGGCCCTTTAGGAAAACAACCCTAACCACTGAGCCATTTCTCTGGCTCTTCCATTGCTTCTTGGCATGTGATGAAGCAGAACTCAATGGTCAGGAGCATGGAGGCAAGCAAAGGAAGAGAGAGTGGAAGGTGCAAGGATTCTAGCTTGTTACTTCCTTTAGCTCCTTTCTTGTAGCACCAGAGCCTGGCAGAATGTAGCTCAGTGACTGAAATGCTTGCCTAGTGTGGTCAGTGCCACAGCATAGGGGTTTAATCCCACTACTGCATGAATAAGTAAACATTTGAAGTCTTGTCAGGAGGTGTGACAAGGTCTCACTATTCACATCTCCATGCCTGGATGAAAATGAAAGATTTTGCTGCAGTTTATTTCTTCAAATATTATTCTTCTTTTCTCCTTTCATTTTTATTTGTGCTTTCTATTTTTGCCAAGTCTCTTGTTGTTTGCTGTTTTATCAAACTCCACATCTCTCTTTTTTGCCTTCCTGTTCTTTTATAATTTCTTCTTCCTTTCTTCCTGAACTTTCTAGGCTAATGAAGATTGTATACTACAAATCCACTATAGCCAAGAGTTTTCCAGTGAGATCTGGACAGTCCTCATTAATACATCCTACTTACTTCTTGCTCTTCCCTTGCATTTCAGAATACAAATTTGTCTTAACATAAAGAGAGAAAAAGAGTCATGTTTGTCAGTTTTATGTGGCTAATAAAATTAACATGGAATGCTACTTGAAATTCTATATAAGATTCTTAACTTTTACCATTTGGATATTAAAATGATTTTAACTTTAGTCTTTTGATATAAAATGTTTTGTCTGTTATGTATTTATTATGTTGCTTTTGTGATTTAATTTTCTCTAGGTTGAAATTCTTGAAAATGAAATTATTCAAGAAAAGCGAAGTCTTCAGAATTGTCAAAATTTAAGCAAGGATCTAATGAAAGAAAAAGCTCAGCTTGAAAAAACAATTGAAACGCTTAGAGAAAATTCGGAGAGGCAGGTTCGTGTATTTCTCACTCAAACAGTTGTTTTAAAGTAAATGTTTATACACCACTGCACGGAAACCTCCTAGAACATTCTAGATTTCAGACTAGCTGCAATGAGCTCCTTTTTATGTATAGTTTTGTTTCTGCCATTTCACTGTAACCTGCCGTCTTTTACAGTTCAAAAAATTTTAAGTCATCCTCCATATCCACCTATTTCCTGAAATCAGCAGTCTGTAAATTCTAAGTTGTCTGTTGTTATTTTGCCCACACAACTTCCCCCTTGTAGACCCACTACTGCCTACTACTGCTTGTCACCCTGTGTCACAGTGTCACCTGTTCTTACTTGAATGGCCCTAAGTTGCAAAAGTGGTAACATTAGCTATTCATATGTCAGAGAAGCTGGTAAGTACTTCCTTAAGATGAGAAGTTTCGAGTTTTCCACATAGTGAGGAAAGGAAAAATACACTGAGACCTATGATAAAGTTATTGTTAATCTCTTACTGTGCCTAATAAGTTATCAGCGTGGTGTGTGGAAACAAAGCAGTCCGTACAGACTCAGAACTCTGCAGTTTCAGGTATTCATAGAAGATCTTGAAATATATTCTATCTTAGGGAGGAATTGCTATATTGTTTTACATATTCTATATCATATATTTTAGAAACTTTGAAGAGAAACTTAGAAAATTTAAATTGCTAGTTTGCTTAATAATGATAATTTATGCTTTTAGGGTGTCTGTAGAATAATTGCCCTGCAGATTTTAAAGAGAAGTTGGAGAAAATGCACAGTACTCCCTCCCCAATAACAAGGGAGAAGTGAGATGACAGAACAGGTTATGCTGCAAATTGAATGATTTGTTTTTAGATGTACTAGCTCATTTTGTTGTTTATATGTTACCAATTAAAAGTTTCTTTTAGAAATGATTACACATACACACAAACAAAAAATGTACACATTCTTACCAACATCTTACCAAAAATGTACACATTCTACCTACATCTTGTGTAGGCAGGCAATATAAATATTACTTAATGAAAACCTTAGGTCTTTGAAGATATTTGAAGTAGATTAACTCTAAACAATCTGAAAATCATTTTAATTGTAAATACTTTTCTTTTAGATATTCCTTTAGATTGTAAAATCCCTGAAAACACGAACTTTAGTGGCCTGACAGTACATATACAAAGTGATCTTTCAGTAAATATTTTTCGGATTAAAACAGTAAGCCATGCACTCTAGTATCCATGTTCTTTCCTTGTTAGTTGTTGATAGTTTAAAGACTATATTTATTCATTGTAAGCTTACATTTTATTCTTTGTTTTAATTAGATTAAAATATTGGAGCAGGAAAATGAACATCTGAATCAAACAGTGTCTTCCTTACGACAACGCTCCCAGATTAGTGCTGAGGCAAGGGTGAAAGACATTGAAAAAGAAAATAAAATTCTCCATGAATCTATCAAAGAAACAAGTGGAAAACTAAGCAAGATTGAATTTGAAAAAAGACAAATAAAAAAAGAATTGGAGCATTATAAAGAAAAAGGAGAGCGAGCGGAAGAGCTTGAAAATGAGTTGCAGCATCTTGGAAAAGAAAATGAATTGTTACAGAAGAAGATAACTAATTTAAAGATTACTTGTGAAAAAATTGAGGCATTAGAACAAGAAAATTCGGAGCTAGAAAGAGAAAATAGAAAATTAAAAAAAACTTTGGATAGCTTTAAAAACCTTACTTTTCAGTTAGAATCCCTAGAAAAAGAGAATTCCCAACTTGATGAGGAAAACTTGGAGCTGCGAAGGAGTGTGGAGTCTCTGAAGTGTGCAAGCATGAAAATGGCCCAGCTCCAACTGGAGAACAAGGAGCTGGAGAGTGAGAAGGAGCAGCTTAAGAAGGGCCTGGAGCTCATGAAAGCCTCTTTCAAGAAGACAGAACGCTTGGAAGTGAGCTACCAGGGGCTAGACACAGAAAATCAAAGGCTACAGAAAGCTCTGGAAAATAGCAATAAAAAAATCCAACAATTAGAGAGTGAGCTACAAGACTTAGAGATGGAAAATCAAACATTACAAAAAAACCTAGAAGAACTGAAAATATCTAGCAAAAGACTTGAACAACTAGAAAAAGAAAATAAATCATTAGAGCAAGAGACATCTCAACTCGAAAAGGACAAGAAACAGCTGGAGAAGGAAAATAAGAGACTCCGGCAACAAGCAGAAATAAAAGATACCACATTAGAAGAAAATAATGTGAAAATTGGAAATCTAGAAAAAGAAAACAAAAATTTATTTAAAGAAATTAGTGTATATAAAGAGTCCTGTGTTCGTCTGAAAGAATTAGAGAAAGAAAACAAGGAGCTTGTAAAGAGAGCAACTATTGACATGAAAACCTTGGTGACGTTACGTGAGGTAAGTGTGTTCACCTAAGCTCAACTATTGACATGAAAACCTTGGTGACACTACGCGAGGTAAGTACATTTACCTAAGCTCAACTATTCATTGTTATATTTCTACCCCACATTTATTGAACCCATTTTTCACTTGTATCATCTTTTTATACTTCAGTGAATTTTGGAATTGGAACTAGAAACAATTTCTAACTTTCCTATTTAGATGAAAAGTTTAAATTACATTTAAAAAATGTTAGTAATAAGGTGTTATTGTTAGAGTGAGTAATTTTACCAGGGGAGTAAAGGAGTCACATGTAGATTATACTCAAATAAGTTGATATGATTTCACAACCAGTCATTTAAATATTGTTTAACTTTCATATTAGCAAACAAGTTCAGAAATATTAACTTACTCAGAATCACAGAATTAATAAAAGAATTAAATTTTTGCATTCAATCTCAGATCTTTCAAACTCCAAAACTTTGTGATTTTTGAGATGCCTGAGAATGGAAATCAGGTTCAACTTAAACTGCAACACTGCACTATTGAAAATTCTGACATAAGATTAGGTTGGTGATATCTCTTGTAATACTTGCTACATCAGAAATATGTCAGAAAATAGGGTCTGTGCTCATTCTCAAGTATGGGAATGGATGTTGGCAGGAGGACAGGGATACCTTACAGTTCTGTGGTCTACATTTCTCTTGCAAGGCATTAAGAAGGAACTTCCCAATATGAGCAATAGGCCAATAAACATGTTCCTGATTTTTCAGATTAGTGTGTTAGGCCTCTTCTAGGAACCATTGTGCACGGAAGTTTTTGTGTTTCTTTAAAATCCTTGAGTATATTGGAGGTTCCTTACAGTTTTCAAACCTATCTTGTGTGTTTACCAGGAAAGAGTTTCTTCTCATTTTATAACATATCATTATAAATAAGTAGCAACACATGAAAAGAGTTTGTTTCTAATAAAAATGCTTTTCAAATAGTATTTTGAACAAGAGATTATTAAATGGTTTCAGCTTGGGTGTAGTATACTACTTAGCTACTTCTTGGTAATAAAGATAGTGTCAGTGACCTTATCTGGTTGAAATTATGTCTTCTGTTATAGTAATTAGAGTCTTGAGTGACTTTCTTTTCTTGACATATGAGTTGTACATTCTTTTTAAAATAAGGACTTAGTGAGTGAAAAATTGAAGACACAACAAATGAACAATGATCTCGAAAAACTAACGCATGAGCTTGAGAAGATAGGTTTAAATAAAGAACGACTCTTACATGATGAGCAGAGTACTGATGACAGGTGAGTACTGTGTGTGCTTAGCAAACCACTGTAGTTTTTACCTGGGGAAGTGTTGCCCAAGCAGTAATATCTTCTTGTTTCTGGTTCCTTCCTTCTTTTGGAGAAAGCTCTGTAAGAACAGAAAGAATTGAATAAAGACAACCCAGTAACTATAAGAAGACAATGTATATAAAAGCAAGATGCCAAAGGTGGCAGAAGATTAGAAACTGCCTTTGAGAGTAGAGTGAAGAACCAACAAACAAAACATTTCAGGAAATAAGCAGTTAACTAACCTTTTTGGTTTTCATTTGGCTAAGTGGCTCAGTTCTTTTATTGCCAGACATGGACCAAAAGGAGAAAAATATAAAAGGAAAATACATATTGAGATACAATTAGTGTCTAAAAATGATGTGGACAAACAGTATAAAAATTATTCTTTAACTTTTAAAGTGATGAATACAGATTTCTTTTAAAATTTTTGTTCTTTAATGTTAATCATAGTTTTTTAGTTAGGAATATCTGGTTTTGTTTTGTTTTACAAAACAGAGTTTCTCTGTACAGCCCTCACTGTCCTGGAACTTGTTCTGTAGACCATGCTGGCCTTGCACTCACAGAGATCTACCAAATAGTCTTTTATTTAGTATACAAAAGGCCATGTGTTTCAGCTAGACTAGATGTCTGCTCTTAAGAATACTGTTTTGTGGCCAGGCGGTGGTGGCGCACGCCTTTAATCCAAGCACTTGGGAAGCAGAGGCAGGCGGATCTCTGTGAGTTCGAGACCAGCCTGGTCTACAAGAGCTAGTTCCAGGACAGGCTCCAAAAAGCTACAGAGAAACCCTGTCTCGAAAAACCAAAAAAAAAAAAGAATACT
>JAQHUG010000106.1:578751-595815 GCA_028555095.1 Dicrostonyx torquatus | reverse complement strand
AAAAAAAAAAATCTTTTTGGGCAGAAATAAAAATAATTAATTATAGATGCTGAAAAGAGGCTATGTCAGACTTGGTTAACTGTCCATTGGAAGCCTTACCCTTTCTAAGGAGTGGATCGGGGGTTGGGTAGAAGGAAGGTGTTGGGGAACTGGAGGAGGATCTGTGGTCAGTATGTAAATTGAAAAAACTTTTAAATAAAAAATGTTAAAGAATAGAAAAAATACCTGTGTGGTTAAGAGTACTTGCTATATTTACAGAGGACCCAAGTTCACTTCTCAGCACCCATGTTGTATGTTGTATGACCCTTTTGGCCACTGTAAGTACCTGTACATGTGGCATATATACATTCATGCACATAAATAAAAGTAACTCTTAAAGTGTTAACTATAGTAACAGGCAGGACGGTGTAGTGGGATATTCACATGGTTACTCTGAGACTGCCAATAAAGTTTACTTTGAATCAGAGAACTGGTGGAGAAGCCACCAGTGACATCCTCTCTGTCTCCTTTCTTGATACAAAAAGACCCATGAATCTTTAAGCCCCTTCCTACAACTTCCTTTCTCTCTATCTGTATCCTGGGTCCTCCAAAACCTCTATGACTAATTCTAGTCAGCTAGTTCCTAAAAATACCCTCTGGATCAAGGTAAACTTTATTTCTGATCTCTATGTCAGTACAAACATATCCTGCAACATTTTCCCCTTTTGTCTAAATAAAAAAGAAAGGTTTTAACTGTAAAACTACACACAAGGGGCTGGAGAGATGGCTCAGCGGTTAAGAGCATTGACTGCTCTTCCACCCACATGGCAGCTCACAACTGTCTGAAAGGGATTTGACACCTTCACACCAATGCACAAAAAATAAAGTTAAATAAACCATAAAAAATATTAAAAAAAAAAAAACTACACACAATAAGAGTAATTTCCAGGTATTACCTAAATAAAAAGGAAAGGTTTTAACTTTGACAAAATAAAACTGTATACAATAAGAATAATTATCAATTAAGAATTATATTTACAATGTCCAGTCAATTTTTATTTGGCAAATTCAGAAAAAAGACTCATAATCTGTCCTATCATGGTGACTCCAAAGTTTTGTACTTTACTTTATATCATAACTTGTATTACCAACCTAGAAAAATCTTTAGACCTTAAAACATTTTCTCGGTTAACCAACTTAAGCTTTTCTGTCTCTCAATCTTATACTTTACATTTCTTTTGTGAGTTTCTTTTCTGAATTTTGTAACATGGAAAACTGTAACTATAGCTTCAACCCCATCAGCAACCCAAGAAAGATATACTACATGAGTAAACAGGAAGTGCAAAGCAAGCAACTTCCAAAACTATAGAAATGACAGAGACATCTGACTGCCTAGACAGTCACCCAAGGTTTTTCTGCAATGTTGGCGCATCTATCTTTGGCCTACAGGCCTAGAATATCTGACAGACTTTTCTGTGAAGAAGGAATTTTGAAAGACTGTCCTACCTTGTCTTGGCAAAGTTCAGTAGTCAACTTCTTTGGTGTTGTGCCTGTCCAATTAGGACAGCACACTGTTAGCAGTCATGGCAAGGGCAGTTTCTTACCCAGTGACAAACTTTGCCACAATGAAATCAAACTCCATGTGGAGGTTCTTTGATGCCCATCATCCTTTTTTGAAGTAAATTTTTGCTGCCTATTATTAAAACATACTAAATTCCATAGTCTGTATATCTCTGAAGTGTTTGAAGACCATCTGTCTGTTTAAAATATATCTGTTTGACCTGGAAAATATACCTGTTATGACTACAACTTTGGTTGTTATAGATGATGAACTACTAGCCTGCATTTCTTTATTATCCTTAATAGTTTTTAATGGTACCTTTCAACAACAAGAACATTACATTACATTTTTAAATGAGCTACATAGGTACAGTACCTTAAACAACAGTGAAAACATATACAGTGTGTTCTAACAACAATAACCTTAAATTTGTGTCAATATACAAAAATCCATACCAATATAAAATATTTGAGATTAATAGTTGCCTTTTAGTTTAAAAGTAGATTCAATAATATACCCTTTTGGGCCTGGAGAGATAGCTCAGTGGTTAAGAGCACTGACTGCTCTTCCAGAGGACCTGGGTTTCAATTCCCAGCACCCACATGGCAGCTCACAACTGTCTAAAGATTCAGTTTCAGGGGATCTGACACCTTTACACCAATGCACATAAAATAAAGTTAAATAAACCATTAAAAAAAGATACTGTGTGTGTGTATCCTTTCACACTGTTGTTCTGTATCCCCCCTTTTTCTTTTCAGAATGAAATCTCCTTTGTTTAGTTTCCTTCCTGACTATGACCAATAACAGCTTGCAACCAAATCTTTTAAACAGTAATAAACATCCATAATTCACTGAACAACCTAAAACCACTCACTAGCTCTTGGGAATGTGGGTGTCATGTTCTTAAAGTTAATTCCTGTTGTCTGGGGACAATGACATCTTTAGGGAACCCTGAGGAAATTAGGATAATGGTCAAGTCCTGGGAGAGCTAGCTGTTGTTCAGTCTCAGTGTAATGGGAAAGGACAAGGCTTATCCAAAGTCCTGACTGGAGTAGTCTGTGAGGCTGGACCATCTTAATTAACCACTTTGAAGTTGTTCTGAGCAGTTTGTAGTCCAAAGCTGATCTTTGGGTCGTTTTTGTCAGCTTATCCAAGTGGATTCATCATTGTGGGACCCTATCATCTTAGAGACCTCAAAAGTCACTGTCAGGAAGGTGATGGTTCACTGCAGAAAACTTAAAATATTTTAAATATCATATGCAGCAGATCTCTGAGAAGTTAAAGGACCATAATCTGTTAAAGTATATCCAGGGTACACAGACTTTCCTAGTTACCTGCTTCAGACTCAAGCCTGAAGTCATATACAAGAAGCTAGATGAAGCTTACTCTAGAATCATTTAGTACTCTATATGACCATTAATATCACAGCATAATGTTTATATATAGATATATAATAATCTTATAAATTATACCTTAAAGTTTTAAAAAGTCAAAACCAAAGGATTATGAGATTATGACGATAGAATAGTCCCTTAATTTTGGTTTTCTTCTGTCCCATGCCAGGTGGCTCTTCTTCCATGAAACAGATTTTGGATTCTCCTAAAGGAGAGAGCCATCCTCCAACTCCAAATCCAGCCTTAATTTTTAAGGGAGTTGGTACTACAGAGATGAGATTTGCATTATATGTCTGTAGAGTACATTAGAAGCAAACATTTGGGGAGGTTTATGAAATTCTATCATGTTGGAAATGTACTATACTGTTAGGCCAGTTTATTTTTCTTCTTGGGATATTTTTCACTTGATTATTTGTCCTTCCAATGTTTTCATTTGTCCAGTGGTTTTTGTGTAGCTCATAGTGGATTTTAACTAGTGATGTTGCTGGTAATGACCTCGACCCTGCTCCTGATGTTTTAATCTCAGGTGCTGAGATTACAAGTATGCACCACCACACCCAACTCTCTCTTTGGGAGCTTTAGGTATAAAAATTGCATTAAGTGAAACCTTTATTTTACTGTATACTGAAATTGCTGTGCAAGTGTGAAGACCTGAGTTTGCATTCTTAGTACCCATGTAGAAAGCCAGGTATGTGTGCCTGCAACCCTGGGTGGGGTCAGAGATTAGGGATTGTATAATAGGAGGGTGAGGAAGACCTCTGGGATGTGATGGCCATCCTACTTGACTGAAAAACTCCAGGTTCAGTGAGAGATCCTTTCGGGACTAAGACAGTGACAGAAAATGATAAGCCCTCTGCCCATTGCACATAAATGTGTACACATATGCGTACATCACATATGCACAATTTTTAAAACTACTTAATAACTAATTTATGAATTATAACATATTGTAAAGTAACTAGAATATTGGTATTTACATCTGTCTGACTCTTACCACTATGTGCCATGACTATAGCATTGTCTTTTTTACTGTAACTGTTTAAAGAAACAGCCAGTAATAACGTGTTTAGTTTTGCTTCTTGTTTGGTCTTACTATGCAGCCCTGACTGGCCTAGAACTCTCTTTGAAGGCTAGGCATGCCTGTGCCTTCCAAATTTTGGAATAAAAGGTGTGTGTCACCATGCCCAACTTACATTGAGTTCTAAGTCATGACTGCTCATATTAGCCATTATGTATAAATGCATGTATAAGATCACAGGCATATATGTGATAAAAAAAGATACATTAACTTTTTTTCTATTTTAGTCTTATAAAACTAGAAAAAATATCTGGGGATTTAGCTATTCGGTTTCCCTTTTTGAGCATTAATAGTTCTTTTGGTAGTCTTGACAGTAAGTAGAGTTCAATTTAGTTACTAAATTTTGTTCTGTGACCATCACTAAGAGCAAGATAATTTACATCAAACATGAAGGCTTATAGATCTCATTTAATACATCAGTATTGTAGTTATAGATTGTCTCTAAAAATTTTTTGACATCTAGTGACAAACTCTATTACTCTTGTACTTGAATAGTAGGTACAAACTTTTGGAATCAAAATTAGAATCCACTCTTAAGAAGTCCCTTGAAATAAAAGAAGAAAAAATTGCTGCTTTGGAAGCTCGGTTGGAAGAGTCTACAAATTACAATCAACAGTTGCGCCAAGAACTTAAAACAGTAAGTTTTTTGTTCAAAATAACTTTATAAGTGCTTGAACAGAAAAACATAAAAATAAAAACTCGGCTGTATTTACGTTAGTATTTTCTTCTGTTTCATGTGTTTGGAGTATACAGATGTTTATTTGTTTGGAGGTGCTACAGTTTACTCAGTGTTTTCAAGTATATAGTAGTCCCTCTTAGAGGTGAGGACATAAAGGACTGTAGAATGGGATGGACAAGAAGGAGGCTTATTTTGTTTCAGAAACTCAGTTTTTGAGATACTGATACCTTTCCCTGGTGTATTTTTCCTGTTGAGCCTCCAGGTAGAATTTAATAAAGATATGACTGTGAAGATGCAGAGGACAGGCATAGATAGTTTGGTGTAGGAAAACAGCTAGTCTGCTCACAAATAAGATGCTGCCTAGGTCTGCTTTCTTGTGAAATTTTGAATTATTGAGTGAAGTTAAGCACTGTGTTCACTAGGTAAGTATCTCGAAGTGTAAAGGGCTCACCTACTTGAAGGGGAACGAGAAGAGTCCCATTCTGTGTTACTCTTCCCTTTTCAGCCTCCACATTGCTCCAGACGTTGGCTTTCTCTTAATTTTTCACTTTTTCTAGACAAGATCTCTTATAGCACAGGTTGCCCTTAAATTTATCCTGTAGCCAATGATAGCCTTGAATGATCATCCTACATCTTTCCTAAACACAGGGATTATAGAACTGTTCCACATGACAAATAGATGGAGTGATGAGATTACTGTAGGCCACATTTAAGACTATTCTATTCAGAATAACCCTAGGAAGTACAAATAGATGGTTAGGCAGTGTTACAGGTCTCTCCTTATAATTATGTGAGCTTCTTTAATTTTTTTCATTTATTTGTATTTACACACACTCATTCTCTTTTTCACACACACACACACACACACACACGCACACACATGGGGGAGGGGTGGGTAGGAGCACACCATAGCATGCCTGTTGCCTGTGGAGATCAAAGGACAACTGGTGAAAGGTCTCTCCTTTCTACCATATGGGTCCTAAGGATCAAATTTGGTTGTCGGGTTTGGCAGCAAACACCTTGAACTACTGAATTGTCTTGCTGGTCCATGAGATGTATTTGTACCAGATTATGGTTCAAGCAATAAAGAAGATTTACACTGGAGTAGGAGAGCACTGCCCTGGTTTGAGACTTGATGCTTACAGCTCCAAAGGCATAAATTTAAAATCTCCAAAATGTGCATCCTGATTATAATAGTTGCCGCCTGTAGAGAAATCCAGTAATTCTTCTTTCTACTAGGTAATTAGTTTTCCTATTTCAGATAGTCTACCAATCATGGGTCTTCCTCCCATAAGCGTTATTGCCTAATAATCAAATATTCTAGTTTTATTATGCTTCTAGAGTAGCTGTTCTCAACCTATGGGTCACAAACCCTTTGGAGGCTACATATCATATTTTTATATTATAATTTGTAACAGCAGAATTACAGTTATGAAGTAGCAATGAAATAATTTTATTGTTGGGGTAACCACAAATTAAGAATTTATTAAAGGATTGATGCATTATGAAGGTCGAGAGCCACTGTTGTAGAGAAACAGTTTACCAAATTAGGGTTTCTTTGGCAGAAAGGGAAGACTTTTTGTTCACTATATACCCACAGTATCTTTTCTGGCGTTTGTTGCTGATTTTGCCATCATGAAACCTACTACACTGGTTCAGTGTTCTGCTTTATTAATCAGCATTATGTCCTGAATTTTATACTTTATTAGACAATATTAGTAGGTCACAAATAATGATAACTTCATGAAGCTACTCAGCAAGAAAATAAGTAGGTTTGTACATGAGTTAGTTTTTGTGTTTTAAGTCTAAATATCAGAGATACCAAGTTCCATCTTTGTCTTTAACTTCAGCCATTTTTCATAATGGCTATAAACTGACTTACTCCTGTATACATGAATTCAAATGGAATTGTACTTTTTTATTTTTTATTTTATTTTATTTATTTTTTTATTTTTTGGTTTTTCAAGACAGGGTTTCTCTGTGGCCTTTGGAGCCTGTCCTGGAACTAGCTCTTGTAGACCAGGCTGGTCTTGAACTTACAGAGATCCACCTGCCTCTGCCTCCCGAGTGCTGGGATTAAAGGCATGCACCACCACTGCCCTTCGGAATTGTACTTTTATAAGCTTTCAGTACTGTACATAAAGAGTCATATTACTTGAAAATAGACCTTGAAATTGAGACATAAACAATGTAAACTAAGGTATACAAATATAAAATTTTAAAAATCCAAAGGAAGGCAGAACGAAACAGAGAACAAAGTGCAGGTTGAACAAATAGAAAATAAATAGTTAAAGGGAAGTTTTTAACCAAATCATATTTACTGTAAAAGCGTCTAAACATTTCTGTTCTAAAGCAGAGATGATTATGCCCAATGGAAAAGTAAAACCTAATGAAATACCACCAACAAGAAATTTTGATGAAAAATAATATATACCATTGTAACACTAATCAAAAGAAAGCTATTATGTATAAAGATCAGTTTCATAGCAATGATTTATCTCATCTAAAAATTATAAAATGATCATTTTAGCTTCATGACATAGCAAGATTAAATGTTCTCATGTCTAACAACAGCTTCAAACTATGTCTATTGATAGAACTATATGGAGCATGACCTGTCTGCAATTATAGTTAAAGGATTTAATTCCAATATTACATATAAAAGGAACTTTATTAAATAAATAAAGGGTGTTTAAAGATGACCTACACTGAATATCATCCTTAATGATAAAAGACTATTACTTTCAGGGGGAAAAAAGCAAAGCTATTCCTCTCAGTATTTCTATTAAACATTGTGTTGTTGGTCTTAATGTTTTAGGATAAGGAAAAAAAATGCTGATTTTTTTGTAAGATTTTGTTTTTGTGTATATTTGTGTGGGTGTATGTGGGTGGCCTGTGGAGGCCAGAAGAGGGTGTTGGACCCTGAAGCCATACTACTAAATATACTTTATATACAACTAAAGTTCGCTGTGAACTACCTGATGTGGCTGGAGCCAAACCTGTATGCTTTGGAAGAGCCATAAGCTCTCTTAACCACTGAACCATTTCTTTAGCCCCAGAAATACAAATTTGAAAGGATGAAATATAGATAATTTTTTTGACTTCTGACATGATTATTTTGGTAAGAAATTCTAAAGGATTTATAGAAAATTATATGAAATGTGTTTTATCAAGTGTCATAGGTTAAAGATCAGTATATAAAACTCTTAACCATATTTGTATATATTAGCAATTAGTAATTAGAGAACAAAATTTAAAAGAAAAATAACATTTATAGTACTGTAAAATACCATGAAGTACTTAAAAAAACTCTGCATTAATAAAATATAAAGAATACCTTAGTAAATGGAAGGGAGCCCCATATCATAAAATGTTCTATGTAATTAATAGGACATGTCTTAGGCTTGGCTATAGCTCAGTGGTTCAGCACGTGTGAAGCTTTTACAAAGTCTAGATTCGTTCTGCAGTATTAGAATAAGTAAACAAGCAGATCACAAATGAATCTGTAAACTCAGCATAATACTGAACATAATTTACATTAAATTAGTAGATAGATTAATTAGCTAATTACTAAATATTGGGTAGAATGTACCATTTTTAAAGATTTATTTATTTATTATGTATACAGTGTCCTGGGGGTGTGAGCCATCATGTGGTTCCTGGGAATTGAACTCAGGACCTCCTGAAGAACAGTCAGTGCTCTTAACCTCTGAGCCATCCATCCAGCCTGAATATAGCCATTTTTAAAATATTAATTTTGCTAATCCATGAACAAGGGAGAACTTCTCCATCTGCTAGAATTCTTATCTCTTCTGTGTTTTAAAGTTTTCTTTGTAAAGCCTCTTAGATTTACTCCTAGATACTGTCTTTTTTTTTTGAAGGTGTTGTAAATGGGGATGCTTTCCTAATTCCTTTGTCAGCACATTCAGCATCAGTATATAGAAAAACTAGCGATTTCTGGATGATGATTTTGTACATGGCTATTTTAATAAAAGTATTTATCAATCAGATCTAAGTGTTTTTGATGGAACCTCTATGGTTTTTTCCATATAGGAACATGTTGTCAAAAAATATGGATAGTTTGACTTCTTTTTCTGTTTGCTCTTTTTTATTCCTTTGTCTTGCCTTACTGCTATAGCTAAGACTTCAAGTCTAAATGAATAACAGTAGAGAAGATGGACATTCTTGCTTCCTTCCAGAGTGATTGAAATCCTTTTCTCATATTGTTAACTTCCATGGTATATATTGTTATCACTGAAATTTGATTTTACAATTTAATTTATAATATTTATAATTTATAATGCTATTTTTAATTGCTTTAACTTTTAAATTGACTCTGCATTGCTTTGTTGTAGACTATTTTATTCTGACTCGAACTTTATTTCCTATGTGAATATAAGGATTTGACTAATGATATATAAGCTAAAAGAACACGTGAACCGACTATAACTCAGAAACCTTGAATTTTATTTCCAGCTCTCCTATTTTCCCCTCTTGTTATCAAATACAATTGAATTCTTCTTGTAAAACAAAAACAGTACATACCTGACATAACATTTTTCTTTTTATGTCAGCTCTCCTTAATACTGCATTTGACGACAGCCTTTGTAAGCCTAGGAAAAAGACTCTATGAGAAAATAGGAGTATCCAAGATCACTGACCAAACTTTACATTCCATTCCATCTTGGCTTTTGTTTTTTCCTTATCATTTTCTAACTCACTAGTAATGCTAGTTTACTGCTAAATTAAAGACATCCTTAAGTTTTGTACAACATGAACAATTTTTATCATTTCTGCCCTTAATATAAACTATGTTGATAATTTTTAATGTACTGTAAATATCTAAAATAAACTAGTAAGTCAAGATAAGTATAATAGTAAATCTCAATTAAAGAGGGACTAGGGAAATAGCTCAGCAGTTCAGAGTATACACTGTTCTTCCAGAGGATCTGAGTTTGATTCCCAGCACCCACAATAAGTGGACCACAGCCACCTGTAACTTCAACTTCGGGGAATCTGAAGCCTCTGGCTTTTGAGGGTTCCTATACTCAAATGCACAGATGGACACACATACACACACATTTAAAAATAACATATTTAGGGGCTAAGGAAATAGCTCAGCAATTAAGAGCACTAACTGCTCTTACAGAGATTCTGGGTTCAATTCCCAGCATCCACATGGCAACTCACAACTGTTCTGTAACTCCAGTTCCAGAGGTCCTCTGCCCTCGGCAGGCACTATATGCACATGGTGCACATACCTTCACACACAGAATTTGTTTTTAATCTTAAAAATAAATTTTAAAAATATCTAATTACAGAGAGGTGTTGAATTTGGCAATTTTGATCAATTGAAGTGATCAGGATTTTTCATGTTAGTAGTGGTTCAAGCCTATATGTATTACTCAGTCTTTTCTGGGGTTATTGCAACCTAAGCCAATTTAAGGCCTAGTGTGGTGACTGACATTTGTAGATTTAGTATTTGTGGTGGAAATAGGATCAGGAGTTCAAGGCCAGCCTGGGGCCACATAAGACCTGTCTCAAAAGAACAAACAAAACAGTCAAAACTAAAAGCTTCCTTCTGAAGATACATTCTTGAATTAGTAATTACAAGATAAATTACACTAATGATGTGTATGGATCAAAAGCTAAATGAATAAGTTTCTTTATTAATGTAATTACCCCATATTAATTAAGTCTAGGTAATGTATTATCCTTTGGAGATTAGATTTAGATTCCTAAAGATACTCCCCTAACTAGTTTAGGAATCTTTTAAAGTCTGTGTTAACATGTGGCAAATACTTATTTGCTTTTCACACAGGGATCTCTAAATTGGTTAGCAGTTGCTGTAAAAGTAATTTTTAATATTAAGTAGCATATCAGTGTTCGGTTAATCTGTTATTGAGGGCCATTTTCTTTATTGTTGTTGTTTTTTAGCTTTTATCTTTTTATCCTGGAGTGTCCTTTCCTAGTAAGCATGAATTGTACATATGAATGTTGTTTGGTGTAATGTTTGATGTGTGCATGTAACCCGAGAATGTGTTCACATTAGCAGTCCTTAGGATACTGAGGCCCATTCTTATTACCAGTAGGAACAGAGTGTATTACAGGAGCACTCAGAGGAGCCAAGTATCTTTTCATTCTTCTAGAATAATGTACATTACAGTAGTTTATGACCTAGGGTCTTCTTTTACGGTTTAGTGTATGTGTATGTTGGGGTGGGGGGTGAGAGTCCTAGAGCTGGATTTATAGATGGTTGTGAACTGCCCAAACTTTGGTTCTCTGGAAGAACAAGAAGTGCTTTTAACCACTGAACTGCCTCTCCAGCCCCCAAACTTGCATTTCAAAAAGCTTTTGATCATAGTAATGGTAATCACACATTTATCACATTTTTAGATAAAGTATCTGTAATATTCACGAGACCAATACAGACCCAAAGTAATTGAGAAATATAAAAATCGTGATTTTTTTCTTTATTTATTTAAATATTTATTTAAAATATTTTAAATAATTTTAGGTGAAAAAAAATTATGAAGCTCTCAAACAGAGACAAGATGAGGAAACGATGGTACAGAGCTCCCTTCCTGTCTCTGGGGAAGATAACAAATGGGAGCGAGAAAGTCAAGAAACGACCAGAGAGCTCCTGAAAGTTAAAGACAGGTTAATTGAAGTAGAAAGAAATGTAAGTATTTAAAAACTCTTAATAGGGACAAAATTCTTCTGAAATAATGAATTGTTGAATTATATTTATCTCTCATAAATTTATTTTGTACTTTCTTATCTAGTTTATCATATAAAAAGTATACTTCTTACCCTCTTGTAAGTCAAGCCCAAGTTTAATTAATGCTCCATCCATCTTGTCTGCAAAACCAGTATCATGTAGACAGTGCTATCAAGTTCTGTCAGGTAAAGTGTGACCCGTAGGATTATGCACATTAGCCTCTGTGTGCCTTTCAGGCTGGCTTGGTTGTTTTCTCCCAGGGAACTCCTTCAGCAGTATGAAATCAACACTGATTTTTATACAATGGAGTCCGGAGTCTTGTACTCTGTCCACCTTTGAAGTCCCAGTGAAAGAACAGGAGGCTTTTCTTTAATAATTACAACTACTGTTTCAGAATCTAGCTTGCCTATAACTTTATGCCCTCTCCTGCTCTAAGTCAATTTTGTATCTTTTTGCTTTTTTTTTTTCTTTCTGGCTGGCTATAGAAGGAATAAAAACAGCGAGCAGTAACTGTAAGCATTATAGCTCAGATGGAAAGGTATCCACGCTGGGAGTCAAAGAATACCACAAAGTCACACCACACAACAAACCTCACACAAGAGATTGGGAGGGAAACAAACAGGAGAGTGGCTGTCTCTACTCAGGCTAGAAACAGCAGAGAATTGAACAGAATAAGGCCTTATACAGAGTTTCTTGGGAAGGGGATGGAGCTTTCCAGGGTGGAGATTGGGGGATTTCATGTCCAGAGATTGAGTTTTTTACTCTGTAGGGTGGGAGCAGGGTCCAGAAGTTAGGATATTCTGTGGGTGAAACCTAGCAGTTAGAGGTCCTCAGGTGAGGGGCCTGGCCATTTGAAGGGCTTACAGTTACCATGACATAGTATGGACGCTATCCTGCTTTGAGATTTCCTCCACCAAAATAATTCATCCATGACTTGGAGGAATAAAACCAAATTGTTTGCCAAAATGTAATGCAAATGGCCTCTATGTCAGTTCCCTTAGAGTTTTCCCTCTGTCTGTGTTTCTCTTCGGCTCTCCAGAATCACACTAGATTGGCTTTTGCTTATATTAGTGTAGTGCCTTTTTAGTCCAAACTTCCAAACTCTTCCCCTATTGCTCCTGGATTCTACTTCCAAAGGCCTGAGGAGTGTGTGGCCAGATTACCACAACAACAGGCCCACTTTGTAACCATACTCTCCATTAGTTACAAAGATATCTGTGAGAAGCAACTTGAAGGGTCACAGTTCAAGGATAGAGACCATCAAGGCAGGGAAATCATGGCAGCAGGAGCGTGAGGCACTGCTCATACTGCATCTGCAATCAAGAAACAGAGATACTATTCCTCAGCTCACCTTTGTACCTGTGTTCAGTCCTGCATCAGTTAACCCCATTCCCTCATAGACATGCCAGGCTGCTTTCGTCAACAGTCTAGCTCCTGTCAGGATGACATTCATTTTTAACCATCACATCATACATGACTCACTTGGCTACATGTGAGTTCAAGACCAGCCTGGACTATATGATATCCTGTATCAAAACAATGAGAGAGAGAGAGAGAGAGAGAGAGAGAGAGAGAGAGAGAGAGAGAGAGAGAAATTAACAAGACAGTATTCCGTGTATTTTCATCCATTTTTTTCATCCTTTCAACAGATGAGTTTAAAAAAGAACAGTATAATTATCTACCTCAGCTTCTGCAGGCGTTTGCTTGTTGCTGTTTCTGCTGTTGAGATAGGTTCTCCATACGTCGCTCAGACTGAATTGAAACTCACAGTCTTGTTCACCTGTCTCCCAGTTGCTGATGTTTCAGGCTATTATTAGAGCCACATCCACCTTGATTTCTCAGTTTTTTTAGGGGGTCAAATCACAACCTCTGTTTTATACAGTGATATGTTGTTTATATAATATAAAAGTGAAGTGTTCTTTAGAAGTCTTCTATTAAAGATACAACAGAACTATTGTGATTCTTTGGATCATTTTTCTGTGCAGCCAGTACTACATAGCCTAATTAGGTTTTTTTATATATTAAAGTTTTATTTATGTTATATGGTAGATTCTTTGGTTATGCTTTTTAGTACAAATTTAGATTTTATGAAATGTAATTTGTACTACAAGAGCTAGTTCCAGCATAGGCTCCAAAGCCACAGAGAAACCCTGTCTCGAAAAACCAAAAAAAAAAAAGGAAAGAAATGTAATTTGTAAATAATTTATCTTAAATGTATAATATCAATGCCTAATATTTTAATGTCTGTGACCAATATAGTAATTCACTTGTTTAACTATAAGAAGAAATATGGTCACATGTACTGAAAAAATTTGAAAATGATAAAATTGGATATACTTCAGAAGTCTTTAGAGATGAAATATAGTTTTAGTGAGAGTTTCATATCATGGATAAAGGAAAACAAAACATAATGCCAGTTAGGTCTATGATGAGCTGCATTTTTTTTTTTTAACCCTGGATCACCACTTATCCATGATACAGTCTAGTCACGTATTCTACCGCTAACCTATACCTTCAACACTGAAAGAAAATATTTTAGGACATCATAAAGCAGAAAGAACACCGGCACAATAGTATTTTAAGGTTATAGTAGTATTGTGTCATTTTATTATGGATTTAATATTTACAACTTGTGATTGGAGAGGAATTTTTTTCTTTTTTAAGATTGTTCAAGTTCACTTTTTAAAATACTGTTATCAAAGAAAAATGTCTCATGTTTATTTTTAGTAAGTGTGGTTTCTTTTTCTTGTTTTAAGAATGCTACACTACAAGCAGAGAAGCAAGCGCTGAAAACTCAACTGAAGCAGCTGGAAACACAGAACAATAATTTGCAGGCCCAGATTCTTGCACTTCAGAGGCAGACAGTGTCATTACAGGAGCAGAATACCACTCTTCAAACTCAGAATGCCAAACTTCAGGTTGTACTAAACACTTACATTATGTAATATTATAGAAAGGGAACCTAGACATAGAAACATTGTTCCTTAATGTGAGCGTTTTTTAAATGTCAACATTTCTATAAATTACTAAATTCACCCACAGTATAAGTGAAATGATCTTACTTATATTTAGTTTAGAATCTTTCTGTCCTTTCAACAAGTTGACTCTAATCAATTGGTGCAAACCCCTTATTTCAGAGTATGATTGCAACATAATATTCTTTATTTGATTCTTAAAACATTCTTAGTTTAGTTATTGAAATGTATACAGCATAACAATTTTGTCTTTAGATTTTTTTTTTGTCTAAAGGATATATTTGATGTAACCCAAAGGATTCATTTTCAGTTTAACAATGCCAGTGCCAGTTCACACAGAACAGTCCAGGAGGGAGGAAAAGAAACTGGTTCCTTCTTTAAATCTAAATGTTCTCTCAGTGGTAAAGTAAGCGCTAATTTAGACTCCAAAGAGACTTTCCAAAAACGGTTTTCAGCTCCAAAATTAAACAGGTAGCCTTAATTCTTTGAGAGGCTAAAATCCAAATTATTCATAATAGGAATATGTCTGCAGTGATTTAATTAGATAGAGCTTATTTAAGTTAACACTGTAACTTTTTGTTAAAAAGAGTAACAAGTGGTTGAGGAAATAGCTAACTCAGGTAGTAAAGCACTCCCAAGCAGGAGAACCTGAGTTCAGTCAGGTCACAAAAAAGCCAGTCATGGTAGTAACTGCTTGCGACTCCAGCACTGAGGAGGCACAGATCCCTGTAGCTCACTTACTAGCCAGCCTTGCCTAACACTAAGTTCTAGGCTAGAAAGACATCCTGTCCTTTTTTTTTTTTAAAGTTGAACATTTATTAGGGTTATGGAGGGGAAAGGGATAAGGGGAGAAGGAGAGGAGAGAGAGAGAGGGAGAAAGAGAGGAGATAGAGAAGAGAGAGACGGAAGTGGGGGAAGGGGAGAAGTGGGGAGAGAGGCAGAAGCTGCCTCTCTGAGAGGAAGATAAAAAAGAGAGCAAGACATCCTGTCCTTTTTTAAAAAAAAAAAAAATAGGACTAGCAAGATGGCTCAGCAGACAAGGATGCTTTTTGTTCCACCTGATGGCTGGAGCTCAGGCCCTGCAGTCTGCACAGGAGACACATGGAGCTCACTCTACGAGCTCTCCTCTCAATACCACATGCATGCCACCACATACATAAACTTCTTTTGTTCTCACTACTGCTCGCTCTCTTAGTAATTCGCTCTCCCAGAGATCTGTCTGTCTCTTCCTTCTAAATGCTGGGATTAAAGGCATGTACCACCATGCCTGGCAACTTTTCCTTATACTGCTAATAATATACACATTCTTACAGGTTGAAAATTCCACCCTTAATTCGCAAAGTACTTCACTTATGAATCAGAATGCACAGCTTCTCATCCAACAGTCTTCCTTAGAAAATGAAAACGAATCTATAATCAAAGAACGAGAAGACTTGAAATCTCTTTATGATTCTCTAATAAAAGATCATGAAAAACTGGAACTTCTTCATGAGCGACAGGCTTCAGATTATGAGTCTCTCATCTCTAAACATGGAACCTTAAAGTCTGTCCACAAGAATCTTGAGGTGGAACATAAAGACCTTGAAGACCGGTAACTTATATTTTATTGTGTTAATTTAAAACAAATTTTCTTTGGGTAGTATAATAAATTTTATACATTAGACCCATCTAAGATAATTTTTGAAGGTAATTTATATAAATTTATGTCTTTTATGTAATGCTTGTTAAATTTATCATTTCCTTTTCTAAAATATTTTGTTTGTTAGAAGTATTTAATGCTAAGTAACTAACTTTCCCTCCCCCTCCCCAGTTACAATCAGTTATTAAAACAGAAAGGACAATTGGAAGATTTGGAAAAAATGATCAAAATGGAACAAGAAAAAATGCTGCTTGAAAGTAAAAACCATGAGATGGTAGCTGCAGAGTACAAGAAACTTTGTGGTGAAAATGATAGGTAATAATACTATGTATTTTATTTTTTATGTCTTCTCTCTAGAGAGAAAGTGTGTGTGTGTGTGTGTGTGTGTGTGTGTGTGTGTTCATAATAGCATTCACAATTTGGACTTACCATGGAATTTTTATCATCTTCTCAGCAGTGTACATATTTGTTTGAATGTTTGTGTGTGTGCAAGTGCACATGTATACAAATCAACTTTATAATTATCTTGTCCTTTTCCTTTCTTCTTAAAAGGCCCTAAATCACTAGAACCATCTTCATCTTGATACTCCGAAATTCTGAATTTAGTTTTCTATAGATGTTATAGCTAAATAGTCTGTTGTGAAGATTTTGGACTTAAGTAAGCACAGTACAAAGTTAAAATAGACTGTAACATTTATAGAGGATGCTGTATGGATAGTACAAGCAAGTACTAAAAACCATATTGTGACAATTATATAATAGAAAGGTGGTGTAATTTTATTATATATCAAACTTAAGAGAAGTATAAAGGTCTTATCTTGTAGCTAATTATTGCTGGTATTTTAAGAAGTAGCTGGAGGCCAGGCGGTGGTGGCGCATGCCTTTAATCCCAGCACTTGGGAGGCAGAGACAGGCAGATCTTTGTGAGTTCGAGGCCAGCCTGGTCTACAAGAGCTAGTTCCAGGACAGGCTCCAAAGCTACAGAGAAACCCTGTCTCAAAAAACCAAAAAAAAAAAAGGAAGAAGAAGAAGAAGAAA
>JAQHUG010000106.1:541711-570788 GCA_028555095.1 Dicrostonyx torquatus | reverse complement strand
TTCTGCCCTGTTACAGGTCCAAAATTGTTTCTTTATTCACTAATGATAATCACAGTATACAGAGGGAAATCCCACATCAGGTTTAGACAAATAGACCAATGAACTGGTGAGAAATTGAACTAGGAGTTCCAAGAAATGAAACAGCTACAGTGGGTTTGGTAAGATAACACATAGTCCCTGATGATCTAGAAGGCTACTCAGCAAAGATTAGAGAGTGTGTGAACTGTCTGTTCTAGGTATTTGAAATAATTTGAATAAAATACTAGCACTTGATTGGATGTAAAATGATACAATAAGATTTGGAGAGGTAGAGACATTAACCTGTTTTAGGAGGCCAGGATGAGAGTTAATTTTGGTAGGGAAGGATGGTAACTAGAAGGCAGCGCAAAAGTTTTTCTGAAGTACAGTTCATGCTCTGTTTCTTGATCTGGGCACTAGTTTTAACATGTAAGCTGTGGCAATTTACTGAACTATGTTACGTTTACATTGCTTTCTGTTTTCTGACTATCTTTTGTCACAGTAATGCTCCATAAACAACAATAGAACCTCAGTGATAATGGGCAGTAAATGTTTGTGGGGGCTCAAGAAGATAATGATATATCCACTAATATTTAAGCTCAAGAGTTGACTTCTGCATCTTTAGTTGAAAGAGACACTATAGGGCAGGTTGGTCTGTGGTGTTTTGTGCTGTCTCTTCTCTGTTCTTCATAATTTCCATCTTCTAGCAGGTCCCAGTGCTTTGAGTGGAAACCACACAAAGCCTGGTGCCTAGATTTGAAATTTTCATGTGTTTTTTTTTTCACTTTTTCTTGGCCAAACCCATTCCAAGTTTAAGAAAACATGTGTATTATCTTTCTGTTGCTGTGAAAAAATATTGTGACCAAAGCATATTATAGAAGAGGTTTATTTGAGCTTATGATTCCAAAGAGATCCAAGGCTGCCTTGGGAAGGATGCATGGTAGCCAGGGATCTGAGGCTGTCATGGGAGGAATGCATGGTAGCAAGGGATCCGAGGCTGTGCTGGGAGGGATGCATGGAAGCAAGGGATCCGAGGCTGTCCTGGGAGGGATGCATGGTAGCAAGGGATCCAAGGCTGTCCTGGGAGGGATGCATGGAAGCAAGGGATCCGAGGCTGTGCTGGGAGGGATGCATGGAAGCAAGGGATCCGAGGCTGTCCTGGGAGGGATGCATGGTAGCAAGGGATCCAAGGCTGTCCTGGGAGGGATGCATGGAAGCAAGGGATCCGAGGCTGTCCTGGGAGGGATGCATGGTAGCAAGGAATCCAAGGCTATAATGGGAGGGATGCATGGTAGCCAGGGATCTGAGGCTGTCATGGGAGGAGTGCATGGTAGCAAAGGATCCGAGGCTGTCGTGGGAGGAGTGCATGGTAGACAGGGATCCGAGTCTGTACTGGGAGGGGTGCATGGTAGCAAGCAGCAAGCATGGTGGCTGGGGCAAGGTGGTGAGAGTTCACATTCTTTACGGTAAGCACAAAATGGAGGGGAGAACTGGAAATCTACATGATTTTGAAACCTCAAAGTCTACCAGGAGTGACAAAGAGTGATGTACATAGTAAGGCCACATTTTCTAAACCTCCCAAACAGTGTCACTAACTAGGAGCCAAGTGGTCAAACATCTGAGCCTATGGGTGACATTCTCATCAAACCACTATAACAGGCTGTAGATTTCACTGCTTGGTAGGAAGAGTGAGAATTCATACTCCAGGAGTAGAGATTGAGCTCATTTGATAAGAGTTCCTTCTAGGATGTATGAAGCCCTGGTATCAATCCCTAGCATTGCATAAACTAGACATGGTGGGATAGAGGCAGGGAAATCAGAAGTTCAGGGTCATCATCAGCTGTATAGCAAGTTACGTGGCTGGGGCTACATGAGTCCATGTCTCAAAAAACCAAACAAAACTTTAGATAGGGAAAAAAATGAATACATTCATTTTTTTTGACAAGTCTATCACATTTTAATTTTATAACATGAAAATAGACAAAACATGATACATTACTACCATTGTTTCTTACTGTTATGTATTATGTGTATTCATTATGTATATTCCTAAGTACCATTCTTTCTGGTACCTTTGAAAACTTTTTTTTAAGATTTTTTTTATTAATTATGTATACAATGTTCTGTCTGCCAAAGAGGGCACCAGAACTCATCACAGATGGTTATGAGCCACCATGTGGTTGCTGGGAATTGAACTCAGAACCTCTGGAAGAGCATCCAGTGCTCTCAACCTCTGAGCCATCTCTCCAGCCCCCTAAAACTTTTTTTTTAAGATTTTTTTTATTAATTATGTATACAATGTTCTGTCTGCCAAAGAGGGCACCAGAACTCATCACAGATGGTTATGAGCCACCATGTGGTTGCTGGGAATTGAACTCAGAACCTCTGGAAGAGCATCCAGTGCTCTCAACCTCTGAGCCATCTCTCCAGCCCCCTTTGAGAACTCTTAAATATCTACCTTCCCCTTTAGAAAGTGAGCATAGTAGTTGTTAGACTGTTCTGCTTGTTGCTGCTGCTTTTAATACAGATCCCTAGGTTGTTTAAAGACTGTTGAAGCCTGATGCTGGGATTCAGAAATCCACCCTAAAAGAAATTATAACCTTTTAGAATAATTCCTTTGAGTTTTGTAAACTGTGGCTTAGCTAGGGTATATTTCCAATTTCTGCTGACTTTTTACAAAAAGTTGATACCAATCATTGATTAAATTACTTTACTGTCTTTAATCAAGCCAACCCAAACTATTTGCAGACTTATATGCTTACATGAAAACATTGGTTGGGAAAAGGATAAGCTGTGTTAAGTAACTACCACGTTACAACCAGGTACTTTACCTAAATTATTTAATTTTTGGTGCAATATAGGCAGGATAGGAGCTATCCTCATTGTACAGATTCAAGAATTAACTATCCTATTAATCATTTATTTCTTAGCTACTAAATAGAAGGTAAGATATTTGAATGTAGCTTTTAAACAGATCTGAATATAGAAGGCATTGATTTTGGAACTAGATATATTAGACCCAATATCTGTAAGACTTAAGATATACTTATTAACAGGTTATTTAGCATAGTGTCAGTGTTCTGATCAAGAGATTCTTCATGAAATACTTAATATATTTTAGATGTTGCTAAGTAATTTGTATAAAATGGAAATCTGTCTTCAAAAATAAATGTTTGTGTCTAAACAGTTGCTCAGCCAACTTAAAGGAAATTTAGAGGAAGAAAATCGTCACCTATTGGATCAGATCCAGACACTGATGCTACAGAACAGAACACTGCTGGAACAAAACATGGAGAGCAAGGATCTCTTTCATGTTGAACAGCGACAATACATGTAGGTACCAAAGAGTTTTGTTTGAGTAATATTCATGATGTTACTGCTGTACCTATTGGCCGAGAAAAATCCATGCTCAATTTTCTTGATGTTATTATTTCAGTTTGTATTTTTTTATTTAAAATTACCTTATTGCTTAAATGCACAAGACAAAGTTTTGGTACTATAGAGGACTGTGGACAACAGGCATTCCCATTTGGGAGTGAAGGCTCACTGTCTTACAGTAATGAGTCGGTGAGTGAATTTGACACTCTATTGCTGTCAGATGGAATTTAGCATCCTTATCCTTTCCATTCTTCTCAAGATGTTGACAAACAGCAACTTCTTTCTCATATAAGTGGTAGACAAAACCTTTACCATTACACAGTGAGCCATTTCACAGCTCTTTTTTCTTTCTCCAACCCTATCCTCAATGTCGGTTTTTAAGACAGGGTATTGTGTAACCCTGATCTACAACTCATTATGTACATCATCTTGGCTCCAAAGTGTGGGTAGTTCTCCTAGAGTGATAGAATTATAGTCATGGATTGTCACACCCAGCTTAATATAGCCTTCATCTTCATGAGGATTTTTTCAGATGTTTAAGATAGAAATGTTTTCCCTTTTATAAGTGCTTATTATATTTTCACAATACTTGATTTGGTTATTATTATTGCCTTGTAATAGTCATTTATGTATATATGTTGTCTTTCCTGCTGTATTACAAGCAAAAGTTTTAACTTTTCATCTTCATATAAACTTCATGCCTTCTTCAATGTAAAGCATCATTAAATAATTATTGTGCAATTAGTATTTTTTGGCATTGAAAGGTTTTTTAAAGACCCTGCTCTGTGATCTTCAGTGTTTCTGTATGTAATAAATACTTCTTAGTTAGAGTTTCTATTGCTGTAAGAGACATCATGATCACAGCAACTCTTATACAGGAGCATTTAATTGGGGTTAGCTTACAGTTCAGAGGTTTAGTCCATTTTCATCATGGCAATGGGCATGCAGGTAGACATAGTGCTGGAGAAGTTCTCCATCTTGATCTCAGGCATCAGGACATGAGTCGTCACACTGAATGTGACTTGAGCATATATGAGACCTCCCTTCTCCACGGTAACACATTTTCTCCAACAAGGCTGCACGTACTCCAGCTGGACCACACCTCTTAATAGCGCCACTTCCTATGGACCAAGCATTCAAACACATACATCTATGGGGGTCATATCTATTTAAACCATCACAATTAGCAAGAACATAAAATGAGAATAAGATGTGAAGAACAGAATATATACTCATCCATTGGGGGAAAGAGTGTCAGAACTAAGTCTTTAAAGGTTAAGCATGAGTAATTCAGCCTAAAAGGAAAGAATATTTGCATGAAGAAGTGGTTTCAAGATTTATTATATCTGTAATTGTTGGGAAAATAAATATCTAACAGTTTTTATTTATTTTTAATAAAGTGTACTTTATTATAAAAATGTTTGAGATGCTAAAAAGCTAGGGAAAAACAAAGCTGTTGAGACAGTTATATGATGAGATTATATTTAGAAGATTTCAAATAAATCCTCTTGTAAAATTGAAACTTCTAAGTACTACATATTTTTATTTAAGTACATTTAAAGAAAGGAAATCTGTGGAAGAAACTCATGTTCCTTATTTAAGTTTCAGTTACTAATAATGGTCTGTGGTGCTTATGTTTTAGAAAGAAATAAAATCATGGTCGTGAATCATTATTTAAGATATACTTACTCTAAAATGTAATTTCCATTTTTATAGTGATAAATTAAATGAATTGAGACGACAAAAAGAGAAATTAGAAGAGAAAATTATGGATCAATACAAATTTTATGACCCATCTCCTCCTAGAAGGTACCACTAATCAAATTTTACGGATCTTGTTTTGAAGAAAACCTTATCTGTAGTATTGTTGAGGCTTTTCATTTTATGAGGTTTATTGTTGAACTTTAGACTAAGAATTCTTTTAATTCTATTAGGAGAGGCAACTGGATTACTCTAAAAATGAGAAAATTGATAAAGTCCAAGAAAGATATTAATCGGGAACGTCAGAAATCTCTAACATTAACGCCTACCCGCTCAGACTCCAGTGAAGGATTTCTTCAGCTGCCTCATCAAGATAGTCAAGACAGCTCGTCAGTAGGGTCAAACTCTTTAGAAGATGGCCAAACTCTGGGGACCAAGAAGAGCAGCAGTGAGTGCTAAGTGCTTTAAACAGAGTATTGATTTAGAATCTTGTCTAAAGATTTCTTTTAAAAAACAACTTCCAACAATCTTTTAGCTTGATGAATGATATTTTATTTTTACTTTGTTTCAAAAATTCATTGCAGACCACAATAGTGTACAACTACCTGGTTTTCTGGCATGTACATAGAGATAGCTATCATTATACTAGAAAAGTAAAATATGTAAAAAGAACATTGAAATAACAGCTTGGCTATATCTGCTCCTAAAATGTGCTGTTAAATAGGCTTCACAGAGTAATTATAAGGATAAGAAATAAGAATGAGATTTCATTTCATTAGTATTTATAACTTACACAAAATAAGGCATTTTATAATACAGTTTTTGCTCATATGCTTTGGGGTATAAATTTGGAACACAGTTATCGTATTGGGGAAGTAAAAATAAATACTAATTTGAAGAGTTGTTATAGAATTGTTTAAAGATAATTGGTCTCAAAAAGTTTATAAGGGATTCTTGCTAAGGTTTGATTAAAATGAAAGAAAGATGGGGAAATGTAAATGTATAAAGTTATAATTTAGTTTTTATTAAACTTAAAGTCCCACATAATATGTCTGATAAAATTTATAGACTTTTTAGTTCATTACTGCTGCTGTGTTTTAGCTAAATAGCAAGACCAAAGAAAGAGCCTGAAAAGTATATATTTTAAGACAAAGAGAAAAAGAATTCAATACTCAACTCTTTGAAGATGTCTACAAAGTTGATTGTGTTCTCATAAAAATACCTGGAAAAGAGCTGGGCGGTGGTGGTGCACGCCTTTAATCCCAGCACTTGGGAGGCAGAGGCAGGCGGTCTACAAGAGCTAGTTCCAGCGCAGGCTCCAAAGCCAGAGAAAAACCCTGTCTCGAAAAACAAACAAAAAAAAAAAAACCCTGGAAAAGTATATACTTTGATCACATCATTACCAGTGTCACTAAATTCATACGTTGCCAGGCGTGGTGATAGATACATACCTGTAATCTCAGTGGAAGCGAGAAGATTGGAGTTCAGAATCTTTTAATGGTATATAGCAAGTTCAAGGTCAGACTGGCTACATGAAACCTTTTTTTTTTTTTTTTGGCTTTTCAACAACAGGATTTTTCTATGTAGCCCTCGCTGTCTTGGAACTAGCTCTGTAGACAAGGCTGGCCTCAATCCTCCTGCCCTGCCTCCTGAGTGCCAGAATTAAAGATATATACTACCATCACCAGGCCTGAAACAGTCTTTCTAACAAACTACACTATTCTTTTGAAATAAAAAGTAACCAAAGGCAGATGCTGCTTTTCTCAGAAGTAGGCTGTCCATGTGGATGGCTCTCAGAATACTCAAAAAAAAAAAAATAAAGGTACACTGTTATGGCCTCATGAATTGTCTCTCCAAGAGGAGGAGGTATTTGGATGATAGCATATATTTCACAATACAGTTTTAGGAGCCTAGATTGTCAATCATTGATAACAACAAAAAATACAGATGCATACATAATATACATGTCTAGAAAGCAGTATATCCTATAGCTCCATGGAAGATGCTTATTACCAGGATCTTTTGCCATCTAGCCTTGTTGCCCTAGTTGATAAGTACTGGTGTCATGAGGTCATCAATTTTCCTTTTCACGTGGCTAATAAGTCAGCTTATCTGCTACCTTCAGACAGAACTATTTGGCATCCTACTAAGAAAATGTAATGTATGTCCTTAATTATTTTAAGTTACAGAAATATAATTTAGACATGAGCATACATACACACACACACACACACACACCACATGCAAAGGTCTTTTTTTTTTAATATTATCCTGTCTGTCCAAAGTATAAGTCATTCTTTCATACTACCTCCTGGAACATTCAGGATAAAAATCAGAAAGAAACAATATTCTCCTTTTCTTCAGTTGTTCAACTTTAGATTTTGATTTTTCAATAAACATAAAACTCAGTAAATATACCCTTAATATGTGTATGCTTTGGGAAAAGAACATTATATGTCTCAAACATAATTGCCATAAGAAGAATCACATCCCTGGCAAATTTTAAATTCTTTTTATCCTGTCCATTTTGGAAGAATGTCTGTCTGTCATGTCAGTAAAGCAGTCTTTGAAAAACAGCTGAAAACAGAAAAAGGAAAAAAAAGAAAAGTATCACACATGACATGTGCATGCTGCACCCATTCAGCTTTGTTTTAGCTAAGTGTCCATTTTTACATTGCTTTTGGTTCATTCCTTTTTGATCATTAAGACTAGCTATGTTTACCAAGCATGAAAAGATATATGTCAAATTAAAAAGCTTAGATGAATCATGACTCTCCTCACAGCAGTTAGACCAGTTAAGAAGCTATTTTAGTTCGCACCTCTCTCATTGAATACTTACCAATTTATCGAAAAAATAGCTTTTAATATTCATTTGCTGATGACAACCTTCTGAGAAAGAACATAGTTATTAAGGTTGTATATAATACTTTCATAAACCTAATTTTTATATTAAGCCATCTGAGATGTAGCTTAGTGTTTGTTCTAATGATTCCTATAGTTGAACAATAGTCCTTTAATTCACAAAAATATTTTTGTGGAGTGCTTCCTTTCGTACTTTTTTGCATAAATCTACCCTATGGGCCTTTTAAAATACATTTTAAATTTGTTATTTATTATTATGTTATTTTATGTGCATGAATGTTTTGCCTGCCCTTATGTCTGATATCACATGTATGCCTGGTGCCTTCAAAAGCCAGAAGAGGGCATTGGACCCCCTGGAACTGGAATTGCAGACAGTTGTGAGCTACCATGTGGGTGCTTGGAATTGAACTCAGGTTCACTGAAGCCAGTGCTCTTAACTGCTTAGCCCTCTCTCTTTCAGCCCCCAAATACCTTTAAATGTTTCCCTCCCATTTTGCTTGCCTTGGGGTTCCTTTTTTTGTTTTTTTTTTTTTTCAGAACTTAGTGCTAACACTTATTGCTGATGTCAGACTATTCTTTTTCCTCCTTCTCTCAATCAACTTTTTGTAAAATGAGCCTGATATACCTGCTGTTTTATCTTTAGGAAGACTTGTTGAAAGAGTGTGTATCTCCACAGTGCTGCTAAACAGTGCACTGGATTCCCGTTTAAATCAGTGTTTTCTTTATTAAACTTTAGGAGACTAACAAAAAATAGGCTTTTTAAAAAAGCTTATTTTGCTTTAAATATCTAACCACCCTAATTTTGGTTGATATGTGTGTATTATCTGCATCTGTATACAGACATAGATATACACATACATATATATTACTAAAATTCTCTGGTGGGATATGTGTGTTCCTAACTTTTTTAAAGAAAGCCTTTAACTTAAAATTTTTAAATGAAATAGATGTTTGTGAGCCTTATATGCTTCATACTTTGTAAGCCACCGGTAGCCGGATTTTAAAAGTGTACTTTTACAATTTAACTAGGAAATTTGTTTTCTTCCTAAGTAATTCTAAGCAGTTCCTGTTTTTATAGGACTGTAGCCAGTGCTTTCACAGTACATGTTCCTCATGGTTGTCTTCAGTGCTTTCTAAGTGTTTACAGTATCAGAGTGCATGCTTCCTGTTTCACTATCCTCAGCAGCGTGAGGTATTAGCCGTAATGTAGCGTACATAGTGAGACCAACATTCATTCCTGTCCTTGATTTCAACATTTAACTCCCATCTGTTCTTCTCCCTTTTTTCTTTCATTTCCCTGTTTCTGTTTTTCCTCATGCTCTGACATTAAAGTGGTTGCACTGAAAAGACTGCCCTTTTTGAGGAACAGACCGAAGGATAAAGACAAAATGAAGGCCTGCTACCGTCGTTCCATGTGTAAGACTTTATGACAGTTCAGCTTCTTTCAAATGACCACACTGGCTTCCATCACTAATTTTTCACTAACCTTTCTCTAGACTGTACTAATTGCTTTGCTTATTTTGCAAAGTGCAGTCTTCCTTTAATATGAGGAGCTGGAAGAATATTTTTTCAAAAAAGCATTGAATTTGCATTATATGTATATTCATACATATATATGCATATGTTTAGTAATACATGTAATAAATGTACTTGTAAATGTCCAGTGCATTCTTAAAACTGGCCAAAACAAGCAAACTTAATTTTATATGCCATACAGATTTTTCCCCAAAGAAGTTTAAGGAAAAATATAACAAACCCTTCAGCATTAGGAATTTATTTTCTTAATGAACCTAATTAAATGAATGAATGAATTGAATGAATAAAGTGGCCTATAACTCTTGAAAATGTTTGTCATTCTTTATGTAATAATCATGGCTTTCTCTTTTTAAGTGAAATGGGTAATGACATAATCACATTAAATGTCTGTTACTTTGAGTATCTCTTTCAGGTTTTTATACGTTGGTATATTTACTTGATTTATAAAGATGAAGAATTTATTCAGTAACCTGCTCTGACCAAGGACTCTTTTTCATTTTCAATAATGACACTGTGTAATATTGCTCTCCATCTTATTTCATTCCATCAAGCCACCACAAAACTACATTGTGAAGGCTTCTAATTCATAGCACAAAAGCATGGCAATTGTATATAGTAAAATTCCTTTCTGTTTTCTAAAGGTGGTGGGGGAGGGGGATGGGGGGGTAAGAGTCCTTGAATTTATCAGCCTTTGGCATCATTTCATTCAGTTGAATGCATGTCATTACTCAAATGGCCTTGTAGTTACAGTTTGGGGCCCATTTGCATTAGTTCATAGACAAAACCAGATCATTTATAATACAAAATAGAAATAAGAGCCAGTCCATTAAACATGCTGATTCATTTGCTCTCATTTGCATCCCAGCCATGAATGACCTGGTGCAGTCCATGGTCCTAGCAGGAGGACAGTGGACAGGTAGTACTGAAAATTTGGAGGTCCCTGATGATATTTCAACGGGTAAAAGGAGAAAAGAATTGGGAGCTATGGCCTTCTCTACTACAGCCATCAACTTTTCAACTGTCAACTCCTCTGCAGCCTTCCGATCCAAGCATTTGGTTAATAATAAAGGTATAGGCCGTCTGCTATTTGCACTGTGCTGTGTAACTGTTGGCAATGGAAATTCTAATATGACTTCCCTATGTACTTTTTTTTCTTCAAACAACCTGAAATAATTATCAAGCCATGATCTAGATTTGATATGGGGAAAATTCCAAGTTATTTCAAACTTTTAAGACAGTATGTAAATAATCAAAATCTTTCATTGGCCTCCTCTCATAATAAATAGCTAATGAAGTTACATGAAGAGAAGAAAACCAAATAAAGAGTGGAAAAGAGGAGGCAGTGGTATGTTTCTTCTTAAAACCCAAAAGCACTACAACTTAAGAGAGCTACATAGAACCACCCAGGCTTTTGCTTTGCTTTGCAGGGTTACAGGAGAGATTGTTTCATTGCTTCTAGTGTTTTCTTAACAAGTCAGTTCTCATCAGAGCTACTCTTTTCTTCTAGTTCCAGTTTCTACCTGAATCTATGAATATATTAAATCAAGATGTACTGTGTGTGACTGAAAAAGAATATCCACATTCTGTATAAATATTATAGCAAAATTGTTTTAGTACAAAATATATTTATATCCATTTTGCTATTTCATGTAGATGCTACATCCTTTGAAGACGTAAGTCCACAGGGTATTAGTGATGATTCTAGTACGGGATCCAGAGTTCATGGTAAGCAATGAACTTAACTTAGATGGCATACATTAAATACTGAATGGGAATGCTGAGATGCTTGCATTGACTCAGTGGATGTGGCATTACTTCTGTTCTAATACTGCATTTCTCTTAAGATTACTGTTTCATGTGAATATTCTCTTTTAATCAAGGTCATTTACAAAGTGTGCCTACATAATCTTCAGAGGTAATTTTGTTACCATTCTCAAATAAGGTTAATTATAAGAGTTACATTTCACCATTGGGTTTTAAATACTTATTTTAATAAAGGATGAATTTTAGATGTTTTATTTCCATTTGGAAAGTCCTGTTACTAAATGAAATTATTACTAGTAACAAATAGATAACATGTTAAAAGAAACTTTATGAGTAAGCAGGTATTTAATAAGTTACACGGAGCAGTGTTAACTGTATAGCTTCCCTTGTATATGTAGGGATATAAGATTTATGAGGCTAGAGAGATAGCTCAGCAGTTAAGAGTGCATACTGTGCCGGGCACACACCTTTACCTTTAATCACAGCACTTGGGAGGTAGAGACTGGCGGATCTTTGTGAGTTCAGTACCAGCCTGGTCTACAGAGTAAGTCCCAGGTCCCAGGATAGGTTTCAAAGCTACAGAGAAACCCTGTCTTTAAAAAAAAAAAAAAAAGGTATTCATACTACTGCTGTTGCAGAGGACTCACATTATACCCATCATCCACAGTGAGTAGTTCACAAACTGCCTAAGTTCAGGGGAACTGACACCCTCTTCTGGCCTTTACAGACACTGCATTCACATGCATAAGTCCATACATATGTTATTAGAGCCAATAGAATGGCTCACACAGCTACTTGAGGTCAACCTACAGAATCCATTTAATGGTGGATGGAAAGGAAATTCCAGATTTGTCCTCTGACCTACCCCCATGTGCACAGGCACTTGTGCATGTACATGATAGTAATAAGTTAAAACTTTTCTTAAATATATAGGATGTTGGGGGCTAGGAAGATGGCTCAACAGTTAATTTGCTACTCTTGCAAAGGAACTGGATTCAGTTCCCAGCACCCATATGGTGGCCTACAACCATCTGCAACACCAGTTCCGGAGGATCTGATGCCCTTCTCTCACTTTTGAGGGCATCAGGCACAAATATGGTACATATACATTCATACATTCAGGAAAACACTCATACACATAAAATTAAACTTTAAAACAAAATAATGCGGGGCGTGTGTGTGTGTGTGTGTGTGTGTGTGTGTGTGTGTGTGTGTGTGTGTGTGTGTGTGTGAGTGTTGCTAACAGAGTAGATGGTCACATTCCTCCACTTAATGGCAACTCTGAAGCATGGAGGACCCTTACCTTTTCTGTTGTAAATTACCAAACCTGTAGCATTTGGCAGAGATGAGGGGAACTGGAATTTTACTAAATTGAAAAAGTTGTGGTATCCATCTCTAGAAATCATTTTCAAATATAAATGTGATCTTTTTCCTCCTTTCTTTCTCCCTCCCTCTCAGTCTTTTAATTGCAGCTGTTTTTCCTGAAGTGCCGTGTTTCAGAGCATCTAGTGAACTACCTAAAGATGTCTTTTCTTTCTAATCTGTATGATTCACCATTCTGTGAGCATGCCCAGACTGAGACAGTATGCATGATCATTTCCTCAAAGCCTCCTGTGGCCAGCATGTAAAATTCAGTGCTATCAGATGGATGTTTCATTATACTGTCTCCTGATTTTTTCATTTAGCTTCAAGACCAGCCAGCCTTGATAGTGGCAGAACTTCCACTAGCAATAGCAATAATAATGCTTCACTCCATGAAGTCAAAGGTATGCTGTAGGTAAATTAACTCATGTGGTCCCTCTAGTTTCCCTCAGTATTGTTTACAAGTAGAAGGACAGCTCAGTGGTAGAGCACCTTGTGCTTAGTATGCACAAGGCCCTGTCTGAGTTTAGCTCTAGAACAAGAGAGGAAAACGTTGGAAATGGGATGAAGTTTCTGATGAAAAGTGCAAAATCCAAATTATCTATGTTTGAAGCATGGTTCTTTGGAATGCTTGCACTTTTACATTGTGATACAGATGTATTTCAATGTATACAAATGTAAAATCAGGAGCATTTATTTTGGTTTCAATTCTTCATTTTCACAGATAAAATAGTCTTCACTGTAATCTTTGTTTCAGAATTATCCGTAGGCCCTTCTTTTCAGTGACATTTTGTGATTGACATCTAAATGGGTGTCCTTCAGTTTCTTCATGATGCATGTGTATTAAACTTGCATTGTTTGTATTTTAGAAATATTGTTAGCTTACTTTGTCAACAGAATACATACCTCTTTTTTATTTTGTGTGTGTGTATATATGTATGTCATGTAAGAATTATATGGATGCACATATGGCTTATATAAAGAATTATTTCAATATTCTTTTTTATGTGTTTTAATGTGTATTCCAAGGTGAGATTTTTAATAGCTGGAAACCTTAACTAGTACCTTTTTCTTTAAAATACATTATTGCCTTTACAGACTCTTGTGCTTGTTAAACACTCCCATAGCTATTCTCTATACTCTAAAATTGTACAACTACAATGAATGCATTTGCTCTATTGCTTTTTTATTATAACTTATTTGTCTTAGTCATTATTATAATTAATTTTATGACTATTACAGTGATCAGAAACATAATTTTGAGGGGAATTAATTTTTCTTTTTATAAATCATATCTGATAATATTGTCTGAAACTATGGAAAATTCCTTCTGATTTGAAAATATAAGAAAATCTTAGTTCTAAAAAATAATATAATTTTAGAAAATTCTTCCATGACTGCCTTACTCTTTATGATGGAATAATTTTCTATCGTGATGTACTGTACAGTTTATTACTGATAATCTGTCCTATAAAGGAATAATGAATATGCTTACAAACTTTATCCGAGAACTAGTGTCTCTGCTATATAATTGAACTTCAAGTAAACTTTTAAGGTTATGTGGTAGCAGTACCAACAGTGAACATCAGAACCAATCAGATATTTCAGATACTGAAGAAAGACTAAGCCATGCATGGTGACATGCCTGTAATCCCAGCACTTGGGATAGTGAAACAGGAGAATTACAAGTTCTAGGCCAGCTTGGCGTACATACCACATTCCAAACCAGTGTAGGCTATCCAGTGAGATGCTTTCTGAAATACTTTGTTTTCTTTTTTATGGGACCTATCTAATTATTTCATGTCTGACTTCCCTTTTGTGTATGCTGTTTAAATTTTTTAGACATTTTAGAATTTTTCATTTAGTATGAAATCTTCGAATAAGCAATTGAATCAAGACTTCAAAAAGACAGAATTAAAATACTTTTTTGCATGTAAATGTTTTGGGCTTTAACATTCTGAAATAATTTGATGTATCTTCTTTTTGCAAACTGTGAGTTATTTTATAGTTATTTGAAGCTAAATTGTTAATGTTTATTACTCCATTCATTTAGTCTTCAGTATATTGAATGATTGTTTAATGTGAAACTTTCTTTAGGCTTTGACTTTAGTGATAAAAGTATATTTTGCCCTTATAAAACTTAGAATATCTGTCAGTTTAATAAAACCAGAAAAGCAGCTGTGGCATGCAGTTCTTAGACTGAAGAACAAGTAACAGCTTTCCTAAGCATGTCTAAGTGAAGTTTAGAGTCAGTGTGGCTACCTATAGAATTAGAGCTCTGCTAAAAATTTTACATAGTATTATTACCTCATTTCTTTTATTGAAGTCTCAACACAGCATTTACTCCAAAAGCAGGTGCAGTTAATAACCAAAGCAGACCACAAAGCCACAGCAGTGGAGAATTTAGTCTGCTTCATGATCATGAGGCTTGGTCCAGCAGTGGTAGCAGTCCAATCCAGTATCTGAGAAGACAGACCAGGTCAAGTCCTATGCTCCAGCACAAAATGTCTGAAACAATAGAAAGTCGAGCACATCACAAGATTAAAGCTGGTTCCCCTGGAAGTGAAGTTGTTACCCTACAACAGTTCTTGGAAGAAAGCAACAAGCTTACCTCAATTCAGGTTAGTTCAACAAATGGTGACTTTGACTTAGATGACTTACACTAGTTAAATGCTTGTGGATGAGCCTTAGAATTTTTTTTTAATTATGGAGCACTAAGAGATTATAGTGTATAGTTCAGTTTATTAGGAGACTCTAAACATGATTATATTCAGTAATCTGTATTGTTTTTCCTTCCAACAGTTGAAGTCCTCAAGTCAAGAGAATCTTTTAGATGAAGTAATGAAAAGTTTGTCTGTCTCTTCTGACTTTCTGGGAAAAGACAAACCAGTTAGCTGTACCCTGGCCAGGTCAGTAAGTGGAAAAACTCCAGGGGACTTCTATGATAGACGGACAACTAAACCTGAATTTTTGAGACCTGGTCCTCGAAAAACTGAAGATGCCTCCTCCATTAGTTCTGCAGGGAAGCCTACACCAAGCACTCAAGGAAAAATAAAACTAGTAAAAGAAACCTCTGTGTCAAGACAATCAAAAGATAGCAATCCTTATGCCACTTTACCTCGTGCAAGCAGTGTGATCTCTACTGCTGAAGGAACAACACGAAGGACCAGCATCCATGATTTTTTGACCAAGGACAGTAGACTGCCCGTGTCAATTGATTCAGCACCACCTACTGCTGATAGCAGCATCACTGCAGCATCTAGTGAGTACCATTTACAGCAGTGGTCTTCGGAAGTGCTGACACATGCTGGAGGGCATCAGCTCCCAGATGATTTAGCTGCAGACACATCTGAGTCTCTTTATACCCAGACTAGAAAATCAAAACCAGGAAGGTCACATTTTCTAAGACAAACTTTTGCCACTGTCAAAATGTCTAATGATGCGTTTGGAATATCAGCTAACAATAGCCATGGGCCATTTACTCTGGTTCATTCATCTCAACCATTTCTATCCCTGAACACAGAATTGGTTAGTAACATAAGTGGGTTACCTCCCAAGTCACTCACTAGAGTAACTGACCAGGTCTCTGCCTCTTGGGGTAAAGCTGTACAGAAACATAGTGAACAGCTTTGTGATAGTCAGAACCCTAGTAACAGTAACCCGCAATCCTCTGTAGATAGCAACAATCTTATCATTCCTGCATGCCTCTACCCTGATGACACTGAAATTGCATTATCAGTTTCAGAGGATAGTCAAACTGTTTGGTATGAATATGGTTGTGTTTGATCAAAATATGTTGATGTTATTTGCTAGGTTTATATTTTTAAGATTGTTACATACATAGAGTTCAGCTGTATAAAAAGGCATGTATATAAACATGAATGTGTAACCACACCAAAGTCTGCATGAAATAGTAATTGCATTGTACATTTTTGCATCTCTTTAAAAATCCAACCATACATGTTTTTCTTTCACATCTTTTGTCACTTGATAAAGATGATATTCTTTGATATCATGAAGCATGTTAAAATAGTTGCATGTTCTGTTACCAAGAAAGCATATCCAAGTCATTGTTTGGCTGCTTCTAAAAAGAGTGTTCATTTGCTCTTCCTGCCTCCTCTCTCCCACTCTTTATTTTCTGAATGTGCACTTCGTGTTGCATATGTACAGTATTAATAATGGAAATGGTTTTGAAAATGTCATTTCTTTTGTCACTTAATCGTGTTATCTGTCTTATTCTCTTTTCAAAGAAATAATTCAACTTAATTTGGACTAATTCTCATATTCATGAAACATTGTTTAAATTTAAAATATTGTTTAATCATAAATGTGTTATTCTTAAAATTTCCATCAAACTTAAATGTGATTTGCACAGTGACTAGGAACATTAGTGTTATAATTCACTTCTTGGTGCCGTTCTTTTCCTGATAAACACAATAGCTCAAAACCACGATTTTTTTGGGAATCCCTTAACAAAATTTTTTTCAGTTTTTTTTTTACATATGAATTAAAGAGAAATAAACCTAGTTATTCATTATCTTGGGATTTGTATTTTTACTTCTATTCAGAAGCATAGCAAGTTTTTTTAAATGATGAAAACTTTAACTTGTCATTTACTACTAAATTAAATATGTACATCCGTAATGCAGACTCTTTAAAAGTTAATACATTGTGTTAAGAGTATAAACTTAGGACTTGGGAGCGTAAAATTAAAAAGTATGTAGTCCTTATTCTAAAATTTGTTGTATTAAAAACATAGTCTGAGCCAGGTGGAATGTGCCTTGAATCCCAGCATTTGGGGAAGGCAGAGACAGGTGAATCTCTGTGAGTTCGAGGCCAGCCTGGCCTGCAGAGTGAGTTCTAGTACAGGCTCCAATTCTATAGAAAAACCCTGTCTCAAAAAAAAATAACTATATATATAGTCTGGATCTGGAGAGATGGTTCAGTGATTAAGAACACTGATTGCCCTTCCAGAGGACCTGGGTTCAATTTTCAGCACCCACATGGCAGCTTACAACTAACTGTCTGTAACTCCAGTTCCAGAGAATCTGACACCTTCACACAGTCATACATGCAGACAAAACAACAATGCACACAAAATAATAAGTAAATTTTTAGAACAGTCTTGCCTGATGTAGTAGTATATGTCTTTAATCCAGCACATCCAGTACTGTGGGAGGCCAGCCCAGGGAGGAACCTTGTCTCAAACACTCCAAACAAAAACAGAAAAGCAAGTCTTTAGCTCTTCATCCCCCAAAACAAAACTCACACAAGATGAAGATAATATTGATAAACATGGACTCCAGTTTCTTATCATTTTATCTTTCTGTGTTCATGTCACTCTGAAGCAAATCAGCTTCAGTCTCTCCAAGTATTTAAAAATCTATAATCCTGACTGACTTATTCTGCAGTATATTTAGCTGTCTCAGGAAAGTTTTTTGCAATTTTGATTCAGCTTCAGTGTTAGTGGTAGTAACTCAGCCTAGGTAGGTGCCATAGGCACTCTATGAGTGAAGAACAGAGTACTATACATCCACTGTATTGCACTGTTACCATTATTACCGGATGGAAGGGAACATCTTCAACAAGTCTTTAATTAAATTTGTTTGTTTGTAAAAGGTTCTCCTCTTGTATGTACACAGGGTCACTTAGTGGATAGATCCTTCTGTTTATATCGCTGCCCCTGCTTTTCTTTCCTTACAGCTACTATTAAAAATAGTTCTAGTACAGGTAACCAGATGAACACATGCTGCAATTTTATATAGTTTAGTACCACCTAATACAGTTTCTGCATGAATATAGCATTGCTTTGTACTATCAGGTTTTGTTTAGTCAGTATTAATAGTTAAGATATTTTGTGCTATTATTTTTACTTTTTTCATAGCCTACTAATAAAATTCAGTGGTAAACAGCTGATATTAATGGGGACTATATGACAGAAATGCTTTACTTAGTTTTTGACATCATAAAACTGGCCTTTGCACTTTTTACATTTAAATTGTTGCTAATAAATTATGTATTTTATTAAAAGCTATCTGGGTTATTGTATGAAAGTAAACTTAAGTACTTTCTCCGTAATGTCTGTAAGGATATATCCAGCATGTTTTCAAAAATACATAACATTGCCTGTAAGTCCATGTTTCCTGAGGGTTGTCTAAGATCACGATGTTGACTTTCTCCAGAAAACATCACATGCTACGGAGCCAAGGTTTCTTCAAACACTATTCATGTGTTATGTTTTCAGTGATGGGGGAAATAGAGTTTGTAGTAATCAATTAGGAAAAATGTTTCCCAAGAGATGATTATGTCAGCATTAAGAAGGAAACACCTGTGATCAAGTGCCTGCATTTACTTCCCCTGAGATAACTCACAAAGATGGTTAGAACATTCAGTACCCTGATTTCATAAGTAATAAAACTGATAGCTATTATAAATTCCTGGCTTGGCCTTCTGTAAATTACATCCTTATGACTAGTGTGATCCTGAGCGGCTTCAGATACAGGTATGCCTCAGCCCTGGTGTTCACAGTAAATAGTACCACAGTGTAGATGCTTCTGCTATTGTACTGCAAGACTTTCTAACGTAAAACAATGTGATGACCGTTACCATATTACTATAGTATAAGAATATGATAAGTGTGCAAGCCTCTGAAACTATAAATAGTTTACCACGTTCATAGCTGGTTATGGCTTTAAAATATTTTTTTAAAAAACAGGCTTCACATAAGATACCTGTCAGATTATTAATTTTCTCAGGTTCAAATTCCTCTTTGTCCTGCTCAGTGAGTGCTTTTATCTTCATGAATTGTATTATATTTAACCTTTGACTAAATAACATGAACTACTTTTCTCCCACAGATGTGAACAAAGTACAAGAAAGCAGAAATTCAAAAAGCAGGTGTAGGGAGCAACAGAGCTCCTAATTCAGTGACCCACTGCATGCGTGGGCCAAGTGGTGAGTTTCCTGCTTGAATCATAATTGAAATTGGTCTCATTTCTACAGACTAACAGAATAAGTATGATAACAGTGCATACTGCATTAACAGATTCAATTTTGCTTGCTGAATCCATTGACTTTCTCTCCTGCTTACTTAGTAAAGACTAGTTGGCTGCCATAGGTTTTTGCCTGTCTGTGTGGGTGGCAAACCTATTTTCTGTCAATTTATATTTAATTTTAGTCATGAATAATGTGAAGTCTGTCTTCTATGCATTACAACTTCTGAATAAGGGTAAGAATGGACTAAATCCCTATGTTACACAGAACAGCTCAGATGTTGCCTCTGGTTTTCTGTCATTCTCATTTCCGTATAAATACCTGGTGCATGCTGTTCTTATACTAGCTTCGCTGTAGTTTATATCCCTCTTATCTTCAAACTGTTCTTATATTTTCTTTCTTCTTTCTGTCTTTCAACAAAATACAGAGAGAAAAGTGTCCTTCAGTTTCTCAGTATGAAGACTTTATTTCTGAAGTAACAAGACACCTTGCAACTATAGGAACTATTAAAAAAAAAAATAAGGCGATTTTAACACACCCCTTCGTGAATAGAGCAGGCAAGAATACAAACTTCATTCCTTCCTTGAATCAAGGAGCACTACTGGATCCAACTGCCAGAAGTTTTTAGAAGGTTTTAGATACTGTACAGTGCTTTAAGCTCTACTGAATAAAGGACATTCTCTCACTAAGGATGAGTGTTTTAAGGTCAAGTATTCTAAGAACCGCCTACTTCTTTCAACATTTATTAATTTATCCATGTTTGCTTAGGCTTCTGCTAAGTATTACCCAAAAGCTAGCCATTTCTATTTAGTTGTGTAAATCTGAAGTGCTGTAGTATTTTGTGGAATGTACTATATATCAAGACACAGAGAGAACTATTCTGGCATGTCAGGGTCTTTTTGGTTAGCAGACTGCATGTGTTGGTACGCTGGTTATTGGTTTTGTTTTTAGAGCCAATTGTTTGGGTGCACTGCAAAGGAAATTCAGTTCATAAAATATGCAGAAAATTCCATAATGACATATTAGAGTTATAAAAACTGTATGATATTAATCTTACAACTTTCTCTGCTAAGCTGCACTAGGCATTCATGAATGGATCCAAAATAAAATAATTTTTCTGAAAATTTTTTTTAGTGAGATGGTTTTCCAGAAAGTAGTATTCCCAAGATAAATCAATTGTGTTTTAACTCATTTCCCTTCTTTGCTATTGGGTTATGTATGTGTTTTTTTAAACGTGAGAGCTGATTATTGCTTAACAAGTTTTTTATGGCAAAATAATGTAAATCATTTCTATGATCTACATTTTTTTCAGCAACTCATTTACTATTAAGGTTGTCATTTATTACTAAGAATTTTTCTGTTCTTGTCCTTTATATTAAACTTGATAACTATTATAGGTAATTTTGAAATATTTGTATGTGTTTGTTACCTTAAACATTTGGAATAAAAGCACAAAAATGTAGATTTAGTTAACCCAGAGAAAGACGAATTTTTTTAGTAGTAGCAATTTTATATCACAGTTTTATTTTCTTATGAAGTTCAAAAAACACATTGCTACTCATTAAGACAAGTTCATTATTTAACATAAAAACCAGAATAATCTTTTGAAATAAAAAATACTATTTTTATTTTAACAGTATACTTCTTAAGCTCTTACTACCAGCTCTAAAGAACTTTTTGGAATAATTGCATATTCCATATTGTGGTTTTACAGTGTGTCATCACTAACCCAGTAGCCATGACAAAGGTCTCTTTTCTTTGCTCCCCATCTTTGTCTCTCTTCCCCCTCCCCCACTATCTGTAATAGGCCACCTTTGGAAAGACCATCAATAAAAAAGACATAAAATGCTTAGTTGACCAGAAATTGAAAGTTAGAGAACTTGGATTTATTTAATTCAGTGTTGCCATAATGTAAGCTTTGCCAGAAAATAATGCTATAAAATGAAATCACTTTGAAACTCTTGAATGAAAGGTGCTATATATATGTAAATACGAAGGATTCTTACTGAAACCCAAATGCTGCACAACAGAAATACTGAAAATCTATTCTCTAGACTTTGAAATCTCATTGCATCATGAGTCCCTGAGTTCAAGTATCAAATTGGAAAATGGGTACACGGCAGTCTAGAGACATCTGTATGTAAAATATGTAAATTCACTTTTGATCGAGAAGTTGAAAGTGTAGAATTATGTTTTAGCTAAAAATAGTAAGTGGGTAAGTTAGATTTATATTACTAGCATCCAATTTGCACAATTAGCACACATCCCAGGACAGTTCATGAGTGTGAGGTGACCTAATGAGGGTGAGTGATAATGCAGTTTGACCTCTTTATACTAATATCCTAAAACAGAGCCTGCTGGTTAACCAGCACGACCACTTCAGCTGAAAACACCTGGAATGCATTAAAGTGGAGTAGGCCGACCCTGAGAAGAAAAAAAGAAAACCAAGTGAATACAGTGAAACTATTAAAATGTTCATAATTATATTCATTACCTTCCTCATACTGTTTCAAGAAAGGACTAAACAATAACCACAAGAATTTTTTTTTCTAGAAAATCTAGTTCAGAAGCAGACTTTGTAGGAAGCTAAGCCAAATGGAAATGAATCAGGACTGTTTTTCTAAACAGGCTTAAACCTGCCTTTAGTTGTCTGGTTCTTTCTATTCCTTAACCAACCCCTAAACCTCTAAAAAACGCTTAAAAAAAATCAGAATACCAGCACCAGCCCAGAACTCTAATAATATGCCTCCTGGCTGGCCATGGCAATGTTTTGACCCAAGTTTTTTTTTTTGAGTTGGTGGTTACCAAAGAGTTCACAAGACAGGTTCATGTGTAGCACCTTTCATGCAAGGCACGTCAAAAGCCTATTTAAAAATCACTGTGTGTATTATAGAATTGTAGCCACCTCACAGATGGAGTACTACAGCCTGTACTGTCTTTAACAGTTCATGTCAGGAAGTGAAATCAATACTGTACCAAACCTGGAATTATAATGGGAATTATGTATTCTAAATTAATTTTGTACTTTAAGTTACTCTTTATGAGAAAAGTGAATTGTTTTCTTTACAGCTATCTGTCCTGAGATGTATGTTTTTCTTTAAGTCTTGAATATGAATACTACAAAAAGAGCCCATTTTATAATATAAACCTTGATGTACACGTTAAGCTATTTGGACAATGAAAATGCCTTAAGAGGAATGCTTAATGGATAATGTTGCACTTGTAACATCCTTTGACAAAACCTGCTTTTAAATTGTCCTTTTCATTTCTACTAGTTTTTTTCAGTGTTTGCCATTGTACTCACAACTGTTATTAAGTACCAAATCAAATAAAAAGCTGTAACATTTCCTTAAAAATGAATGCTAATAAGGGAGGTAGAGTTGAATGGCAAACGGTTTTACTTGGTGGTGCCTAATATCAGCCACAGGATTTCATGCATGGCAAGATACCATTGTTTGAATTGTCTTTTACAGTCACTTTCTTTTCCCCCTCCTTTTATTCTCCTTACAAATATATATGCTGGATTAACTGATATAAAAAGAAATAAAAAGGTGAATTTTTTAAACAAATCGTTATAATCATTTTAAAATTGCATATTAGTCAAGTGTTAGTTTTTGCCCTGAAGAACTATTTTCATTCTGTATGTATTTTACCCTAATCATTTTTGATTATTAAGAGGTTTTGGGAGAAAGTCAGGGGTTTTTTTGTTTTGTTTTTTGGGTGTTTTTTTTTTTTTTTTTGGTTTTTCAAGACAGGGTTTCTCTGCAGCTTTGGAGCCTGTCCTGGAACTAGCTCTTGTAGACCAGGCTGGTCTCGAACTCACAGCTGCCTCTGCCTCCCGAGTGCTGGGATTAAAGTCGTGCGCCACCACCGCCCAGCTGAGAGTCAGTTTTGTCCATTCTAAAATAAGTTTAAATGCAATCTATAGTCATTTCCCTTATCCGTGAAGGGGTATGCTCTAACATTCCCAATGAATGCCTGAAACGGCTGTTCTTTTTGTTTTCTTTTTTTTTCTATACATTAATACTGAGATCTTAAATCATAAATCAGGCACAGTAAGAGGAACAGTAGTCACTAATAATAAAGTAGAGCTATAACAATACTGTTCGGGATTTTTGTTTTGTTTCTCAGGGTTGGGTTTGTTTTTGTTTTGCGGGGTAGGGGGGTACTGCTGGAGATTTTACCTGGCGTGAAGCATGCATGGTAGATAGACTGGCAGTGTACCGCTTATCTGTGGGCCAGCTCTTTCTCAGAACTTGTTATTGTGCTACATGCACTGTCCTTGTGATATGACATAAAATAATTAGGTGATGAGATGAGGTGATATAGGAAATATATTGTTGAACTAGTAGGTAAGGGTTGTTTGAACACCAGCACTTTGAAAACACGGGTACTGCCACAGTCTGGTGGCCACAAAGGCTAAGTGACAGGTAGTATATATGGCATGGATATGCTAGGCAAAGACATGGTTCAATGATGACTTCTCCTGCTACTCAAAATGGCATGTAATTTAAAGCTTATTAACTGTTTAATTTCAGAATTTTCCATCTCATTTTGGATCCCTTAACCACAGGTTACTGAAATGTCAGGAAGTAAAACTGCCAAGAATGTGACAAGCTGCAAAATTAATCTCTTTGTGGGGGCTGAAGTGATGGTTCTGTGATTTAAGAGCATTGGCTGCTCTCGCAGAGAAGCCAGGTTCAATTTCTATGTGGCAGCTCACAACTGTCTGTACCTCCAGCTCCAGGAAATTCCAGCACCCTCTCTTGACCTCCACAGGCAATGTACACAGGTGGTACACAGACATACATGCAGACAAAACATATAAAAATAAACCTTAAAAATGTTAATGTTTTATTTTTACTTACAAACTTGAGGCAGCCAGCTGAGTCTTGCCACATCATTCTTCCAAAGCCTGTTTTCACTATCAACAAGACATCCAAGGTCTACAAATTCTGGTCCTGATCCTTTATTTTATGTACCTAAAACTGCCTCTTTTTCTTAGAGATAGAGTATAGGGCAGATAAAACAAACAAGCAGGGAACCGGACAATCATCACTTTTATTTTGCCTTTCTGAAACACAAGTTGGTACAAATTACAGAATCTCTACTAGATAGAAAGTATTTTTCAAAGATTAAACAAAACTATAGTTCTTTTAATAACATGACTTGATTGTTAGGGAGATAATGGCAAGAGCAATTTTTATAGTCTAGCCTATGTCAGATCCTCAATGAATAAACAACTAAATTTTTTCTAGTTTTAGTTTTTCAGATGTCATAACTGAAAGAAGGTTGCATTAGGGTTTTCTAGAGGAACATAACCAAGAGAATATATATTACAAAGGGGATTTACTAAATCAGCTTACATTTGGCCTGAGTATCTGAACAGTGGCTGTTTTACATGCTGGAAAGTGTGAGAACGTGGTAGGTGCAGAAGGCCTAGAGCATTCTTGAAGAGCCTCTGATCTGGAGCCCACATGGGCAAATGTCAATAAGGGATGGCAGGAGCAGCGATGGGACTCACCAAGGAGCAATGTGGACACGCAAGCACTGCTCTTTCCTGGAACTTCTGCGTCTAGGCTGCTGTCACAAAGTTCTGCCTAGTATGGATGTCTTCCTTCCTCACTTAGTCCTCCCTAGAAATGTGCTCACAGACCTGCCCAGAGGAGAGTTTGTTTCCTGATCAAATCAAATTCAAAGCCAAGAGTTGCCATCAGAGATTAATAAAGTTACTCTAAAATAGGATAGTAAATTAGGATAGAGCACAAAAGAAGCTGCCATTTGTAGCATGAATAACAACATCCCAGAGATAAATATTGGAGTTTAACCTGAAGATCAGAAAAGCAAAGCAGCCAACCACTAGAGACACCTTTTACCTCTTCCCAATCTTCAGACTGAAGCGGGTGAGATCGTCTCTATGAGTCCTCAAGCTCCACACTACTGAGTTCCTGTCTGTTCCCTTTATATTCCTCTCTCCACCTAGCCATATATCACTCCTGTCTCCACTTCCCTAGTGCTGGGATCACCTTTGTATGTGCTGTTTCTTTTAGACAGATTTAATCCTGTGTAGCCCAGGATGGCGTTGAACTCGGAGATCTGTCTGCCTCTGTCTCCTGAGTCCTGGGATTAAAGGTGTGTGCCATTACTCCTTGACCTGTCCTCTGCTCTTCAGGAAAGCTTTATTTTTTAAAACACAAACAATATACCATAATAGCCTTTCTGTTTCTAAATAAATCCTGATGCCATATGGTATATTTTCCTCCTATTTTTTTAACTTTATTTTATTTTATGTACATTGGTGTAATAGTGTCAGCATCTCTGGAACTGAAGTTACAAAACAGTTGTAAACTGCCATGTGGGTGCTGGGACTTGAACCCAGGTCCTCTAGAAGAGCAGTCAGTGCTTTTAACCACTGAGCCATCTCATCAGTCCCCTCCTCCTGAGTTTTAACATAAAACTTTAATAGTTTAATCATAACATTTTATACTTTAATTTTTCTACATTAAGTTTAATAAGCCAAGTGTGATTGTTCCTGCCTGTAATCCCAATATTTTGGAAGCAGAGGCAGGAGGATTAGAATGTCAAGATTATTCTTGGATACATAGCTAGTTTGAGGACAGCCGGGCCTACATGAGACCGTGTCCCAACAAAACAAAACAGTTTACTAGAAAGTTTTATTGTTTATTGGGGAAAAAAACCCACTAGTTTAAAAACACATCCAACATTACAAAGTGTTTTCAATATTCTCACTGGGGACAATACTAATTTCTCCATAATAGCCACTATCAGTATATTCCAAGTGCAGTAAAATCTGAAGTTTTAAATTCATTAATCCCAAAAGGACTCCCAACTGTTGAAGGCCTCTTATAATGAATAATGGCCATGGCAGATGGAAAGAGAATAGAATCTCTCAACTAAAACAACCTCAATTCATCTTTTTCTTTTTTTAAAAAAATAAAAAATCCTTAGCCGGGTGGTGGTGGTGCACGCCTTTAATCCCAGCACTCGGGAGGCAGAGGCAGGCAGATCTCTATGAGTTTGAGGCCACCCTGGTCTACAAGAGCTAGTTCCAGGGGCTGGAGAGATGGCTCAGTGGTTAAGAGCACTGCCTGCTCTTCTAAAGGTCCTGAGTTCAATTCCCAGCAACCACATGGTGGCTCACAACCATCTGTAATGGGGTCTGGTGCCTTCTTCTGGCCTGCAGAATATTGTATACATAATAAATGAATAAATATTTAAAAAAAAAAAGCTAGTTCCAGGACAGGCTCCAAAAACTACAGAGAAACCCTGTCTCGAAAAAAAATAAAATCCTTAAGACTGGGGCTGGGAAGACAGTGGTTAGACCTCCTTACTCCTGCAGAGCACCCAGGTTCAGTTCCCAGCATCCACATGCTGGCTCTCAGCTATCTGTGACTCCAGTTCTAGGGGATCCAGTGTCCTCTTGTGACTTCCACAACCATAGGCAGGCACACATGTGGTACATATATTTAAAAAAATCTTAAGATGAATGATAATCTCCAAATCAAAGACAAAAGTAATAAGACAGCTGTCAAAAATGAGTTTATTATAAGCATTAGCCCAATCAACTTGATTTTTAACAGTATCTAAATATGTAGTCCTTGGGTGACCTAGAACTCAAGAGACCAGCCTGTTCTGCCTAGAGAGCTAGACCATTCCCAGCTCCCAATCAGTTTTGTTTTGTTGTTGTTGTTGTTGTTTTGGTTTTTCGAGACAGGGTTTCTCTGTGGCTTTGGAGCCTGCGCTGGAACTAGCTCTTGTAGACCAGGCTGGTCTCGACCTCACAAAGATCTACCTGCCTCTGCCTCCCGAGTGCTGGGATTAAAGGCGTGCACCACCACCGCCTGGCCCAATCAGTTTTTAAATCAAAGTTTAGGATTATGGGATCACGTCCAGTAGCATTCACAAATATGAGAAAGTTTTCAGGACTCAATTCCATGGTTGCAGCATTAGTCACTGGATGGAAGTATACTTGTTCATGTCCACCTTCAGATAATGCTGAATCCTAAACAAACTTAACCATCTCTATCATCGCAGAAGAGTGCCAAGATGTGGCACAGCCTTGACCAACTTTCACTTTTTCTAGCATGGCTGTTTCACCGGCAAACCGAAGATTTCCACTCCCAACTCCTAACTGCTTGCCAAGATCATTTGTCTATCATGAAGAACTGCCACCAGCCAGTAGTTTTTCTTCTCTTTATTCTTACTGTGTGCTCCTTTCCAATGTTGAATATGAAGCATCATTTCTTCTACTGTAAACACCTGCAAAATATCACACATATGAAGCAGCACACATACACATTTCAGCCTGGTTGCTGAAAGACTTGGGGAGTATTCATTATAAATGTTTTTTATTGCTTGGGGTTGAGCTTTTGGTGCTGGGGATGGAACCCAGAGCACTATGCATGCTAGACAAGTTCAGTACCTCTAATCTAAACCCTCAGTTTCCAAATACTTTAAAGCCCTTGTACCCTGTAACAGTGGTACTCTGGGCTAGGATTAAGAACAAGAGTTCAGATAACTGCACAGCAAAACCCTGTTGGAAAAATAAAAAAGCCTTTAAGTCATTACAATTGCTAACCTCAGTACCTCGATTTTTCTTAGGCCAGTTTTCTATCCCAGAATGCTAACAAAGCCTCAGATGCCTGAAAGCTTACTGCTTTTGAACTTTTTGCAGTAAAAGTTTGCAGCTGCCCATAATATTTTCTTCCCGAATACCTGACAATCTCCACTCTACAAGAACACTGCAGGAGAACTTAAGACCCCGGGTTAGTACATAAAAAACAGGAAAGACTAAAAAGGCACCTTACACAGGAATGTAACTAACTGGAAGGAAAGTCAGAAAGCAGTTTTGTTGTGACGTTTGTAAAGATGGGGAATATTAGCCATGTATCTTTGTCATTATGAAATGTGTACCTCAAGCCCTACGTAGGTTCATGGCAGTTTCCATAACCTACCTTGCAAATCTCCAGTACAGTAACTCCTGTTAAAATTACTAAGGTACTTTTGTTTATAACACGTACGGGCGTGCAGGGCCAAAAGAAGGCTCAGAGTCCACTGGAGCTGCAGTTTTAAACAGGCAGTTAAGAGCTCAGTGTGGATAGTGGAAATCAAATTCGTGTCATCTGCAAGAGGAGTACGTGCTCTTAACCGCGAAACCAATTCTCCAGACCCAGGCGTATATACTTTTCCGTAATTATTTGGGAAATTATTAGTGTCTTGCTGCGGTGGTATCAGAACTATCCAAAGTAGTAAAAACCAAACCCACCTTAATGACCGGCTTTGGTCTTTGGTACCTGGTACAGCATAGGATTACCACTTAAGTGGAGGCATGCAGCTAAGTACTTTCCTCTGCATAAGGCGGCAGCCATCCAGCCCACGTTAAGTCACACCCATCATCCCAAGACAAGTTCATGATAACCGCAATTACAAGTCGAAAGACCTG
>JAQHUG010000106.1:502352-516278 GCA_028555095.1 Dicrostonyx torquatus | reverse complement strand
CACAGTTTCCTCATAATGACTCCCCCTCATTCATTGAAGGGATAGTTCTGGGTGCTGTTATTCATATTTCACAGTTTCCTCATAATGACTCCCCCCTCATTCATTGAAAGGATAGTTCTGGATGCTGTTATTCATATTTCACAGTTTCCTCATAATGACTCCCCCCTCATTCATTGAAGGGATAGTTCTGGATGCTGTTATTTTTTCTAATTTTTTTTTTACTTCATCCTATTTTCCCAAAATTTGGTCCCTCTAAGATGCTTAGGAATCATGCTTCTTTTAATAGTAAAACTGTCTAGCTCCTCTTGTGTTTATAAAATATGACCTATATTACTGTGTTCCAAAAGTAAGATGCCAAGCTCCCTGTGGTAAGGTTAAAATATTTAGAGCTGGCCAGGTGTGACAGCATATCTATAATCCTAGCAACCCAGGAGGCTAAGGCAAGTTTAAGGCCAGCCTGAGCAATTTTTAAAGACTCTCTCAAAATGAAATAAAAAGGGGCAGTGGATATACTTCAGTAGTAAACTATCTTGGCAAGGCTCCAGGTTCAATTCTTTGTACCAGAAAGAGGACATGGATTTAATGAGACACCTTGCCTGGTAGTAGTGGAGCGTACCTTTAATCCCAGTACTCAGGAGGCAGAGGAAGTATCTCTGAGTTCAAGGCCAACCTGGTCTGTAGAGGGAGTTTCAGGACAGCCAGGGCTACACAAAGAAACCCTGTCTTGGGGGAAAAAAAAAGAAAGAGAGAAAGAAATTAACAAACAACTCCTGGGCTGGCATGTAGAACAGCAGGACCTCTTCCCTGTCAGCTCATTTCTAGTACCAGTTAATAGCCCTTGCTGGCCTGGAACCCTCTATATAGACAGACTGGCCTTAACCTCTTTCTTCCATGCTGGGAGGAAAGGCTTGCACCGCCACGCCCATCTGAGCTGTGTAATCTTGGTATCATAGGGAGCATGATGATTATACACCACTGAAGGTAAATGCATAATCTAATCTAGCTTTATGCTATAGAGAAGGCAATCCAGGAAGGTGAAGTAATGTTTCAGGTTGACATAGGTGAGTGGTTGCAGAATATAGTTTTAAAACTCATATCTAGAGCTGGGTGGTGGTGGTGCACACCTTCGCTCCCAGCATTCAGGCAGAGGCAGGTGGATCTCTCTGAGTTCAAGGCCAGCCTGGTCTACAAGAGCTAGTTCCAGGATAGCCAGAGCTACACAGAAACACCCTGTCTTGAAAAACCAAATATTAGTTAAATATTAGTCCTTGAGTCAGGTTTTCTAGCTGATAGCTCTCTATCTCCTTTTGGTTATTTCATGATTTTAATTCTTAAAAAGAAAACTGTAGTGGTCAAGATTCTTCATCCTTCTGATGCTGACATTTACTAATAGTATTTGCTGACGTGTACTAACTCTGTTACAGGGAGATAATCTGATGGCTTTGGCAGAGGCAACAATTGCTCTCGCCGAGATGCTGGAGCTGAAAGCAGATCTCACGGGTCCAGTGGAAGGAACAGTGATAGAGTCTTTCACCGACAAAGGAAGAGGGTAGGGATGTACTAAAACAACGCTAATAATTTTGTTTGATGGGTTGTGTGACAATATATATAGTGCATAGTTTTAGTTTCTGAGCCATAGTTTCAAAGAATGTATTTTCAATGTATTTTATTGCACTAGTACAGAGAACACAAAAGTGAAGTTGTTGTCATCACACTTAGATGACTAGAGTAATTAAATTGGTTTGCACCCCTCCACTGACTCAGATATTTGTATTTACAGGTAGACTAACAATGAATGAGAGTGAAATGCCAATTGTTACATTTTAAGGTCTTTGTAATGTCATGTTCTTGAATGTTCTGCCTATAAGCACAAGAGATTTTCTCATTGCTTTGTACACTGTTAGCAGCTATGAGCAGTCTCATACCATGTGTGGAGTGGGGTAGAGAGTGGGCTAGGATTGAGTCTGTCGGTGCAGTCACACAGCACTTGTCCATTCACGGCTGCCTTGTTTCAGTTAGCAGGGTTAAGGTTCCCTCTGTGTCCACTGGATCTTCTTTAACAAGCTGTCCATTCATCTGCTGAAGATTTGGGGTTGCTTCTACTTCTTTTTCTTTACTCCTTGGCTGTTGTAAGGGAATACTTTGCTTTGTTTTTGGCTTTTGTCATGATGAGGACAAGCCTGAGGCCTGGCCCAGTGTGGTTGCAGATGTCTATAATGCCAGCATTTTGGGTTTTTTTTTTTTTTTTTTGGTTTTTTGAGACAGGGTTTCTCTGTGGCTTTGGAGCCTGTGCTGGAACTAGCTCTTATAGACCAGGCTGGTCTCGAACTCACAGAAATCCGCTTGCCTCTACCTCCCGAGTGCTGGGATTAAAGGCGTGCGCCACCACCGCCCGGCTAATCCCAGCATTTTGAAGACTGAGGCTGGACTAGATTAAGAGACGAGGGCCTAGAGAATTGGCTCCACAGTTAAAAGCACTTGCTGGCTTTGCAGAGGACCGAATTCAGTTCCCTGCCCCTTTATGGTGCCTCATAGCAGTAACTCCAGGGATCTGATGCTCTCTTCCAAGAGCACCAGACAAGCATGAGGTGCACACAGACATACATATACAGACACACATACATGCATGCAAGTGAAACATTCAGACACATAAATAAACCCTACACAACCACACTGAAAAACAAAAGTCTGGGATTTTGCACGTTAGACAAGTATACCCTGATAAATCCTTGGCCAAGTAAAAGTCTTTATAGTATCCAAAGCTGCTTGAGGAATTGAGAAGGGAATTAATCCTATATGTTCATATTCCTGTGTGTGTGTGCGCACATGCATATATGCACATGTTCCATAAAACCATTGTTTGCTCTACTTAAGAAAGTACAATTATGGCTGGAGAGATGACTCAGTGGTTGAGAACATTGACTGCTCTTCCAGGGGACCCGAGTTCAATTTCCAGCACCCACATGGCATCTCACAACTGTCTGTAATTTCAGTTTCAGGGGACCCAACACCCTTGGCAAAACACCAATGTACATAATAAAAGAAAAAAATGTTAAAAAGTACAATAACATCCTGATTATAGCATTAAGAATATTTACTTTTTATATTCATTTTAGTCCTGTTACAACAGCTATAATTCAAAGAGGAACTCTGAGAAAGGGCTCAATTCTAGTTGCTGGGAAGAGTTGGGCGAAAGTTCGACTAATGTTTGATGAGAATGGACAAACGCTTAATGAGGCCTATCCCAGCATGCCAGTGGGAATCATAGGCTGGAGAGACCTCCCTTCTGCAGGAGATGAAATTCTTGAAGTAGAATCTGAGGTATGCAAGCCTAATTCTTGAATGTTAGATATTAATGATGGCTTTACGTACCAGTCTATAATGTTTAATATTAAATAAGAGTGTTAATGTTAACATAATTATAGTTTGTAAGGGGCTGTGAAGAGGCCAGGGTACCAGTTTAGAATTTAACTGTAGTACTGTTTTTCAGATAGTTTTAAAATTGTTTTAATTATATACAAAATTCCTAAAGTTTTATTTTTTGAAACTTATGAGTTGAGCTCCTAATAGGGAAAACACAAGCTTTTAACCCAGCAGACACTGGTGTCTGTTTCAGTACAATCATAAGTTTTCCCTGTAAAGCCAAGGGCCCGAGAAGTTGTTGACTGGAGGAAGACTGAGCAGAAAGAGGAAAAAGGCAAAGATGACCTGAAAATAGTGGAAGAAATGCGAAAGGAGCACCAAGAAGAGCACCGGAAAGCCCGTGCAAAGTACGGCAGTCTGCACTGGAAGAAGAGGTCATATATGAAGTACCTTGAAAGAAAAGAACAGAGACCCTTAAAGCCCAAGGAAAAGGCAGAAAAGGACTCAAATGTACTTCCTTTAATTATTAAAGGTAAGCTTTTGAAGGTTTTTACTTTGCTAGTCACCGTTTAAATTATTTAATTTTGTTCCCATAATTTAGAACCCCTCTCTTTATTGGGGCGGGGGTGGCAGTCGTGTTTTATAACCCAAGCTAACTCGGGCTCTCTGAATGCCCAGGTTACAGATGTGCACTGCCCCAAAAACCCTTAAATCAAAGTAGCTTTCTACTTCGATTTTTTTTTCAGTGGTTTGATATTCAATTTTTTTTTTCTGAGCAAGCATAGCTTGTATTGATTTCACTGTAAAATGTATGTTTCTTTGTATTTGTATATTGTAAGTTCTTATAATGCTAAACTTAAATAAAAGTGCTTTTAGTTATTAACGCCATTCCAGTCTTGGCTTTAAAATAGATTTTCATTTACATACCTGCCTATTACAACTAACACATTTTAAACTCTTGCTGTATCTGTAGGTGATGTTGATGGGTCTGTGGAGGCCATCTTGAACCTTCTTGATACCTATGATGCTTCCCATGAATGTGAACTGGAATTGGTACATTTTGGATTGGGTGACATTAGTGAAAATGATGTCAACTTTGCTGAGACATTTGATGGTAAAGATTCTATTGGCTATATATTAATCTGTGTGAACCCATCATCTTGTGAGCCTTTTCACTTATGTCTTGTGATTGGCTGATCATTAGCTAGCTAGCATTCTCCTCCTAGTGCATCAATAATCACATCTGTCATGGCCACTGCAACCTTGGGAACTAGTGCAAGACCAAGTACTGTTCCTTTTTTTTTTTTAACCCTGGTCCCCAGTTGCACACGCACTCCAGGTATCTCTCACTACCCTGTAAGTGTTTGTTGTCTATCCAGTACTTTACTTCATCTTGTGACCCTGCAATGTCAGTTCCAGGAAAGCTGACTCCCCTTCTAACCATCATGCATGCTTACACATTATACACACAATCAAAATACTCACAATAAATAAATCTAAAAATTGTTTTAAATTATAAAACTTCCTTTTAAACAAGGTACAATTTATAAAATCCAATAATAAAAATAATTAAGTTTAATAGTTTTCATGAGAATGGTCGCAAAACTTCTCAATAGCTATGTAATTACAAAGAAGGAAATAAAACAATTTATATTTGACTTTCTGCCTCAAAGATAAGTGATTGTACTTTAATGCTTGTGCTAGTGTATTATTCATCTTGTCTCTGCTTGCTAGGTGTTATTTATGGCTTTAACGTGGATGCAGGCAAAGCTATCCAGCAATCAGCTGCACAAAAAGGAGTTAAGATTAAACTTCACAAAGTCATCTACCATCTTATTGAAGATTTGCAGGAGGAACTAAGCAGCAGATTGCCTCACAGGCTGGAGGAATACCCGATAGGTGAGTGCTGGCTGCAGCTTTCCAATATTTACGTCAGGTGCCGTAAATAGAACCTAAAAGCAAAGTTTAGGGAAATAGCTTGTTGTTCCATACAAGGCTTATGTTGTAGAAAAAATGACTACCATGTGGTAAGAATTCAGTGACTTGTATGGTGACAGAGTTCATTGAAGCCCAGAGGATATAAAAACCAAAGTGACTGAGAACTTGCCTCAAGTCTACACATGAACAATAAAGGTAATACAGTGTCATAGAGAAGCTTTTGGTTTTTTGCTCTGAGACTGGGAGATGAATACACATTGAAAACATATTAAATAGTACGTATTTTCAAGTATTCTAGCATATTCTTGGCTGGATTAAAGGCCAAATTTATTTAAAATTGTTAAGTATTTTTTTTAATTTTTTTTGTTTTTTTAAATGTACATTTATTTATTTATTATGTATACAGTGTTCTCTCTGTATGCTTGTTGGCCAGAAGAGGGCACCAGGTCTCATTACAGATGGTTGTAAGCCACCATGTGGTTGCTGGGAATTGAACTCAGGACCTCTGGAAGAGCAGTCAGTGCTCTTAACCTCTGAGCCATCTCTCCAGCCCAAATTGTTAAGTATTAACTCTAATAGTCTAATCCAGTCTATGATCAGATTTTATCCAGTTTTGAGACAGGTTATTATGTAACCTAAGCTGTCCCCAGCTGTGTACCAAAGTATAGCCTTGAACTTCTGATCCTTCAGCACCCAAGCCCTGGGATCAAGTCATGTGCCCTGGCCCCCACAATGTCCTTAGACCAGGCTGGCCTCGAACTCAGAGATCCGCCTGCCTCTGCCTCCCGAGTGCTAGGATTAAAGGCATGCGCCACCGCCGCCCAGCATACAATGTACTTTTTAAAGCAATTTTTCACCCATCAGGCTCATAAATTACATGTAGTTGTCATGTCTCTTATAATGCTATTTAATCTGGAATAATTCTTTCATCTATCCTTTTGACCTTAACATTTTTAAAATGTGAAGATCAGCAACTTCATTTACCACATTTGTTCTCTTATAAGATCTGGTTTTGTAGTTTGGGTCTATATAGATTTACTATAGGCTAAATATGAACAGTATACAAAAATGTTATGTTTTTGTACCAAGAGCAATTTGGAAAAGCCAACTGAGGGTTTCCAGAAGTGGGCACACCAAATATTACTGACACCATCAGTCAGGAAACATTCAAAACTGGTCACTTTGATGTTACAACTTGAGTTAACAATTAGTGTTCAGTATATGGAAGGAAAATAAAAACATGAAATGACTTAAAGATAGCAACAGACTGCATTAGAAAATAGATTGAGCCAGTCAGTGGCTCAGGAAGCAGAGGCAGGTGGATCTCTGTGAGCTTGAGGCTAGCCTGGTCTACAGAGCGAGTTCCAGGACTACACAGTAAAACCATCTCGAATAAACCCCCCAAAAAATGCCAGAACGCCAAACAGTAGATTGTTCTCTTTCAGACTGGGTTTGTCTCATTTATGGCCGTTCTGGAACTCTCTGTACACCAAAGTTGGCCTCAAACTCAGATTTGCCTGTGCCTGCCTCTGCCTCCCAGTACTGGGATTAGAGATGTGCACCACCACCACCACCCAGCAACAGATTTTTATGGAGAAGAGAAATATGCAAGGATTTTTATATGTATGGGTGAGGTCTTGTTTGTTGGAGACAGGGTTTCTCTGTGTAACAGCTCTGTTCTAGAACTAGCTCTTGTAGCCCAGGCTGCATCGAACTCAGAGTGCTAGGTGTGTGCCACCACCACTCAGCTATGTATGGGTGTTTCACCTGCTTATCAGTCTATACTATCTGGCCAGTGACTGTGAAGCCAGAACAGGATGTTAGATCCCTGGGACTAGTTACAGAAGCTCATGAGCCACCATGTGGGTAGATACTGGACATTAAATCAGGGTCACTTAACTGTCATTTCTCCAGCCCATGATTTTCTACCTGTTAATTCTAATTATTGGTCATGAAAATAAAGTTAGTGGTATCAAAGAAATACTATTTTCCAAACTAATTTCGGTTAAATCAGGGTATGAATATGTAGTGCTGGCCTGGAGCTCACACATTACACCTTTCTCCGTTGTATTCTTCCTCAAGGTGAGGCTTCCATACTAGCTACGTTTGCTGTAACAGAAGGGAAGAGAAAAGTTCCTGTGGCTGGCTGCAGAGTTCAAAAGGGTCAGTTAGAAAAACAGAAGAAGTTTAAATTAATCCGAAATGGACAAGTTATTTGGAAGGGTAAGCAATATTAAAACCTATTTCTAAATTATAATCACCAAGTCCTGATTGTATAACATCCAAAACCTATGCGTTTTTTCCCTTGCCTAACCTTAGCTTGTGCCATTTCTGATAGGCTCCTCAGTTAGTTCTGATGACACTGTCAAGATTAGTCTTGGTTTAGTTTTTAAAAAAAAATAAAAATCGCCTTTGTTCTGTTTTGTCCTTTGGTCCCAAGGTCCCCAACAGTACACATTGGGGCACTCCCTGAGTGGTCTTTAGATTTGCCTGCCATCTTTTGTGGATTTTTTGATACAACCTCAAGAGTGCAGTTTTAGAGTACCTTTAAAATGGGAGATTTCCGATCTATCAGATCTTACCTAGGCTCTGTACTGGGAAGGGCACAAACAGATCCACAAGTAAGGCACTTGCCACATAAGCCTGACAACTTGAGTTTAATATCCAGAACCTGCGTTAAGGTAGAAAACCAAGTTACTCCAAACCATGTACCACTTGGTAGGTATCTCTTAAATATACTAATAGTGGCTTTTTCTTTTAAAGGCTCATTAACCTCACTGAAACACCATAAAGATGACGTTTCAGTCATCAAAACTGGAATGGACTGTGGTCTTACTTTAGATGAAGAAAAAGTGGAATTCAAAGTAGGAGATGAAGTTGTTTGTTATGAGGAAAATGAAGTGCCAGCAAAGACATCTTGGGATCCAGGATTTTAAAAGTACAATAAAAATGATAAATGTATTGTTTCATGTCCTTTATTTAAAGACAGGGTCTTGATACTTAACACAGGCTGGTTAGGCAATCTCCTGCCTCAGCCTCCCAAGTTAAATGCCTAGCTTTTTCTTATATTAAAGAATTCACAGGCAAGGTGGCACATACCTTAATCCCAGTCAGAGGCAGGCCAAGGCTACAAAGAGACCGTTTCCAAAAAAACCAAACCAACGAACACCCCCCCCATTAACACCTCCTGCATACATCAACAGGGAGTATGCGTCCTTAAACTGGATATCACCTATCTTATGACTCAGGATGCTATGAAGAGCAGCCAGTGCTCTTTAACTCTGAGCCATCTCTCCAGTTCAAGTGATCAGTTTATCTTTTGGGTGAGACATACTGTCCTGTCTTAAAGCAAGGTCAAAGGGATAGGGAGGTGGCCTCTTTAGTTCCATGAGCAGAGACTAATCATTCTCTAAGGCACAGGACATCCCCCAACCCCTTAAAAAATTCTGGCTCAAGCCAGGCAGCTGGCATCTAAGAGAGGAACCAAAAGGAATAGTCACACAGCCCAAGAAAGTCTTTAAACATATAATAAAACTCAATACTAAACATCAATTCCTGTCTTTTTATTTATTCATATACAACTACTTGTCTTCTGGCTTGTTGAAGCAATAAGTCAGACAGCACTTGCCACAGTAATGTCTGTCAAAGTGGCTAGCCATGAAAACTCCAGCACCACATTCATCAGAAGGACACTCTCGACGAAGACGACTAATCTTGCCATTTTCATCCACCTGAAAAACAAAAACTTACTCTAAGACAATTCCACAAAACACATCCTGAAATCTAAGTGACTCAAGTATTAACTGCTGGACCTCACAGCACCAAAATTCCTAGTGCCTTTTAGGGGTTGGAATGATGGTTTAGTGGTTGAGAACATGAACTGTCCTTGCTATATAAGAACCTGCATTTAGTTCCCTGTGCCCACATCTGACAGCTCACAATGCTTATAACCCCAGCTCTAGGGGATCTGACATCCCTGTCTTCTTCACTCATATGCAAACATATTCACAAGTAAAAATATTTCAAGAGGGCTGGAGACATGGCTCAGTGGTTAAGAGCACTGACTGCTCTTCCAGAGAACTCGGGTTCGATTTCCAGCACCCACATGGCAGCTCACAACTGTCTTGAATAGCCAGTTGTAGGGGATCTGACACCTTCACACCAATGCACATAAAGCAAAGTTAAATAAACCATAAAAAAATTTAAAAACTATTTCAAGAAATTCTAGTGTTCAAGTTGGCACTTCTGCAAGCCAACTGCTCAGAACTTGTTCCAAATCTACCACAGGTTTTGCTGATCCCACTTCAGCAGCTCACCTTATAGTACTTCAGTACAGCCAACTTAACCTTCTTTCTCTTATGCTTGTTCTTCTTGGGAGTGGTGTAAGACTTCTTCTTCCTTTTCTTAGCGCCACCACGAAGTCTCAGCACCAGATGAAGGGTGGACTCCTGTTAATGAAGGATCAAAGAGGCATCAATCCCTGGAGCATTAACAATCCTGACTCCAGTCTGTCAACTGCTAGGTGTGATTGTGCCTGCCAGCAGCAACCTCCCCACCCACACTGCACTTGGGGGGTGGGGGCAGCTCAGGAATGAAGCTTACAGACCCCCATCCCCCCCCACACTACAGGAGACCTCTCCCCACAAACAATAAAGATCAACCATCATCACACTTTAACAGTAAACAGCTGCAGTGCTTCTCAATGTTAGCGGATCACAAGGGAATCTAATCCTATCTTCCCTATTTCTGCAAGTTTTCCCGCAAACAAACCTTTTGGATGTTGTAGTCAGACAAAGTACGGCCATCTTCCAGCTGCTTGCCAGCGAAGATCAGCCTCTGTTGATCAGGAGGAATTCCTAATTGCAAGAATAAATATGGGGCTTAAGCGAACTAGGTGCATACCACGCTACAGAAAACCCTCTTTCAGACAACCACTAACAATGGCCACTGACTTACTACTAAACACTTTTTATGTCTGAACGTGCTTGGACATTTAATACATGTTTTAACAGCCTCCGTGAGCCAGTAAACCGGGGAAAATATTGTTAAAATTCACACGTAGAAACAAAGCTATCATGCAGTTTTCGAAATTAATCTGTTTTCTACCCTAAGAGCAAAAACATGCCTAGGTCACACAACCAGGGATTTCTCTAGCGACAAAACATCACTTGCCTTCCTTATCCTGGATCTTGGCCTTGACATTTTCTATAGTGTCCGAGGGTTCAACCTACGAAAGTTTTAACACAGTTAGTATACAGGTTTAAACGCTGAGAAACTAGAACATCGATCTCAGCGAATGTGCACGTTACACAAAGCGAGCAGGGAGGTGGTGAGCCGGCACCTATTCGATGCGGGCGAGGCAGTGGACAGCCTCCCGGGAGTGCTACAAGCCAACTCCGTTCCCAGGCCTGGCGAGTGTCGGCCGCTGTGCCAGCCACGCGCTCGAGCCGGCGCAGGCGCCGCCAACTTTCGGCATCGAAAACCCAACTCTGGCGCCTGTAAGCAACCCATCCTCGGCTCACGGCCAAGCTTCAGAACTAAGAAACGCGCTCAAGCTTCAGGCGGCACTGGGGTCTCAGCCAGGCCGCGACTCTCACGCCGCCCGGCCCGTACCTCGAGCGTGATGGTTTTCCCCGTAAGGGTCTTCACGAAAATCTGCATCCTGGCGGCGCTGCCACCTGCATTCGAAAAGAGATGGATTAGACCCGACGACCCCGGTGAGAGCGGACGCCTAAGGCCACCGGCCGGAGCCGGACCACGGAGCACACACTCACCACAGATGGCGGATCGGAAAGGAAGAGCCTCGCGGGCCAACGGGGTTTCCCGGCCGAAGGACCCTCCCCTTAGGCGTCCACGCACGTGCCTGCGCGCTGCCACCAAACCGCGGCTGTCTAACGCAGTGCCGGACTAGCGGGCGCTCCATCTTCCTACGCTCTTTCTCTCATCTGAGTCCTCGAAACGGTGTGCTCCCCTTAAAAATATTTCAAAAGACGCTCTTATACAGTCGATGCGACCAAGTGGGGCTTTCCTTTACAGGGGACTTGTTAGCACGAGAAAAGAGAGGTAATACGAGTCTAGCTGGGAATTGTAGTTTTTCGCTGCTTTCTTCTTGCTAAAACTACTTGTCCCAAGATGCAGTTCCACACTTCCGGGCGGGCTGTCTGGTTACAGCCTCTAAGCAGGGTTAGGGACTCAGGTGAGGACCTGGGGATGGGGCCGAGTGTTTAGTGCGAGAGTGGGGCCGGGCCGGAAATGCCTAGAAGGGAAGGGTTAGTGAGGAGCCGCGGGGTTCCGCTGCGCTGGACCTCCAGAGAAGGGCATCCTCAGTCGACCCCAGGACAGTGCCGCACACACCAAGTATTCCAGAGTGCGGGTGCGGCCGATTCCTTGCACCCCCATTCCTTGCCTTCAGCTACCTTTTTTCTCCAGTCTGAGGAAGCTTCTGAGCCGCACGCGCCATCCTAGTGTGAAACGGTTAAATGTATCGGAATTTTCATCTCTGCACCTTTTAAAAGCCGTACAGTAAGGAAACCTGTAGAATGATTGTTTAGGCCTCGACTGCAAGCTCGGACGTGGACATTGCCCATCCTGGGAAAAATACTTAGGAGTATGTACTGGCCCAGAGAAATAGGCAAAACAGACCAGTTAGGAGCAGGTCGTGCCTTCGCCCAGTCCCTTCTGCACCTCACAAACCTAGTGCCCTTCTAATGCAGACTCTTAATGTCATTTCTTCCTATCCCTAAACGTAGGCGTCCTCCGGTTTTTTTTTTTTTTTATTGTTGTGGTGGTGGTTTTTTGTTTGTTTGCTTTGGTTTTTTTTTTTTAATCCCTGTCTTCCTAACACTGTGTTGGTTCTTTCCTCTTTTTTTTTTTTTTTTTGGTTTTCCGAGACAGGGTTTCTCTGTGCTTTTGGAGCCTGTCCTGGAACTAGCTCTTGTAGACCAGGATGGCCTCGAACTCACAAAGATCCGCCTGTCTCTGCCTCCCGAGTGTTGGGATTAGAGGCGTGCGCCACCACCGCCTGGCTATTTCCTCTTTATAATCCACTAGCGCTGCTAGAAATGGGCTGGGAGATAAAATGCTTGATATGCAAAAGTCTATATTGTAACCCCAAAATCTACTGTAAAAAAGGTGCTGTGCCTGATGGGAAACTTCCTAGAGCTCATTGGCCAGCCAAATAGCTAAATCCTTGGCTCCAGGTTCAGTGGGAGATTGGGGGTTGGGAGAACCGACAGTACAGCCACTTGACAAATGTCTTTTAAAATAAGGTTGAGCCTTCAGTCTGTAAAGAAAGAGTTGAGCCGGGCGGTGGTGGCGCACGCCTTTAATCCCAGCACTCGGGAGGCAGAGGCAGGCGGATCTGTGTGAGTTCGAGACCAGCCTGGTCTACAAGAGCTAGTTCCAGAACAGGCTCCAAAGCTACAGAGAAACCCTGTCTCGAAAAAAACAAAAAGAAAGAGAGTTGATGTCTGGAGTTCTGTGCTAGGGATCCAATTGGTGAAGAGTGTTATGCCCAGGTCAAGGAGTGTCCTCGTCGTTGTCGCCACGCTCCACCCGCCCGCCCAAAGCAACCAGGAGACCGAGTCCCATATGCAAAAGCAAAGAGCCATTATTCTTACACAAGTTTGCAAACTCTGTCTCTCTGTTCTACTTATTAGAGTGATCGGAAAGCCCTGAGCTCAGAGTTGGGTTTTTATAGCAGCAAAGGTAGGGGTGAGGGATTTCTAAGATTCAGGACCCCTGATAGGTTGACATTTGTCTAGGGGTGTCCTGGTGAAAAGCGATGGGTGTGTACTGGCAGGTGGTCCTATTTACAAGGTTGGTTGGAACCTTAGGAATTTCCTGGGTGGTGCCTGGGTCTTCTGAGTTTGTGGTCTTTATCAGAACCAGGTATTGCCTCAGGATAAACTAGTGACTCAGGCCCCTATGGAGCATGTCTTGGCTGGGTCCTGTAGAGAGAACCGACTGCAGCAAGTTGCCCTCAGCCTTTCACAGCGTTCCCCACCCCTAAACTAACTAAATGTTAGAACACTTTTTAAAAAAATGAGGCGTAGAATGATCCAAGAACACCCCCACACACGTTATCCTCGTGGCTCCACATCTGCATGCACCCACAGGAATGTTGGACGTAGAGAAAAGTAAAAAAGTGATGGTGTTGTCTGCATTAATCAAATACTTTACCTTGGGGTTAAAGGTTATCTGAGCTGTAGGGTACTGACCTAGCTTGTGTGGGCCCTAGAATTGATATCCCAACACTACAAAGAATAAAACCTTCAAACATGAGGGACAAAGACATAAGAAGATAGTTTTGTCAGAGGGAAAAAAATTGTTGACCCCTTAAAGGGCGTTGATAGACCACCAGAGTTTGAAGATGTGACCACACACACGCCCCAACAGTTGGGCCCTTTCCTTCTTTGACTCTACGCTCTGTAGGCAGTACAGTTGTCTGTACTCTGAATGGCTTGCTAGACTGTAAGCTCCTAGGAGCCAGAACCTTATCTTACTGCTGAATCCCTAGCAAATACAAAATAGACCTTGAGGGCTGGAGAGATGGCTCAGTGGTTAAGAGCATTGCCTGCTCTTCCAAAGGTCCTGAGTTCAATTCCCAGCAACCACATGGTGGCT
>JAQHUG010000106.1:470854-483652 GCA_028555095.1 Dicrostonyx torquatus | reverse complement strand
CATTTGGACATGAGTTTTGTGCATGATGATAGATATGGGTCTATTTTCATTCTTCTACATGTTGATATCCAGTTATGCCAGCACCACTTGTTAAATATGCTTTCTTTTTTCCATTTGATATTTTTTTGCTTCTTTAACAAGATCAGGTGTTTGAAAATGTGTGGATTGTTATCCAGGTCTTCTATTTGGTTCCATTGGTCCTTCTGTCTGTTCTTATTCCAGGGCCTCTGGTTCTTATGATCTTTATGTACCCTCTTCTGTGATTTTGCTGAGCCTTTAGGGTTACGTTGTAGATGTATCAGTTGGAGTCAGGCACCTCAGTCTCTTTTTCTCTGTATTTTCACCAGTTGTAGATCTCCCTAATAATCTCCATTTGCTGCAAAATGAAGCTTCTTTGATGAGGGGTAAGAGCTACACTTATCTGTATAGATAAGTATTTAGAATACAATGAGAAATTCTATTGGCTTTTGAAAATAGATATAGGAGGTTCTCCTCTAAGGTCTGTGACCTCTCCAGCCACAGATAGTTTTCTAGATTACAGGCATGCACTGCCTTCTATGAATGGGGAAGTATCTAAGCTGCTGGTAGCTTTCAGCAACTTTGGCATCCTTTGACTTGCAGATAAATCACTACAGTCTCTGCCTTCATCCTCATGTGGCCTACATAGTGATGATAATAATGATATATATAGTGGTTCATAGTGATACATAGCAATATATAATGATACTGTTATAAAATGTAAAATGTATTCTGTATTCATTTTAAAGGGTTAGAAAATGTAAAGAAATTAAAGTAGTAATATGGGATAAGAAAAGGCAAACTAATTCTTAATGTATTTGACTCAAACTTCTTTTTTTTTCTTTTTATAGCTGTTGGAAAAATTAGAGGAAAACCTCTCCCATTACTCTTGTTTTTTGAGGCTATATTTAGCACAAGTCAAGCCTTCAAACGTCCTATTAATGCTGACCTAACTCTGGAGGGAATCAAATGTGGACTATCTGAAAAACGGCTTGATTTAGTTACCCATTGGGTCACCCAGGAAAAGTAAGCAATTTTAAGCTGCTAATTTTGACATATGATTAATATGGTTGTTTTTCTCTGACTTGTTGTTTGTGGGCTAGAGTTTCTCAGTGTAGCCTAGACTGGCCTCCTAATGCTTCTGCCAGTCTCCTACCTGCTGGGATTATAGGCTTGTCACACTACATCCCCTCTTATGCTTTGATTTAAATATTGTGTTTTAGAATTTACTTCAGTTCCCTGTTGAAATTAATTAGAAAGCGTCTATGAAGGCCCAGACACAAAGAACTCAGACTAAAAGTCACTTCAGTGAAGTTCACAAGATAAAGCATGGCAACTTAATAGCAGGTGGAAGTTGAGTGTCACAGACACAGAAGGATTGGTCAGTAGCACAGTTCTTGGGAAGGAAAAGACAAGGAACGTGATTCTACACAGGCTACAGACACATGTAGTATAACCTAGGAGACAATATATATTGAGGAAGAACATCGGCCATGGTTACCATGAGTTTTGAAGAACACTTAAGCCAGCAGGTGGCAGCCTTTTGAAGTCAGGTCTCCTACAGACTGGCAGATTTGTGCTAGTGTCTGTAGACTTGCCTCTCTAGAACCAGAGCCTGAGATGGGGTGGGGTGGGAAGGAGACTCTGGGCTTGCTAGTAAAGCTGAGTGCAGCCAACAGGGAAGGACATAGCAAAGCCTTAGCTGCACTGCACAGACAAAGCATGCTTGCAGCTGTTCCACCTTGAGGGATTGGCCCAGCCTTTTTTAATCTATCAGATTGACTGGTTTATAAAGAAAAATTGAGTTTTCAGATTCTTGAACTACCCTCCACTCTCTACCCAAATAAATACAGAGTCCTTTTTTTTTTAAGCATGTTAAATCACAAGACATTTTGTAGAGGTGTCAGGATTTCATTTTAATGTTACCGGCATGTTGTTAGAAGTATACAAACACTACCAGTATTATGTGAGCCCTGCTCTTTTGCAGCCGTTAGTTAAAATATATGACTAAATCACAATCCCCACATAAGCACTAATTAGAAGTGATTTTTTTGATCATGCCCATGTTCTTTTGGCTTATGCTGAGGGTTTCTAAGTAGCATTACTGTGATAGCACAGATGGCTGGTTCACTGTAGTTGGATATAAACAGGTACTTTAAAACATTGTAGCAAATGAAGTGATGCAGTTGAACTGATGGAAAAGAACTGCTTCCTCAGTTTCTACTATGGATAGTGCATCGCTCCCCCACACTTTCCTTCTTATTATCTAGGACATGAAAACTAACAGGTGCTGACATACTGAGAGATGGATGTTGGGGTGGAGGACATGACTTCAAGAAAACAGGATATGATGTGGAAATGGAGTTTTCCTTTTGGTACAAATACTTGCAAATCTAATTATGAGCCAAAATTTTTCTCCCTATCTAACGTCTAATAAATTTGTATACTCTGCAGAATCTAGACAGACTTTGGGTAACTCATGAAAGCACCGAGACCTCCCCCCAGTTGCATGCAGACTTTGCATACCTGGCAATCATTTATTCATACATTTATTTAGTTATTTTTGTTTTTCAAGACAGGGTTTCTCTGTAGCTTTGGAGCCTGTCCTGGAACTCACTCAATAGACCAAGTAGACCAGGCTGGCCTTGAACTCGCGGACAACCACCTGCCTCTGCTTCCTGAGTGCTGGGATTAAAGGCGTGTGCTGCCACTGCCTGGCCTTTATCTGCCAATTTTAATTCTGTTGGTCTTTGCAGGAGAGTTTAAGTCTTGCTTACAGACCTTAAAATTTTGATCTCAATTTTACCAAAATACCTTCCTAAAGTAGTAAGTGCTGATTTCTTTTGGTTTTGCCAATCTCAAATGTGTTGTTTAATTTCTACCTCATCATCAATTGCTTATTGACTTACTGGAACTAGCTCTTGTAGACCAGGCTGGTCTCGAACTCACAGAGATCCGCCTGCCTCTGCCTCCCGAGTACTGGGATTAAAGGAGTGCGCCACCACTGCCCAATGACTTACAATTCTTATAGGTTATTTATAATCCATTCTTAGAGTCCTGAATATTCAGATATTTCAGTCTCAGCCATGCATCAAGAATTCCCTGACATGTGCCTTGATGATCTGCTTGCTTCAGGCTGACATTTTCTGAGAAGGCTGGGGATATTGTTTTTGCTTATGGGGAGCAGAACACATACCACAAGCCTAACTGCTTGGCTTTAGCTCAGATTATCTACAACGAATGTGGTTTACACAAGAAAGCTCTTCTTTGCCTGTGTAAGCAGGGTCAGATTCATGAGGCTGTGGAACAGATACAACAGTTCAAGGACTTCACCTTTGGTGAGTAAACAGCTTAACTCTGATGTCTTTCGTAGCAGCTGGCTATGTTTGAAACTAAGCTTATAAAGTATTTATACACACTGAGAAGAGATTTCTTTTGTAAGTTTATGTGAAACTAAGATAGTGTAATTGAATTTCATGATATGCATTATGCATTTTTCTCAAAGGAAACATTTAATGTGTAGCTATTATTAGAAATATGTAATATTAAAGACAAATTACTTCATATGATGGACAATACTACATAAAGAATTTTTAAAATAACTGAAATTTTCATATATAATGCATGTATAATAGTGTATGTAATAATTATAAATGAAGTATTACAGAAATGATGCTAATTTCAGAATTTTGATAGCCAACTCGTAGCAGAATGTGACCTGAGAGAACTGTGATTAATAGTCTGACCCCAGTTCAGTGAGCAGATCTCTGACTGTGAGTCTCAGCTACAGTGAGTTTTAGGTCCCCGCAGTCCTGGCACCTCTCATTTCCCAGGCTTTCTTTTTTTTTTCTCTGTTTTGAGAAGTTACAGAAACAAATAAGTCATTATAAAAAAAGAAATAAAGAGGTTGCAAAGCAAACAGAAACAGCAACTTTAAGCCAGATTTTCCAGGAAGAAGGATGTATGATTGTTGAATCTGATCATTTTTCAAGTAGTATGTGTACTCATGATGTATGTGTTGAAAGCCCCCATGTCTTCCATTATGGACATTGCTGAGTAGGAGCTGCGGCTCCTGTGCATTGTTTCACCTCATCCTTCTGTTGAGTCTGAAGTGACGTCAGTTCTAACATCTGCTTTATAGACAGAAGCGGTTCATGTTTTCCTAGTAGTTATACAGTAACAGAGCAGTCTGGTAGAGTGGGTGGGTACCACTCTCCTAAATTTGTTGAGTGAATTATGAAATTCATAATTATGAATTATGAAAGAATACAGATTCAGTTTCTGTGCTGTTTTTCATCTGAAAGAATTATATTAGTGTTTAGATATAAAATATGAGAATATTATGGTTGGAATATTTATTAAACAAAATGTGATATTTCCGGCCTAGGGAGATAGAAAGTCTAGTCCACAAAAAAAGTTTGCCTTGCAAACATAACAACCTGAATCTGATCCCATCCCATAACCTATGTTAAGAAGCTGGGTGTGGGCCAGGTGGTGGTGCACGCCTTTAATCCCAGTACTCAGAGTTAGAGACAGACAGATCTCTGTGAGTTCAAGGCTAGCCTGGCCTTACCAGACTAGCCAGAGAGACCCTGTCTCAAACAAAAGAACTAAAAAAAAGGAGAAGGAGGGAGAAAAACAGAGAGAGAGAGAGAGAGAGAGAGAGAGAGAGAGAGAGAGAGAGAGAGGAAAAAGAAAGAAACTGGGTGTGGGAACTCGAGAAAAAGCTTAAGGGCTGTTCTTCCAGAGGACATGGTCACTCACAGCTGTCTGTAACTCTGGTCCCCGGGCATCGGGACTATCCTCTGTGGAGATAGTCCATAGGCACGTGCAGAGAAAACACCACACACACACACACACACACACACACACACAAACATTTAAGTAGACAAATTGAAAAACAAAACAAAATGGACAGTGCTTGAGAAATGATACCTGACGTTGGCTCCCACAAGCACACACACGTGCTTGCATGTATACACATACACATGAATACACACACAAGTGAAGCTTCTTTTTTATTACAAAATTTACAGAAGTGCACAGAAACACAATTGACTGCCATATTATTGTGTTCCCCTAAAAATTTTTCTTCCTGTTTAGAAACTTGGTATTCATCCTCAGTATTGATTTCACATTGCTGTTAGATAAAAAAAGTTATAGTAACTTGAGACAAATGAAGCTTAAAAGATAGAAACAGGCTGGGTGGTGGTGACATACACTTTTAATCCCAGCAGATCTCTGTGAGTTTGAGGCCAGCCTGGTCTACAAGAGCTAGTTCCAGGACAGGCACCAAAGCAACAGAGAAACCCTATCTCTAAAAACCAAAAAAAAGGATAGAAACAGTGTTTGAAATTTCTTTGCCTGTTGGGGTGGTTTGAAAGAAAATGGCTCCAAAAGGAGTGGCACTATTAGGAGGTGTGGCCTTGTTGGAGGAAGCATGCCACTGTGGGGGCAGACTTTGAGGTCTGTTTTACTCAAGCTTTCCTCAGTGTGGCTGTCAGTTGATTTTCTGTTGCCTCTGAGTCAAATGTAGGACTCTGAGCTACTCCAGCACCACATCTATCTGCATGCCACCTTACTCCCCACCATGATGACAATGGACCTCTGAAACTGGAAGTGACCCACCCCAATTAAATGTTTTCATTTATAAGATTTGCTGTGGTCATGGTGTCTCTTCACAACAATAAAAACCTAATAGGTGTCTTACACCTATTTACTTAAAAAATATCTTACTATTTTATGTGTATGGATGTTTTACCTGCATGTGTATCTATGCACTGTGCATGTGCCTCATGTCCACAGAGGCTAGAGGAGGCTATGAGGTCCTCTGGTGTAACAAGAGGGTTTCTGTCCAGCCGGTAAGCCCCAAAGAAAATCACACAGAGAGTCTACGTTAGTTATAAACTGATTGGCCCATTAGCTCAGGCTTCCCATCAACTCCCATAACTTATATCAGCTCACCATTCTAGTATATGTTAGCCACATGGCTCAGTACCTTCTTCAGCGGGGCAGATCACGTCTTCCTTCTTTGGTTTCTGGACAGGACTGCAGAAAGAGCTTCCTTCTTCCCAGAATACTCCTGTTCTCATTTCCCTGCCTCTACTTCCTGTCTGAATGTCCTGCTTATACTTCCTGCCTGGCTACTGGCCAATCAGCGTTTATTTAAAATAAAATTGACAGAATACAGAATTGTCCTGCACCACTCTGGACTGTATAGTATTGTGAGTCACCACATGGGTGCTGCGGTACAACTGTGGGGCCTCTGGTAGAACAGTCATTGCTCTTAACCATAGAACGGTCCCTCTGACTCCCTTATTTTACTTTTTATTTAGGTGTAGCACAACTTGTCAAGGTATTGTCTTAGATTGTAACGGCAGGTTCAATTTCTTAAGACTTCTGCTTTACAAAGACGTGCTTCTTCTTAGATTTAAATGACCAATTTTATATTTATAAATGAAAAACAACCAAAACCAAACAAAGCAAGGACAGTTTCTGAAAATATTATGCTCCAAAAATATATATCTTTTTTAGAAGTATCGCAACCTGGAAGAACCAGCTTCCAGGCTGCACACAGGCTCAAAGGGAAAGTCCACAGCACAGCACAATCTGAGACTTTTTTATCTTAGGGGGTTAGGAAAAAAGATACTCATATGTTCTCTTGATGACTTCTTTCTTTCTTCTCACATGTTGAATTTAATTTTTCTTTGTTCTTTACAGCTATATATACCCAACAAGATCTTTCAAGCAATATAGGAATTATATTTGAAGGTCATATTCCATTTCTTTTTTCTTTTCTTTTTCTTTTTAGTTTTTGAGGCAGGGATTCTTTGTAGCTTTGGAGCCCATGCTGGAACTCACTCTGTAGACCAGACTGGCTTCAAACTCACAGAGATCTGCCCCTCTCTGTCTCCCAAGTGCTGGGATTAAAGGCGTGCGCCACCACAGCCCGGCTCACATTCCATTTCTTAAGGAAATGATAAAAAGAGTCATCCCAATAACTCACATGCAACAAATCTAAAAAATTTGTCACAGAGCTAGTCACAGTCAGCTCCTTAATTGGTGGCTGTAACTTGTAGCTGCATAGAAAGGGTCAGTCATTTTGTCATCTATCTAGAGAGGTAGTCTATAAAGGATTTTAAAGGTGCTATAAACCTAAGCCACTGAGGAGTCTAAGAAAATAAGGAAATTGTGTACTATAACTTCTACTTTTGAGTGTATAATTTTTTTGTTTTTGTTTTTGTTTTTCGAGACAAGGTTTCTCTGTAGCTTTGGAGCCTGTCCTGGAACTAGGTCTTGTAGACCAGGCTGGCCTCGAACTCACAAAGATCGCTCTGCCTCCCGATTCAAGGTGTGCACCACCACCACCCGGCAAGTGTATAAATATTTTGAGCTAACATTCTGTGATTAGGAGTTGTAAAATACTGGGATTCAGGGGTGTTACGTTGTCTTGGACAAAAGACAGTCAGAACCCCATAAATATACTAGTACAGACCCAGGTCAACTTTTCTGAGCTACCATAAATCTCTTAGAAACAGCTCAGTCAGCACCATCGGAGGCATGGTGACACAAAGCATTTAAATCTTAGAATGTATTTTCTGCCTGTGTGCAATTTTAGACCATAAAAAAGGAAATTGTGCCAGGTGGTGGTGGCGCACGCCTTTAATCCCAGCACTTGGGAAGCAGAGGCAGGTAGATCTCTGGGAGTTCGAGCCAGCCTGTCCTCGGAAGAGCTAGTTCCAGTGCAGGCTCCAAAGCTACAGAGAAATACTGTCTCATAAAACCAAAGGCAAGGTGGGGAAAGGAAATTTGTAACTCTTTCTCAGGTCTATGAAGTCAATTTTTTTTTTAAAGCTCTGGCCAGTTAGAAAATCTTTCCCCACAGTGATTCTGAGCAAAAACTGTAACTAATTATTGTCCTAGGTTATCATCAGAGCTAGGAAAGAAAGTGTGTGTAGCAATTAGCTTGCTTTGCACTTTTAACTCTGGCTTAACAAATCACACGGCTCAGCTGTATGTCCTTGTAAGCTAGGTTGCTTTTCTGGGAATAGTTTATCTTAAAAACTATTAAGAAGGCATTTGGTCTAATCTAAAGCTACGCTGAAGTTTTAGGTCAGCTAATAGTGCACAGCTATCCTAGCAACTGGGGAAAATTCAACTGTTTCCCTAATCGTCAACTTGAGCTGTGGTCTAAACCAGCTCCTAGGGGGACTCATAGACCCCGACTGTGTAGTAATTCTTTGTATTTATTATTATTCATCAGAATTTTGTATCAGCTAACATTATTGATATCAATTAGACAATGCAGCTGTAGGAGGTATCACCTTCTGGACAGTTCACAGATAAAATGTAGGGAGGTATTCATGAGTTGAACACATTATGATACAGGGACATTTGCAGCAACACGTGATGTTACAGACAAAAGCAAAAGATATTCTGGAGTCTGTAGCCTCGTGGCCTTTACTAACAAGGTTTTCCACCTGGTGGGATGACACCTTGTTTCTTAAGACAAGACCATAGCAATAAATACAATAAAGATTGTAGTTATTTTTCCCCCTTTAATCATTTCTGGAATAAAGCCTGAAATGAAAGCTGGTCATGGTAGTACACACCTATCCTCCTAGCACTTAGGTGGCTGAAGCAGGAAGATCACAAGTTTGAGGCCAGACTGGTATATGTGACAAGTTCCAAGCCAGCCGGGGATACATAGCAAGACACTATCAAAAAGCAAAACTCAGAAGCATAACCAAAATGCCTGAAATTATTTGTTTGCTCATCTTTTCCACTACTAAAGTGAACTTAGTAAGCATCTATCTGGAAACTGTTTTATCCTAGATCACAATTTTCTCAAATGATCTTTTCCAGAGTCTCACTTTGAACTATTACAATGATTTTATACATTGTATAAAATGTGAAATATTTAGCAACTTATTTAAAGTAGCAATAATAAACCCATAACATGATGTCATAAATAATTTTATGAAAAACAACTTTGTTTTCCAGAATCTAAATATTTAGTCAAAAGAGTAACATTATTTTACATTTTTATTTCTTTGTAATGTCTAGGTGTTTATCTCTTTCGTCCCAACCAAACATCTGCCGTCTTCATGAGTTCAGATGGGCCCAATTATGAACAATCATTACAGTGGGTTTGCTGACTATTGAGGGAGCCAGGAGGGTCTTAGAGCCTCATCTGAGTGTTAGCTACCTTCCAACTGTATGCACTTCTGCTCTGGTTGTATGTGGCTTTGATGTCTCAGGGAGGAAAAACCCTTATAGGCTAGACAAGACTAGACGTCTATGGCAAAGCCATTATTAATGCATGGTGAAGACTGTCCAGTGTGGTCATTTTTATGTCACCCACACTCCTGCGAGCAATCCCTCACCATTGTTTTATAAATAAGCCTAATAAACTGGTGGATTCTCCAGGGTAACTTTGGTGGAACTGAGTTTGGTTTGTCACTGGAATTGTTGGAGGAGGGAGATAGATATTTCCTAGTCCCCTACAAAGAGAAGATTCTTAAAAATAAATGGCTCATTGTGTCTTCTGTAATACCACACATGTGAGCTCTAGAAAATACTGCTGTGTGTTTGTAGGAGAGTGAGAGGAAAAAAAAAAAAAGACAAGTAACCTAGGAGCTATGACATTGTAGACCATAGACAGTGTTTTAAGAACCACTGTTCTGGGCATTTGTGGGTGAAGCAAGTAACAAGCTTATGTCTTTATTAGGACAGCACGTGGGAGATAAGATGGTTGACATGTCACCAGCAAAGAGTGGGAAAGCAGATCTAAAGGACAGTAAGCAAAGAGGGGCAGATTAGAAATGCTATCCTTGCCGGGCGGTGGTGGCGCACGCCTTTAATCCCAGCACTCGGGAGGCAGAGGCAGGCGGATCTCTGTGAGTTCGGAGACCAGCCTGGGCTACAAGAGCTTCCAGGAGAGGCTCCAAAGCTACAGAGAAACCCTGTCTCAAAAAACAACAACAAAAAAAACAACAACAAAAACAAAAGAAATGCTATCCTTTCTAATTAGACATCAACTCCTGCAGGTAATATTGGTAAAGAAATCAATTGACAGGAGAGAAGTTTGAATAACTATTGAGTGTAATAGAAAGAAATGAGTTAATTTTAGATGTTAAAACTGAGTGATTCAGCCGGGCGGTGGTGGTGCACGTCTTTAATCCCAGTCTACAAGAGCTAGTTCCAGGACACGCTCCAAAGCTACTGAGAAGCCCTGTCTCGAAAAACCAAAACCAAAACCAAACCAAAAACAACTGTGATTCAACCCATCATCTTGTTACTTTTCTAAGAAAATGTTTTCTTGTTTGTTTGCTTAATCATTTGAATATTTTTTCTGAGACAAGGTTTCTTTATATAGCTCTGGCTATCCTGGAACTAGCTCTGTAGACCAGGCTGGCCTCAAACTCACAGAGATCTGCCTGCTTCTGCCTCCTGAGTGCTGCAATTAAAAGAGTATACCACCACTGCCTGGGTATTAATTGCTTCTTAAAACCTTCAGTTTTGAATTTCCAAATACTTGATACTTTTAGGGGAGAAATGACTCTGGGTCTATTTTCTGTGCATCACACAAAAAGAAAGATGATTTTATACTCACTAGTGGTTGATCTGTATGTGAGCAAAAAGAAATGCACGTACATGAACACACATAGGTAAATCATTTTAAAAAGCCAACTACATTGATTATTTATTACTAAGAAACAGATAAGATAAATCCAACCTAGTGTCACATAGAATCTTTGTCTTTCTTTCTTTCTTTCTTTCTTTCTTTCTTTCTTTCTTTCTTTCTTTTTGTTTTGTTTTTCGATACAGGGTTTCTCTGTAGCTTTGGAGCTTGTCCTGGAACTAGCTCTTGTAGACCAGGCTGGTCTCGAACTCACAGAGATCCACCTGCCTCTGCCTCCCGAGTGCTGGAATTAAAGGTGTGCGCCATCACCACCCAGTGTGTTACATAAAACCTTTTTTTTCCTCTTTTTTTTTTCTTTTTTTTTTTCACCACTATACTAACGAGGAAAAATCTTACAAATTCTCTACAACTCTAGTACTTTTGAGGTGTGAAAACAGAGTCACAAAGACAAGTGACTGGTGGGTCTGTGCTTAGAAGTCAAGTCTCTGATTGCCAACACAGTTCTTTTCCTCAATATTATTTAATATATATTTTTATATTTTCAGATACTCCTTGCTCTGAATTGTCCTTTCTTTTCTCTTTGTTTAAAATAGAAGAGAATACTGTTGAGTTTAGACTGGGATCAAACGGGGACTTGGAAGTGTGGGAACGATTGTTGATTGGCAGGAGTACACGGGGCTGTTTATGGCGAGGTAATTGTCTCCTCAGGATGGTGAGATTTGGTTTTTCATTTTCACTTTCAGATGACCTGATAAACCTAATAACAGCATGTCCCCAAACTGAGTTAGTTAAATGTCTTACTCAAGAAAGGGATGGAAAACCACCATTTTTATCTTTTGCACTTGCTGTGCTTCATCTGTTTTCTGTGGACATGAAAAAAGTTGGCATTAAGCTGCTTCAGGAAGTCAGTAAAGGTGGGAAAGGTAAGTGTGCCCTGATGCACTGAGGAATGAAAGAGACTTCTGCTTGGCATACTTCAGACCAACTTTAGATTCTCCACTACTCTCCTGAGTTGTGTCTGTAGTTTGTGGTCCGTGGCTTGTCAGCTGACTCTTGTATATGTCTGATCTGTCTGTCCCTAACAAAGGGCTTTGCTCTGTGTTTGTTGAATACCACAGAAACATGGTGTGGAAAAGGAATGAAAATACTTTTCTAAAGAAATCTTTAACACTTTTACAAGGGAAGAAATTATGTCACTGACCCAGAACAGCTCAAAACCACAATCAGATATTATGAACCTATATGCAAACATTGCTTCCAATATTTATGGTTTTTTTGTTTTATTTAAGATTGCTTTCAACCTGTTTGCTGATTTTCCTTCCTTCCTTCTTTCTTCCTTCCTTCCTCTTTCCTTTTCTTTTTTTTTTTTCTCCCACATAGGGTGTCTCTGTATAACAGTCCTGGCTGTTCTGGAACTAGTGCTATAGACCAGACTGGCATCAAAGTCACAGAGATCCATCTGCCTCTGCCTCCCTTGTGCTGGGATTAAAGGTGTGCACCACCACCGCCCAGCCCTATCTGCTGCTTTGAATAAATTATTATTGCAACACACACACACACACACACACACACACACACACACACACACCCCCCTCTGACAGAGGCTTAGGAAAGTATAAGTTTAAGGTCACAACTGTTCATTTAGCTTCACGTGTAAAACGTGATGTAGTGGGAAGGCCAAGGCACACTAAGGTCGCTTACATTATTTTCTTAAAGGCAGGTTAAACTTGAAACAGGCTGAGGACACTATAAGTAACCAGATTGAGTACATAGTTTTAAATGATCTTAAGGCATATTATAACTTGATTTTGAGATCTGAACCAAAGTTCATTCTCTTGGAAGGCAAGAGGTATTTTCAGAAAAATATGTAACCGTAAGTAAGGAGCTTCAAGTGCTGTTGTGAAAGAGATAGTAATGAGTTATTTAGGGAGAACTCCAAGATGATTAAACTTAACCCAGATTTTCCAGAGTTAACTTTTAGAGTTTATAAATGTGAAGATTGCCATGTTAGTGAGTCTATTGTCATTGGCCTATGTTTGTTGAAAGAATTAGCATGAAAAATCTTTACTAAGCCCAATGAGAATGCCATAATCAATGAAAGATGCGACACTCTTTTTTTTTTTTTTTTTTTTTTT
>JAQHUG010000106.1:454310-470794 GCA_028555095.1 Dicrostonyx torquatus | reverse complement strand
TCTCTGTAGCTTTGGAGCCTGTCCTGGAACTAACTCTTGTAGACCAGGCTGGTCTCGAACTCACAAAGATCCGCCTGCCTCTACCTCCCGAGTGCTGGGATTAAAGGCGTGCGCCATCACCGCCCGGCAAGAGGCAACACTCTTATAAAAACTTTGTATATGTCAGATAGTGGTCCTTTTCAATCCTCCCCTGTCCTTTTCAATCCTTCCCCCCAGGTACCCATGCTCCCAATTTACTCAGGAGATCTTGTCTTTTTATACTTTCTACCTCCCATGTAGATTAGGTCTCTGTAAGTCTCTCTTAGTGTTCACATTGTTGTCTGGGTTCTCTGGGATTGTGGTTTGTAGGCTGGCTTTCTTTGCTTTATGTTTAAAAACCACCTATGAGTGAGTACATGTGATAATTGTCTTTATGTGTCTGGGTTACCTCACTCAAAATGATGTTTTCCAGCTCCATCCATTTTCCTGCAAAATTTAAACTGTCATTATGTTTTTTTCTGCTGTGTAGTACTCTATTGTGTAAATGTACCACATTTTTCTTATTCATTCTTCGATCAAGAGGCATTTAGGTTGTTTTAAGGTTCTGGCTATGACAAACAAAGCTGATATGAACATAGTTGAGCACATGTCCTTATGGCACGATTGAGCATCCTTTGGATATATGCCCAAAAATGGTATTACTAGGTCTTGAGGAAGGTTGTTTCCTAATTTTCTGAGAAATCTCCACACTGACATCCAAAGGGGTTGTACCAGCTTGCATTCCCACCAGCAATGCAGAAGTGTTCCCTTTCCCCCACAACCTCTCCAGCATAAGCTGTCATCAGTGTTTTTGATCTTGGCCATTCTTACAGGTGTAAGATGGAATCTCAGAGTTGTTTTGATTGATTTGCATTTCTCTAATGACTAAGGATGTTGAACATTTCCTTAAGTGTCTTTCAGCCATTTTAGATTCCCCGTTTGAGAACTCTCTGTTTAGGTCTGTACTCCATTTTTTTATTGGATTATGTGATCTTTTGGTGTCCAAATTTCTTGAGTTCTTTGTATATTTTGGAGTTCAGCCCTCTGTCTGATGTGGGGTTAGTGAAGATCTTTTCCCATTCTGTAGGCTGTCGTTTGTCTTGTTGACCGTGTCCTTTTCTTTACATAAGCTTTTCAGTTTCAGGAGATCCCGTTTATTAATTGTTTCTTTCAGTGTCTGTGCTGCAGGGGTTCTATTTAGGAAGTGGTTCCCTGTGCTAATGTGTTCAAGTGTACTTCCCACTTTCTCTTCTGTAAGTTTCAGTGTGGCTGGCTTTGTGTGGAGGTCTTTGATCCATTTGGACTTGAGTTTTGTGCATGGTGATAGATATGGGTCTATTTTCATTTTTCTTCATGTTGATATCCAGTTATTCCAGCACCACTTGTTAAATATGCTTTCTTTTTTCCATTTGATTTTTTTTTAATCAAAGATCAGGTGTTCGAAGATGTGTGGATTGATATCTGGGTCTTCTACTCAGTTCCATTGGTCCTCCTGTCTCTTCTTATGCAAGTACCAGGCTGTTTTCAGTATTGTAGCTCTGTAGTAGAGTTTGAAGTCAGGAATTGTGATGTTTCCAGGAGTTCTTTTATTGTATAGGAGTGTTTTGGCTATCCTGGGTTTTTTGATTTTCCATATGAAATTGAGTACTGTTCTTTTGAGGCCTTTGAAGAATTTTTCTGGGATTTTGATGGGCATTGCATTGAATCTGTGGGACATTCTTTATTAATGTAATTTTGCAGTGAAGTTGAAGAACTGTTAAAATTTCACATTTGCTCTTTTTTTATTAATTTTATATGGAAGCTTAAGTAGATAACTTTTCAAATTATTTTTTAAGGCCAAAGAAAGAAATAGCTAGTTACCTGGAAATATATTGATGGAGATAATATTCTGAATTTATCATTATAAGTAATGATTAAGTTTTTAATAGGAAAATAACAATTGTGCTCAAAATAAAATAGTAGTAATCATAAAAGAAATCTCCTGTAACCAAGTTTTATAAATAATGCAGATGATAGGTAAGATATTAGTTCCATGAACTGATGAATACTGGGTTTAGGAGGTAGCTCTATCAGTGCTCAGTTTCTAGAACACATGTGAAAAAGTCAGGCATGGTGGCAGTTATTTGTAATTCCAGCAATGGGAAAGCAGAGACAGCCGGTCCCAGGGGCTTGTTGACTGTCTACCGTAGCCTACATGGCAAGTTTCAGGCCAGTAAGAGCCCTATCTCAGCAGTAGAAGGCTGGTAGTTTTTAAGGGTTTCTCTCATATGTGTACACCTGTACACATACATCTACAACCTCATGTGCATCCCTCATACACAGAGTAAATAAATACATAATAAATACCAAAGAGAGTTACTCTCATTTTCTTTCAAAAGTAATCATATTAGATTTCTTTAAATGATTTATTTATTTTTATTTTATGTTCATTGGTGTTTTACCTGCATGTTAGTCTGTGTGAGGGTGTCAGATCTCCTGGAACTAGAGTTACAGACAGTTGTGAATTACCATGTGGATGCTTGGAATTGAACTGAGTCCTCTGAAAGAGCAGCCAGTGCTCTTAACCTCTGAGCCATGTCTTCAGCCCCCATATTAGATTTCTAAAAAAGTAAAATGATTTCATTTTTTAGGGCAATATTGATTATACATACTGCATGATTAAGAAGCCTGTGTAAGCCGAGCGGTGGTGGTGCACGCCTTTAATCCCAGCACTCGGGAGGCAGAGGCAGGCGGATCTTTGTGAGTTTGAGACCAGCATGGTCTACAAGAGCTAGTTCCAGCGCAGGCTCCAAAATCACAGAGAAACCCTGTCTCGAAAAACCAAAAAAAAAAAAAAAAAAAAAAAGAAAGAAAAAGAAGAAGAAGAAGCCTGTGTAGAAGAAGCATGCACAGTTTGCTAAGAAGTGTCTTAAGCCCTTGGGCAGCTCTACTAAAGTATTTATGAAGCTATTTAAAGGATCATGAGAATCCAAGCGCGAAGTTCTCGGGACACAGTTGTTTCCAGGAGTGCATACGGACTGTTAAGAAGGGGCCCCTGCTCTTCACTTCTGAGCTCACTGCCTTATACCCTTCAACGCTTTCTACCTTATAAGAAGGAGATGGGTGAGATGGGAGGGGAAACAGAGGGCTGAGCTGATGCAGTTAATGGTGACTAAAGGAAAAGGAGAAGAAACTGACATTCAGGAATGTGCAGGGTCTGGACCTGAGCACTTGTCATAGCATGAAAGTCACTGGGCCAAAGCCCGGCTTGAGAATAGCTATGTTGAAATGGGGCATCTTCATTTTTGAAGGCTTGTTAAGTGTGCATTGTCAAGTAAGAGAAATTCTATAGTGTGTAATGCTTTATTTCTTTTTCAGATGTAATAGAGCATCTTGTGATGGTCGATCCATTTTGCTCCTTAGAAAAATGGCAAGATATGGCAAATATCTGTTTACAGAATGGCTTTGAAAATTTGTCTAGTGACATCATGTCCATTCTTCGATCCCAGGCTGGAGTTTCAGAAATTTCTGAAGATGATTCCGTCAACTTAATGGAACATGTTTTTTGGTAGTTCTACGTTTTATCCAGCTGAGGGCGCTTGTACAACATTTTATAGGCATTGGCTGGGCAAACTGGTTTTAACATAGTTAACATAAATAAATGTTAAGTATAATGCTCTCAGCAATAAATGACACTTCCATTAAGATGTTCACGTTTGATCTTCCTTGCTATCATGTGGTCACTTCTTATAGCATATCTAGAGCAAATCCAAGAGTATAGCTCTACATAGAGATAGCATAATTTGGGACAGGGTTTCTCTGTAGCTTTGGAGCCTGTCCTGGAACTCGCATTGTAGTCTAGGCTGGACTCGAATTCATAGGGATCCACCTGGCCCTGCCTTCCGAATTCCTCTGCTGGAATTAAAGGCGTGCACCACCACCGCCCAGCTAGATACCCTTCTTATCATCTAATTTTATCCCTTGAACTGAAAAAGGTGTGGGCAATGCTCTACCTTTACACCGACTTTCTAAATGTCAAATATTGGAAGCTGGCCTCCACAAGAAAAGTAGAATGTTACTTGAAGACTGAATATGCTCGGAAAAAAACTAGACTAATTTTGTTCTACTGATTCAAGGATGGCTCCAGTCTTTGATATCTGTCTGTGTATCCATGGACACACATGAACACACACACACACACACGCACACACACATGATAACCTTTGCCATTTTATAAACGGTAAAGGTCAGACTTCAACTGAGGTTTAGAATCTTGGCATTCATCTCCCTTTGAAGACCAAAGATTGCCTTGGGTACTCTTAGGCATGAAAAATGGATCTTTAAAAAAAAAATCATTTTGTACTGTGTATAGTGTTGAATGCCTAAAGTCCTAGTTCTCAGGAGGCTGAAGCAAAAAGGTGATGAGTTTGGGATCAGCCTAGACTGCATAGTGAGAGTGTCTCAGAAGCCAAACAAAATAGAATAACAACAAAACAACCCCCCCAAAAGACAACAAGAGATAATTTTTTAAAAATAATTCCAAGTATTTGAAATTTTAGAATTCTTTTTTTGGGGGGATATTTTTAGTTTTTAAAATTATCTACATTGGTGTTTTGCCTGCATGTATGTCAATATGAGGGAGTCTGATTCCCTGGAACAGGAATTACAGATAGTTATGAGCTGCCATGTGGATGCTGGGAATTAAACCCAGGTTGTCTGGAAGAGCAGCCAGTGCACTTAACTGCTGAACCATCTCTCCAGCCCAGAATTTTAGAATTCTTTACTATGGGTAGATATAATATTCAAAATATTTAAAAATCAGTATGGCATGTGTACCAGTCAAGTAGAGCAGATATTCAACCAATCAGAACAGCTTCCCGTTCTTGTGGCACATCACCGAACCGTGTCCCCAACCCCTGGTTCTGAAGTGGAGTCTCACTATGCAAGCTCAAGCTGGCTTTTAACATGGTATACAGCTGAGATTGGTCTATACCTGCAATGTCCCTGCCTCTGCCTCCAGCATACTGGGGTTAAAAGTGTGCTCCATCACATTTTACAGAGTTGATTCCTTGTGAAGGGCCTAAAGGATCTTCTCTGTGTCTCTCTCCATCCTCTTCTCCTTATGGATTTCTGTGTCTAAATCTGAGCATGTTGGCTTAAGTTTGTAATCCTGGCACTCCACAGGCTGAAGCAGTGAAGTTACACAGTGAGTCATAGGCCAGCTACAGAGTGAGGCTGTCGTGTGTGTGTGTGTGTGTGTGTGTGTGTGTGTAATACAATATATAAAAAGTAAATGATAGAATATGTAAATATACAATAATAAATATATATAGATATTACATCTTATATATGTATGTATTACATCACTCATATTGAATTAGAGTTCACCCGCTATAAATTGACTATTTCTCCAAATAAGGTCACATTCTGTTGCACATGGGCTAAGACTTCAGCATAATTCAGACACAAACATTTTCCATTATATCACCAAAATAAAAAATAGTACTGGGCACAAAATAAATGTTCAATGAACAGTTGCTGAGTGAATCTATTTTAGGCAAACCTAGAATTTTCATATTTGATGTTAATCTTGTGAATTCTTTTTGCTCTTGCTTACATTCACAAAATTATGTTACACATTTTAGAATTTTTTACAAAGCAAACATCTGTATAACTAATCCCCACATGACGAGATAGAACCTTTCCATAATATTCCAGCCTCCTGTCCTCTTCCCAAAGCTATTCAACTTCTCCTGACGTTAATGACCTTTTTCTGAGTTTGAATTTTAAATAAAATAATGCATTCAATTTTTTGGGTCTACTTGCTTTTGCATTTTACTTTTTGTGAGATTTTCCCATATTGTTTATAGTTGCAGTTGTTCATTCTCATTGTTCCAGTCTATAAGTGTGCTACCATTATACCACAAATAGACCTGTAAGTTTTTCAGTGTGTATCTGTACAGTGCTCCTTTGGTCATTCTTCATGGCTTGGCTGTGAAATCTGTTTGCATGTCTTATTCTTTGCTTTTCAAGTTGTTTGTGGGTAGGTACATATACGGTTTCATAAGTAAGTATAATTTTCTTAGCATTTAGGACTTCCCCTAAATACTAGGTTAACAAATGACCATTAATCACTTTTTAAAGCATTTAATTAATTAATATATTTATTATGTCTGTGGGATAGTTTGAATGTAATTGGCCCCCATAAGATCATAGGGAATGAATGACACTATGAGGAGGTGTGACCTTGTTGAAGTAGATGTGGCCTTATGGTTAAAGTGTGTCACTGTGGGGGCAGGCTTCAGTCTCATACATGCTCAAGTTGTGCCCGATGTCTCAGACCACTTCCTGTTGCCTGCGCAAGATGTAGAACTCTCACCTACCTCTCCAGCACCATGTCTGCTTGCATGCTGACATGTCCCACCATGATGATAATGGACTGAACCTCTGAACTGTAAGCCACCACAATTAAATGTTTTCCTTTATAAGACTTGTCATGGTCATGGTGTCTCTTCCCAGCAATAGACACTCTGACTAAGCATGTGTGTGTGTGTGTGTGTGTGTGTGTGTGTGTGTGTGTGTGTGTGTGCATGAGGGTGCACTTGTGTGGTCTTGTTATGTGGGGACCCGAGGACAACCTTAGGTGTCACCTTAAGGCACCTTCCCCTTTGTTTCTGAGATAAGGTTTCTTGCTGAAATGGTTCTCACTAAGGAGATGAGGCCGGCTGGTCAGTGAGCCTCAGGGACTCACTTGTCTGCTACCCCAGCTACTGTTTTTCAGGTGACTAGAATCATGTTAGATTACTAACTTGTAAGTTAGAAGTCTTGCTGGTTGCTATCTGAACTTGCTCCAGTGCACAGAAAATGCACAACTCATCAACTTCATTCACTCCTTGGGAAAAAAAGCACTTAACAGAGTTAAATCAGTGAATAGCTACTAGATATACAAAGTTATCAATAACTAATGTATTATAATTGGTTGTATTCTTTAGTAAAAACTACATTCATTACACACACACACACACACACACACACACACACACACACACGGTACTGGACATGGGACATGGCTCAGCAGGTAAAGTGCTTTCTGTGTAAGCATGAGAACTTGACTTTAGATCCTCAACACTCATATAAAAAACTAGGAGTAGCACATGTAATAGCAGTCCTGGGGTAACAGAGACAGGAGTGTCCTCAGGGCTTGCTGACTAGGTAGTCTAGCCAGAGCAGTGGACTGTAGGTTCAGCAGAGACCCCCATCTCAACAAATTATAAAGTGGCGAATAACTGAGTTTACCTCATGTCAACCTCTGACCTCCACATTCACACACAAAATAAAGATATTCTACATTTTTCTCTGCTTCCCTCCCTGCCTCTCCTCTTCCCCTTCAACCCTCCCCCAAGGTTCCCATGCTCCCAATTTACTTAGGAGATCTTGTCATTTTATACTTTCTACTTCCCATGTAGATTAGATCTATGTAAGTCTCTCTTAGTGTCTGCATTGTTGTCTAAGTTCTCTGGGATTGTGGATTGTAGGCTGGCTTTCTTTGTTTTATGTTTAAAAACCACCTATGAGTGAGTACATGTGATAATTGTCTTTATGTGTCTGGGTTACCTCACTCAAAATAATGCTTTCTAATTCCATCCATTTTCCTGCAAAATTCAAGCTGTCGTTATTTTTTCTTGCTGTGTAGTACTCTATTGTGTAAATGTACCACATTTTTTTTTTTAATCCATTCTTCGATTGAGGGGCATTTAGGTTGTTTCCAGGTTCTGGCTATGACACACAAAGCTGCTATGAACATAGTTGAGCACATGTCCTTGTGGTATGATTGAGTATCCTCTGGATATATACCCCAAAGTGGTATTACTGGGTCTTGAGTAAGGTTGTTTCCTAATTTTCTAAGAAATCTCCACACTGACATGCAAAGGGGTTGTACTAGCTTGCCTTTCCACCAGCAATGGAGGAGTGTCCCCTTTTCCCCACACCCTCTCCAGCAAAGGTTGTCATCAGTGTTTTTGATCTTGGCCATTCTTACAGGTGTAAGATGGAATCTCAGAGTTGTTTTGATTTGCATTTCTCTGTTGACTAAGGATGTTGAACATTTCCTTAAGTGTCTTTTAGCCACTTTAGATTCTTCTGTTGAGAGTTCTCTGTATAGGTCTGTACTCCATTTTTTTAATTTGCTTATGTGATCTTTTGGTGTCCAATTTCTTGAGTTCTTTGTATATTTTGGAGATCAGCCCTCTGTCTGATGTGGGGTTAGTGAAGATCTTTTCCCATTCTGTAAGCTGTTGTTTTGTCTTGTTGACCATGCCCTTTGATTTACAGAAGCTTTTCAGTTTCAGGAGGTCCCATTTATTAGTTGTTTCTCTCAGTGTCTGTGCTACTGGGTTTCTATTTAGGAATTGGTTCCCTGTGCCAATGCGTTCAAGTGTACTTCCTACTTTCTCTTCTGTAAGTTTCAGTGTGGCTGGCTTTATGTGGAGGTCTTTGATCCATTTGGACTTGAGTTTTGTTCATGGTGATAGATATGGGTCTATTTTTCTTTTTCTTTCTTTCTTTTTTTGTTTTGTTTTTCGAGACAGGGTTTTTCTGTAGCTTTGGAGCCTGTCCTGGAATTGGCTCTTGTAGACCAAGCTGGTCTCGAACTCAAAGAGATCCGCCTGCCTCTGCCTCCCGAGTGCTGGGATTAAAGGCGTGCGCCACCACCGCCCGGCTCTATTTTTATTTTTTTACATGTTGATATCCAGTTATGCCAGCACCACTTGTTAAATATGCTTTCTTTTTTCCATTTATTATTTTTTGCTTCTTTATCAAAGATCAGGTGTTTGAAGATATGTGGATTGATATCCGGGTCTTTTATTCAGTTCCATTGGTCCTCCTGTCTCTTCTTATGAGAGTACCATACTGTAGCTCTGTAGTAGAGCTTGAAGTCAGGGATTGTGATGCCTCCAGAAGTTCTTTTATTGTATAGGATTGTTTTGGCTATCCTGGGTTTTTTTGCTTTTTCAAATGAAGTTGAATACCATTCTTCCAAGGTCTTTGAAGAATTTTTTTGGGGGATTTTGATAGGCATTGCATAAGATATTCTTATGTGTTTCATCTTGTTTCTTTTTTGCCAGCATCTACTGGTACTCCTTTGGCGTTATGAATCCATGTCAGTCTCTCCTGGGTGTTACCAAGTATCTGTGGGGATCTGAGACTAGTGTAAGTTAGTAAAACGTGTCTCACTTAGGCAAGGGAACCAGGACTTACTAAAAGGGACAATTAAGGTAGGTTCCAGTCAGTCAAGCAGGATTATAGACTTGACATTACTCTCTCAAAAGCTGGAAGGTAGATTTGACATATGTAGTCTTGACTTCTCACAGCCCTTGGTGGAAGTGGACTTAGCTGGCATCCACCTCCATGGATGCCTTCGATTTTGTTATGGTGCAGCATCAAGGCTTCCAGGGACAGGAACTGTGAGCTTGTGAATTTCTGTTCACTCTTAACAGCCGATGACAGCAGCCCAGAGTCAACCCAGTCACTCTCCAGCTCTGGTTGTGCATGCTCAGAAGAGTAACAAGGAATCTCTGCTCCCAGAACTTGTCTTTTGTTGCACATATTTACACTTGCCTTCACATGGGGATGGAACCAGGGCCTTGCACATGCTCCGGTGTGTGCTACCTCTGGGCAACAACCTCAGCCCCATGCGCATACGTCTGCAAAGCACAGAGCCAATTGTGAGAAATCAACCTTCACCAGGGGACTGAATTTGCAAATGGCTTAGTCAAGCTGCTTTAAAAGCCAGGCATTTACAAGGTGATGCCTGGGTTTTGAATTGCGGGTCTGATCAGTCCCTTTATATGTTAGTTTGAGGGGGCTGGAGAGATGGCTCAGAGGTTAACAGCACTGACGGCTCTTCCAGAGGTCCTGAGTTCAATTCCCAGCAATCACAGCTCACAGCCATCTGTAATGAGAACTGGTGCCCTCTTCTGACCTGCAAGCATACACACAGACAGAACACTATACATAATAAATAAATAAATAGTTAGTTTGAAATATCTGCATGCTACGCTTTTGCCTTTTGCCCAGCAGCCTTGGAAGTGAGCTTGGTCCCTGAGCACAACAGCTAAAAGCCTTGCACTGTGTTACTTAGCTACTCTAGGATCATGAACTCTAGGCTCAAGATCCTTTGCTTTACAGCTAGTATCTACTTATGAATGAGTACATACCATGTTCCTCTTTTTGGGTCTGGGTTACCTCACTCAGGATGTTTTTATTTCTAGTTCCATCCATTTGCATGCAAATTTCAAGATGTCATTTTTTTTCTTTTTTTTTTTCCTCTGAGTAGTACTCTAACGTGTAAATGTGCCACATGTTCTTTATCCATTCGGTTGAGGGGCATCTAGGTTGTTTCCAGATTCTGGCTATTACAAATAATGCTGCTATGAATGCAGTTGAACAAATGTCCTTGTAGTATGGTTGAACATCTCTTGGGCTATATGTCCAAGAATGGTATTGCTGGGTCCTGAGGTAGATTGATTTCCAATTTTCTGAGAAACCACCATACTGGTTTCCAAAGTAATTGTATAAGTTTGCATTCCCACCAGCAATGGAGAAATGTTCTCTTTACTCTACATCCTCTCCAGCATAAGCTATCATTGGTGGTTTTGATCTTAGCCATTCTGACAGGTGTAAGATGGTATCTCAGAGTTGTTTTTATTTGCATTTCCATTATGGCTAAGGATGTTGAACATTTCTTTACGTGTCTTTCGGCTCTAAGAAAACCATACATAGATTCACTTGGAAAGGGGAAATAGACAAGATCGCCTGGCAAAACTGGGAGCATGGGGGTGGAGGGAGTAGGGAGGGAAGAAGGAAAGAGGAGGGGGAAAGGGGGGGGGGGAGGAGAACTTGAGGGAACCGGATAGTTGAGATGGAGGAAGGACAGAGATGAGAGAAAGGAAAGAGATATCTTGATAGAGGGAGCCATTATGGGGCTAGTAAGAAACCTGGCACTAGAGAAATTCTCAGGAATCCACAAGGATGACCCCAGCTAAGACCCTAAGCAATAGAGGAGAGAGTGCCTGAACTGGCCTTGCTCTGTAGTCAGACTGTTGAATATCTTAAATATCACCATAGAACCTTCATCCAGCAACTGATGGAAACAGAGGTAGAGGCCTGCATCGAAGCACTGGTCTGAGCTCCCAAAGTCCAGTTGAAGAGTGGGATTAGTGAGAATATGAGCATTAGCAATGGGGACAAGCACTAAAACAGTTTACCTGGCCAGACAGGGAAAGAATAAGCATAGGACCAAACTAGATCCTCTGAATGTGGGTGACAGTTGTATGGCTGGGGCAGACTGCAGGGCCACTGACAATGGCACCAGGATTTATCCCTAATGCTTGTATTGGCTTTTTGGGAACCCATTCTCTTTGGTTGGACACTTTGCTCAACCTAGATATAGTGGAGAGGGCCTTGGGCCTTCCCCAAAGCAATGTGCCTTACCTTCTCTGGGAAGTGGATGGGGGGGGGGCAGATGTTGGAGGAGAGAATGGGAACTGGAATTGGTTTGTAAAATGAAAAAAGATAGCTTGTTTTCTTTAAAGCTTGCGCTGACATGAGGTCATTACTGAGGGAGGAAAGCATGGGCAGTGAGAGCCCAGTGCCTTCAGGTTGTAGCCAGAGGCAGTATCGCCCTGACATTGGGGAATACCACTTGTGTCTTTCTGATTCTTGATGCCCCTCCCTTTCCTATTTATCTATTTTTTTTTTTTTAATAAGACAGGTTCTCTCTCTGTTTCTTGGCTGTCCTGGAACTCGCTATGTAGACCAGGCTGGTCTCACACTCAGAGAACTTCGGCACCCTCTGTCTCATGAGCACTGGACTTGAAGGCGTGCGCCACCCCCCTAGCTGCACTCTTCTTTCTAGTCCTTTGCCAAGACGTTCACTGAATGGGGTGGGAAAAAGAGAAAGAAAGGGAGAAAACTTTTTTTTTTTGAGGCAGGGTTTATCTGTAGCTTTGGGACCTGTCCTAGAACTAGCTCTTATAGACCAGGCTAACCTCTAACTCACAGAGATCCGCCTGCCTCTGCCTCCCAAGTGTTGGGATTAAAGGCTTGCGCCACCACTGCCTGGCGAAAGGAAAAGAACTTTTTAATGTAATTTGTAGGTATCAATAGCACCCATATTTTGTCGACTGTCTTGGATGTATATCCTGGTCCCAGATGAACGTGGTGATAGTTGGTAATGTAGGAGATGTCTGCATGCCTTATTATAGCGGTTCATATCACCAGCAGCAGGATACCATACAAAAGCACAGGCGCATCGTCCTAAACCCAGGTGACACACAGATTAAACAGGACATCAGTAGAGCTATGGTTATTTCTTTATATGAGTTGTAATCCATGAAAGATTGTTCATAAAGTGAAAACCTTATAAATGAAAAAAGTTCATTTTTATGTGTGCATATTATCAAAAATTTTAAAGGGCCAGCCTCTAAAGTCTTCTTCAGGGTTCAATAAAAGATGCCACAATAAGCAAAAGGACTAAAATCTGAGGGTTAGGAAATCTACCCATGAGCCGGGCACCCTTTAATTCCAGCACTCAGGAGCCAAGGCAGGCAGATCTCTGTGGGTTTGAGGCCAGCCTGGCCTATGGAGTGAGTTCCAGGACAGGCTCCAGAGCTACAAAGAAACTCTGTCTTGACATGTCCTTTCTATCCACGTCTCTCAATTGTTCTCCCTTTATTGCTCTCCATTCTTATTCTTCTGTCCCGTCTATAATTTCCTAGCAATTCCAATTCTCCGCTACATTTTTCTCCTCCTCCTCTCCCTTCTTCATTTTTCTATTTTGATTATTTCTGGGATGCTTCTGCTCCAGCTTCCGCTCCAGCTTCTGTCCCAGCTTCTGTTAACTCTCTGTTCTTACCCAGCTATAAAGACCCACAAAATCTTGCAGGCCTAGAGAGTAACCAGGCAACCAATGTAAACAGACAAGTGAAGTTTATGGCCCTTGATCCATTAGTGCATTCCTCCAAAGAGGGCCTTTTAAATCTGAAGTTTCCACCTATTGCTCTTAAGAGGTTAAAACAAAGAGGAGACCCAAGCCTCTAAATTATCAGATAAGCTTGATGCCTATCAGAGGGGCCAGTGAAGGCTTGTCTTCCTCCAGGCTGTGGGTAGATGGTTAATTATTTTACCTGCTGTCTCTGAGAGTAAAACACAAGCAGTAAATCTCATGAACTAAAGTCATCAGTAAACTGAAGTGAAGATGAGCGTGAAGAATTAGGAACCTTTTAATGCAAAGTTAGTTTTAGGTCATCACTTTTCTTATCTATAAGTGAGGTAAATCTAAGACTTGCTCATTTTTCCTGTCTGAGCAGCTATGAATCAACAGCTTTAGGCATGAGGCAATTCTGTCCTTGGATATCTGGGAATGTCTTAAATGAAATCCTTTTGCCTGGGCACTTAACGCTGACCAAATGCCTGCCAATAAAGATAATTGCAGAAAGGCACATCTCTATGTTGACACTGAAGACAGGAACAGAGACCTAGTAGAGAGAAGTAGGTTTCTTGACTGTGTAACTGTTTTCACACATAGCTAGGGGAGGTAATCTGTAAACTCCAAATACATAGGAGAAATTGTACCCATTAAATGATCAAAGAGTGCTGAACTGTGGGAGATAAATCCCAAATTTGTAACAGGAGGGGATAAGCTACAGAGAAATCTACAGCAAGAAACAGCCACATTATTCACAAGGCAATAATTCCAACTAGCCTCGCTAATGTGGGATTCCCCTCCGTATGCTATGAATATGTTTTATTACCATTGGTTATTAAAGAAGCTGTTTCAGCCAATGGCTTAGTAAAGCCAGGTGGGAAATCCGAACAGAGATATAGAGAGAAAGTAGGCAGAGTCAAGGAGATGCCATGTAGCTGCCAAAGGAAAAAGATGAGCCATGTCTCCAGCCCCCAGAATTTCTTTTTAAGGTGCTTCAAAGGCCACATTGGCACTGACTCCTGGATCCTATGAAGCTGCCCCACACTCTCCAACACTGTCACAGGCTCCTGCTTATACTATTTGAATCGAGGCAAAAGCTGGCTAAAAAGGCCCCGCTCATGTCACGACTGGCTAGACAGTTGGCACAGACTAGAGCCCCTGGAGAAGAGGGAGCTTTAATGAGAAAATGCCTCAGTAAGGCCGGGCTGTGGGCCTCTGGGGCATTTTCTTAATTAGTGATTGATGTGGGAGGGCCTAGTTCAACTGTGGCCTTAGGTTTTATAAGAAAGCAGGCTGAGCAAGCCATGGGGAGCAAGTCAGTAAGCAGTACCCTTCTATGGCCCCTGAATCAACTTCTGCCTCCAGGTTCCTGCCCTATTTGAGTTCCTGCCCTGACTTCCTTCAGTGATGAACAGTGATGTGGAAGTGTAAGCCAAATAACCCCTTTCCTCCCAAAGTTGCTTTGGTCATGGTGTTTCATCACAGCAATAAAAACCCTGTAACGTGGGGGCCAGCTTGTTGGGGTTTGTGTCCGCCTGGTACCCCACAGCCGGCAAGCCCCAAAGAAAATCACACAGAGGTCTCTATAAGTTTATAAACTGATTGGCCCATTAGCTCAGGCTTCTTACTAGCTCATATAACTTATATTAACCCATTGTTCTTATCTATGTTAGCCACATGGCTCGGTATCTTTCTCAGCCAGGCAGCTCACATCCTGGTGGACTGGGCAGGAGTGGGGAAAGAGCTTCCTTCTTCCCTGAATACTCCTGTTCTCCTTGCGCCACCTCTACTTCTTCTCTGGTTTTCCCACCTATACTTCCTGCCTGGCCAATCAGCATTTATTTAAAACATGATTGACAGAATACAGAATTGTCCCGCACCAAAACCCTAACTAGGACACATGTCTAGCTGATTAGGAAACAGCGCAAGGTTTCAGAAGGAGCCTGTGAACCAACAGTAAGCAGGTGGAATTTTACTTGGCTCCTTCCTGAACCTCTGCTTCCACAATGAACAAGACAGTGAACTTGTCAGTTGAGCCGCTCACAGCTTCTCCAAGCCAACTGAGTGCTTGAAAGAAGAGAGAGAACAGTGTGCAGTGTTTCCTGGAGAAAGAATGGATTTGGAAGAAGGTGAACCATTTGTAAACTAAGATTCCTCAGCCTCGCTATGACTGACAGTCTTTGCTGTGTGGGGCTTTGTGGTCCTGTAGCATATTTAGCAGCATCTGGTCTACTACACGCCCATCTCTCCACCCAGTATGACCATCAGTGCTCTAGAGCTTGTCAAATGGGTTTTGAACATTGTGAACATTTTTTTTCAATATATATAAACTCTACCAATCTACAGTTAGACATGATGTTTACTAGGTGGTTCTTCTGCAGAAAAGAGTCAAAGATGGCAGCATAGATGACTCTGGCCTTCTGTGTTGTTTTCTTCCACATCCACTACTGGCCATGCAGATCCCCAAAACACTAGAACTTAAATGCTGGCAAGCAAGTAAATAACCCACAGCCCCAAAGTCCAGGCATCTCAGGGATGCTTGGCAAGAAACAAGCAAGGGACATGTTCACCTGTACAGGGACCACCTACTTTGTAAGGGACATGCTCACCTGTACAGAGTCTGCCCGCTTTGTAAGGGACATGTTCACCAGTACAGAGTCTGCCCGCTTTGTAAGGGACATGCTCACCTGTACAGAGTCTTCCCACTCTGTAAGGGACCTGTTCACCTGTACAGAGTCTGCCTGCTTTGTAAGGGACATGCTCACCTGTATAGAGGCCGCCCGCTTTGTAAGGGACATGCTCACCTGTGCAGAGGCTGTCCGCTTTGTAAGGAACATGCTCACCCATACAGAGGCCGCCGTCTTTGCAAGCTCTGCAGGAGCCCCCAGCCCATACACAGACTTCTCAGTTTACCTTTTTCCAGTCTCTCCAGTTAAGTGACACTCACACTCTCTAGGGAGAGTAGCTTGCAAACAGTGACTTTTTAGCACACTGGAGAGGATGACAGAGGTGGCTGTGACAGGCAAGGAACTGGCAAACCATTATACTGACCAACAGCAAACCAAACTTTGAAAGAGGCTCTTTGCTCTTCTCAGAACACTACAGTAGGCATATGATTGAAAATATAAATTTTACAGAAGAATCAAATTCATCACCTGCTGTGGGAGCACATTCTGCTCCTTGAGCCAATAGCCTTTAAGATATCAGCCCACTGGGGCGTGATTTCTTATAGTTTAAAAAGCAGTGGGAACTGTACGCTGGCTCTCTTGCTTCCGGCTCCCGTTTGGGCTGCTAGACTCTCTGTTTCATGTTTGCGACAAAAGGGCTGTTGTTTGGGACAGTGATCTGTAAGTTTTTCCCCTCAAATAAATAACCTTCTTTATTATCCATAATTCTTAACTGGTGTGGGATTGTTTTGTGACTTCAGTCACCTGGAAGGAAATACTGTCACTGGATCATAAAACGTCTCTGAACAGAGAACCTTCATGTTTTCTGCCTT
>JAQHUG010000106.1:392667-426779 GCA_028555095.1 Dicrostonyx torquatus | reverse complement strand
GCCTGTCCAGTGCCCCTCCTGCCTGTCCAGCACCCCTCCAGCCTGTCCAGTGCCCCTCCTGCCTGTCCAGCGCCCCTCCAGCCTGACCAGTGCCTCTCCTGCCTGTCCAGTGCCCCTCCTGCCTGTCCAGCCCCCCTCCTGACTGTCAAACACCCCTCTTGCCTGTCCAGCACCCCTTCTGCCTGTCCAGCGCCCCTCCTGCCTGTCAAACACCCCTCTTGCCTGTCTAACGCCCTTCCCGCCTGTCCAGTGCCTCCTCCTGTCTGTTCAGCACCCCCGTGAGCCTGTCCAGCACCCCTTCCTGCCTGTCCAGCGCCTTCTCCTGTCTGTCCAGCACCCCCTCCCGTCTGTCCAGTGCCCGTCTTTCCAGCACCCGTCTTCACATCTCAGCCCTTCTGAATGCTCCAGTTTACACTGTCCTCAGAATGTTCCCTTTAGAATGGGATTCCACAAACAACCAGAGACAAAATAACGAGTTAGTCCAAGTTTGTTTGTTTGGTTTGATTTTTCGAGATGGATTCTCTGTGTAACAGCTCTGGCTGTCCTGGAACTTGCTTTGTAGGCCAGACTGACCTTGGATTCAGCGATCTGCCTGCCTCTGCCTCCCGAGGACTGGAAATAAAAGTGTGTGCCACCACCATCCAGTGGATCTAGCACAATTTAACCCATGGTATATGCACCAGAACCAAAGAAGTCTCCAGAAAGAAGCAAGATAGCGACCAAGGAACAAAAGCAGAGATTTGTCTTTTTAAGTGAGGTTTAGAGAAAGAAAGCAATAACGTCTGCTGCAAATGAGCCCAAGGCTGGAGGCTTGAAACCCAAAGTGCAGCTTGCAAAGGAACCGGCACAAGGAGTCTTATCCGGTGTGATGAATGTGGGCTTTGCATCATCCTGGCTCCTTAGATCCTCTGGGAAAGTCTCCTACAGATTGCGGCTGGTTATGTCAGGAGTGGAATTCTCCACCTAAAGAAGAAGAAAATAAACTGAATGTGGTAATAAACAAAAAACAAAACAATAACAACAAAAGCAACCCAAAACTCCAGGAGAGCAGGCAACAGAATGGTCTGAAGAAATAAGGGATTTTCTCGAGCATGTTTTGAAGTTTGCAGTTTATGTGGTGGGAAATAAGATTCCTAATGTGTAATGTAACTTACAAAAAAAAAAAAACTCAGTAAAATCTCTGAAACAAGAAAACATATTAGAGTCTAGACTGGAAGTCCCATTCAGGAACATAGAAATATTACAATATTTTATGCCCTATTCCAGAATGGCTGAGTCAAAATTTGCATTTGAATAAGATTCCTGAGTAAGTACGGTAAAGTTTGAGAAGCCAGGTTCCAGAAGCCTTTCCCACGTGCCCCTTGATCCCCTCTAACAATCCACATCTCCCCAGGGTGTGCCCTCACCCAGCTCTAGCTTCCCACTTGGAGACAAGAAGAGGCCACTTGCTGCTCCCCGTGTCTCCCTGGCTGGACAGAGTTCACTGTGAGGACACAGTCGATACCTGGTCGATTCATGCACATTCGCCCTTGACGCTGCACCCCTTGGCTGTTCATCGCAAATGTTCTGATGCCTCTATGCCTGCTTGTTCCGTCTTCATCTGAATTATTAATATGATGAGGGCAAAAATCTCCTGCTGTGCTTTTCTTACTTCCTCTTTGTGACACGAGTCTTCCTCGGGACTTTTAGAGTCTATCTAGAAAACTCATTGAACCTCACATCCTGTGGTCTTGGAGTGCCTAGACATTTGCCTGCGGGGCTGCTCATTCGTCTACCAGGTGTTTTGCCCTTACATTACTGGGCTCTTTGTCTCCACCTCCTCCTGGGGTAAACGGTGAATGGTGATGCATGGTGTGTGCTGGGTCTCAGGGGAAGGAGCCTGTGAGTTCAAGGCCTCAGAGAGCTCCCCAAGAAGAAACCTCCAAGCTAGCTCTAGAAGGGAAGTTTTGTATTTGTTTCAGTTTGAGGAGCCAGACATGACACACAGGCCGGGAACATGGAGGCAGAGGGTCCATGCATTCTATGTGTGTGTGCCAGAGGGTTGATCAGCAGGGTTGCTGAAGTGTGCTGGGTCAGCAGGTCTGGGCTGCTGAGGCCTGTAGTGGGCCCCATTTATCAAGGCTCTGTGACCACATAAGGGAGGTAAGATCTCATTTCACAGCCGGTGGAGACTCAGAAAACTGAGCCGGTAGGAGAATTCAAGTCTCCCCGTACCATCAGTGGAAAGGGAGACCTACTTGGGGAGCACTGTAAACAAGCAAGAAAGAAACAGAAAGAAGAAAAGCATCCACCTAGGAACAGTGGCCCTGACAGCCCAGGGCTCTTCATTTCCACACCTTCCATCCATCAGTTACCCTTTTCTGTTGGTGCTGCTTCTGAACCCCCAGGCAGCCGCCCCCATGTCCACTCCACTGTGTGGTACATCCTCACTGCGCTTGCATTATCCTAGAGTACAGTCGTGAGCACCCTCTCTCCTGTTTTGCAGGGTCACTGGACGATAATGTCCCTTTCTTTAGCTTGGCATGCATACTGGCTATTATGATGTCAACTTGACATAAGCAAGAATCGTCTGAGAGAAGGGAGTTTCAGTTAAGAAAATGTCTCCATGGGATCCGGCTGTAGGGCGTTTTCTTGATTAGTGATCAGTGTGGGAGAGCCCAGCCTACTGTGAGTGCGACCATCCCTGGGCTGGTGGTTCTGGGTTCTGTAAGAAAGCAGGTTGAGAAAGTGTTAGGAACGAGCTAATAAACAGCACCCTCCATGGCCTCTGCATCAGCTCTGGCCTTCAGGTTCCTGCCCTGTTTGAGTTCCTGTCCTCACTGCTTTTGTTGAATTCTGCCTTAGTCAGGGTTTGTATTGCTGCGAAGAGACACCATGGTTTTTCGAGACAGGGTTTCTCTGTAGCTTGGGAGCCTGTCCTGGAACTAGCTCTTGTTGACCAGGCTGGTCTCGAACTCACAGAGATCTGCCTGCCTTTGCCTCCCGAATGCTGGGATTAAAGGCATGTGCCACCACCGCCCGGCTCAGGGCAACTCTTATAAAAGAAAGATATTCAACCAGGGCTGACTTCCAGTTGTAGAGGTTTAGTCCATTATCACAATGGTGCGATACAGTGGCATGCAGGCAGACATGGTGCTGGGCTGTGGACCTTTCAGGCCTTTTGGGCCTATCCCTGTACGCATGGAGTTAGGATTCATGTGGGCGCCAGATGAAGATGGAAGCTCTGAAGTAATCCCACACTAGCTCAGAATTGAGTATAATAAAGGGTTATTTATTTAGGGGTAGAATCACAGATCACAGTCCTCTGCACGAACAGGGAACAGCAACTGAATCCAGCAGCCAGGAGAGAGAGTGCGTAAGCTTTAAGACTGCACATGTCTAAGTGGGTGGTCTCTTAAAGGGTATTGGCTGAAGGAGTTTCCACAGCATATTAATACAACATGAGCCACATTTTAGATTTTCCAAGTAGCCACCTTTAAAGTTAAAGAGGTAAATGCATGTTCTCATGGACTTATTGTGGTCTCAAACTGGAAAAAACACCACTGTTTCCTAGGCGGTGAGCACTTCCAGAATCCTCAAGGACACAAGAATAGAAGACGGGAACTAGCTTCCCAGACCTCTGGTTTCTTAAGGTGAGAGTCTGCTGCTGAGGCCTCACTGGGCAGGGACTGTAGAAATCAGGGAGGGATGAGGCAAGCCCCCAGTGCCTGTCCACACTCCCTTCTCAGCTGCCCTTTATGCGGTGAGCCTTCTGCAGTCACGGCTTAGAATTATAAATCTGGGTCATTTATGGCACACAGGAACTAGGGATGCCCCCAGGGACTAACGGGGGCCCTGGAGACGACAGCTGGCACCTGCTCCTGTGCAAGTGAGAAGGTAGTTCTGAGCCCCAGGTGAAGGCTGGGTGAGAGTACAAAGGAAACCGAACAAGCAACCAAAGGATGAGGGAGCAGGAGAGACAGCTTGGAGCAGAGTGACAACTTGTCTGACTAAAGTGAGCCGTGTATATCCTGGCTATCCCACTGCCTCCGCTGATCAAGGTGTCCGGCAGTAAGGCAGCAGCTGCATCAGTCTTCCCCCCAAGTCTTTGTTAAAGGACTGCACCATGATTAATAGTTATTAATGTGCTCTTTCTATTTTTAAGCCACGCCATGTCTCAAGAGGATCAAAATAAGCATGGACATAAGCTGGAAAGATTCTGATGGAGTAATATTAGCTCACTTAAACATTTCAAATTTATTTTATACAGTTACAGGATACAAAAGGGCCTATCATTCTCACTAGGACACAATAACACACTGTTGTCCCCACCACCTAGCTCAAGGAGTATCATAAGCACAAACTGAAGTCCTCAAATGCCACCCTGGCTGACTACCATGCTCCTCCATATCTTCTGTACCCCTTTTGCTGTGCTACAGCTCAAAACCAGGACTTGCATATGCTAGGCCGGCATCTTATCGTCCCTTCTCTTATTTGAGAGAGCACCTTAGTGCATATCTCTTAGGCTGTTCTTGAACTTGCTGAATTGCCCAGGCTGCCTCAACCCACCAAGTGGTAGATTACATGTTTGGCCTCTTCTTAACTCGTTTTACTATAACTAGTTAGATGTTAGTGATCCTAGCTTGCATTAAAAACACACACTCAGGGGCTGGAGAGATGGCTCAGTGGTTAAGAGCATTGCCTGCTCTTCCAAAGGTCCTGAGTTCAATTCCCAGCAACCACATGGTGGCTCACAACCATCTGTAATGAGGTCTGGCACCCTCTTCTGGCCTGCAGACATATACACAGACAGAATATTGTACACATAATAAATAAATAAATAAATATTTTAAAAAAACCACACTCATCTGGGTTTGTACAATGGTGTGGTGGTGTGTGACTTTTTCTCTGTTCCGGCTACCATTTATTATTTATTTATTTATTCATTTATTATTTATTATTTACTTACTACCCATTTCCCTTCTTGGTGGTTCTGGAACCAGCCAGACACAGACAGAAGCCCTTCTGCAGTAGCTCTTCTACTTGGTAGCTCTGTGAATTCAAGTAAATTACCCATTTCGATTTCCTCATCTGTGAAACAAATCATATTTGGTATTAGTACTCACCTCAGAGGTGTGTGGTTTGATTATTTATGTGAGTGTGCGTGTTGACAGATACATTCACCTGTGTGGGCAAGAGGGGAGGCCAGAAGCTGATGCCACAGTGTCTTCCCTTAGTCACTCCATCTGATTCTTTTGAGAGAGGGTCTCTCATTGAACTTGTAGCTTACCTTTTAGGCTAGCCTGGCTAGTCAGTGAGCTCATGGGACTCTTCTGTGCTACCCCCAGTTCTTGGGTTGCACACGTACACTGCACCTGGCTTGTAAGAACTGGGTTCTGGGGATCTTAACCCAAGGCCAGGGCCTTGTGTTTCTATATCATGTACTTTATCCATTGAGCCATTGCCCCAGATCGGGTAGTGAGGTTTAAAGGAGACAAAGCATGTTAGTTAGGATCTTGGCTCTAGGACCTGCTAGACAGTAAGAATTTGACAAAGAAAAGAGTTTTGGAGTAGTATGCCCTTGGAATTCCTTCTTAACCTGGAAACCTTAAAGCTGCCAGATTTGTTCAGTTCTTTTCTCCCAAGCATTAAAATTTAGAATTGCCGAATACAAATATTAGGTCTAAACAAAGTTTGTATTAGTAAGGGTTCTTCAGAAACAGAGTGACTGATTGAGTCTAATAGACTGACTGACAGAGAGAGTGCCAAGCAACCATAGATAAGCAGGTAGATGATAGATAGATGATAGATAGATAGATAGATAGATAGATAGATAGATAGATAAACAGATAGGTGATGGATAGAGGGCTGGAGAGATGATAGATAGGGTAAGTGAGTGAGTGAGTGAACCTTCCTGTGGGAATTGTGGTTTAAAGCATTACGGGAACTCAGAAGTCTAGTGATCAGCTGTCTAGGCTAACCCACAGCTGACCCAGGAAAGTCAGGGTTGTAATTCCAGTTGAAGTCTAAGGCCTTAGGACCAGGAGCTCATGTGTAAAAGCCCACCGCCAATATTTCTCCCGTAAGTCTGAAGGTAAGCAAGAGGGCAAATTCATGCTTCTTCTGCCTTTTTGTGTGCAGGGTGGGATCTGATAATGCTTGCCAGCCCTGGGGAAAGCTCCGTTTTACCTGCACTGGTTCAAATGCTAACGTCATCCAAAACATTCTCACAGCCAAGCTCAGACCCCACCCTTCAACTGGAGTCTCAGGAGACTGACTGAGCTTTTGGTCCCCCTGCCTCAGCTGGAGGACAGGCACGCCTCACCATCATGTGCAGGGTTTCTTGAGTTCGTGGGAGATGAGTAGCTTCTTTGTGGAGAGGAACAATATAAGAATAACTATTTCTATTCTTGTAACCATTGGATCATTCCAGGATGAGTGTTCAGGATGATGTGAGCCACTAGCCCTCTATGGAATGTGGACCTGACACAGAGAAGCTAAATCCAACAGAATGGCAGGACAGGAATGGAAAGGGCTACTAGGCTTCCTTAGACAGCTGAGATGCTATCAGTGCCACAGACTTGGTCTTCTCCTCATTTCTAATTTTGAAACAATGGACCTGATTTACTGTCATCAGGCTCTTTATGGATAGGTAACCTGAAATGGATAATTACCCAGGCGTTTAGGAACAGAGCACACTTGTTTGTCGTGAAAATATTTTCCATCTCAATAACTAAAAAGTTTCCCCTGTTAAATAAAGCCTTGTGCATCCTAGAGAGGGAGTTGACTAGGTAGAAAGGAAAGGCCTGGGCCTGCCTGTTCAGGTCCCCACTTCCATCTTGCCTGAATCCCAGGTATATACCTGAAAACCTTCTGGTGTCTCAGACTGTAAACAGAAACCTGGCCTCATGTTTACTCGTTATTCCCACCTTCTCTTACAAATGCATGCTTGTTTGTGTCTGGATTCGTCTGGACATGGAGTGCTTTCCACAGCCCTGCTGCCACCATATTGGCAATGAGTGATACCCACAGCAATGTCTCTCCCAGGATGGTCCCTATCAGAGGTTCAGAGGGACAAAGTTACAGCCTATCCCCAGAGTAAAATGACAGATCTGTGTGGGGAGGTTCACAGGCCCACATCCTTTCCTCATCTAGGGCCATTTCTGAAGGGTCCTTTCAGGCCCAGGGCTTCTGTGTGATTCCCACAACAGCATCACAGCCCAGCTCTGCTCAATCTTGTCTTCCAATGGCTAATGTCTGAGTCTTCAGCCTCTTTTATCCTCAGGAAGTCTGACCTGAGAGCATCTGTAAGTTACTCCTGGAACTTACTAGAAGAAAGAATACATGTGGGGGCACCCATAGATGACTCAGTTACAAGGAGACAAGAGAAAATGGACCCTCGTAGTCAAACAGAATCAGGAAATGAGATTTTTCAGCAAAATTCCAGCCTGGAGGTAGGATAAGCATCTGAGTGGGGTTGTCGTCTTTCTGGTCTGCCCAGTCCCCAGCCTGGTTTCCTACCCTGAAAGGAAGGCAGGGGAAATACACTCCACCTGGGTGTCCTTGACCAACCACAAACCAAGACAGTTTCTTTTACTTATTCATTTTAAAAAAGGACCCTGATTCTGTTCCCAGGAACCATGAGGCAGCAACCCCAGTTAAAGGGGATTCAATGCCCTTTTCTGACCTCCCTGGACTGCGGGAATACATGTGGTGCACATTCAAACATCCAGACAAATCCCTCATACACATAAAATAAAATGATAGATGTATTTTTATAAAAGTACACACATTTTAAAACTTGGCATGCTCTAATTGTTCTTGAAACTCCTAGCTTGTGCTAATCTCATGAACAGACAATATTTTACTTCATGGTATTTCTCAATTTATAGTGATATTTTCTTACTTTTTTCCTGATAGCCATTTATATTTGTATTATTATGGCATTTCCTTAGGTACTTTGCCTCCCGTTTCTTTTTCTTTCTGCCCTTTTTCTTTTTTATTCAATCTCTTAAAAAATTGATTTTATTGAGCCCTACAATTTTCTCTGCTCCCCGTCCTACCTATCCCCTCCCCTTCAACCCTCTCCCATGGTCCTCATGCTCCCAATTTATGCAGGAGATCTTGCCTTTTTCTACTTCCCATGTAGATTAGATCTATGTATGTCTCTCTTAGGGTCCTCATTGTTGACTAGGTTCTCTGGAATTGTGATTTGTAGGCTGGCTTTCTTTGCTTTATGTTTAAAAGCCACTTATGAGTGAGTACATATGATAATTGTCTTTTTTGGTCTGGGTTACCTCATTAAATATGATGTTTCTAGCTTCATCCATTTGCCTGCAAATTTCAAGACGTCTTTTTTTCCTGCTGTATAGTATTCCATTGTGTAAATTTACCACATTTTCCTTATCCATTCTTTGGTCCAGGGGCATTTAAGTTGTCTAGGTTCTGATTGTGACAAACAATGCTGCTATGAACATAGTTAAGCACATGTCCTTGTGGCATAATTAAGCATCCTTTGGATATATACCCAAAAGTAATATTACTGGGTCTTGAGGAAGGTTGTTTCCTAATTTTCTTAAAAATCACCACACTGACATCCAAAGGGGCTGTACCAGTTTTCACTCCCACCAGCAATGCAGAAGTGTTCCCTTTTCCCCATAACCTCTCCAGCATAAGTTGTCATCAGTGTTTTTGATTTTGGCCATTCTTACAGGTATAGGATGGAATCTCAGAGTTTTGATTTTCATTTCTCTGATGACTAAGGATGTTGAACATTTCCTTAAGTGTCTTTCAGCCATTTTAGATTCCTCTGTTGAGAGTTCTTTGTTTAGGTATATACTTACTTTTTTATTGGATTATTTGTTCTTTTGGTGTTCAATTTCTTGAGTTCTTTGTATATATTGGAAATCAGCCCTCTGTCTGATGTGGGGTTGGTAAAGATCTTTTCCCATTCTGTCGTTTTGTCTTGTTGACCGTGTCTTTTTCTTTACAGAAGCTTTTCAGTTTCAGGAGGTCCCATTTATTAATTGTTTCTCTCAGTTCCTGTGCTTCTTTTCCCCCTATATTATTTTATTTTGATTTTTTTCAGACAGGGTTTCTCTGTGTAACAACTCTGACTGTCCTGGAACTCATTTTGTAGACCAGGAGGGCCCCCTATTTTATTTGTTTTGAATGGTTATAAATGTATTCTTTGCCATTTCATATGTGTACTGTGTACCTTGATCATCACATCTGACCCTTCCCCCCATTCCCCAAGCCACACACACTTCTCTCTCCTACCCCTATGCCATCATCTCTTTCTCTCTTGCTCCTTATTTTTCTCAATAGCCAACTGAGAACAATTTGTGCTGTCTGCACATACGTGGGTGTGTGGCCATCCACAGAAGCGTAAACAACCTACCATCATCCATCCATAGTCCGTGAAGACAAAAACAAAAAGCAAGAATCCAATTCTCTCTACTTAGCAGTCATTGGCTAATATCACCTCATGACTCCTCCCCCATTCATATTAAATTGTTGACTGACCTGATCATGTGCCAGTAGCTATAGCTATGTGTTGGTGAGCGTGATGGCCATGTTATTTATGTCTAGAAGACAGCATCTCATAGTGCCCTTTCCCACCTGGGGAGGCGCTTACATTCTTTCTGTCCCTTCCCTCTTCTTTGATGCCACCTGAGCCTTGAAGTGGTGGGGATTGGTGCAGATGTCTCATTCAGGGATGAACACTCAATAGTCACTTGCACTCAGCCCTAAGACTGATGCCTACTGCAAAATGAAGTTTCTGTAACCAGTGCTGAGTGTTCTCCCCCCAATACACCCATTCAGAGAAATAGCAGTAGCAGGTCCACCCCCATACCCTGTGACCTCCTGGGCTTTCAAACAGGTTTATATCACCAGGCATGAATTGTGAGTTAGGCTTCAAGTCCACTCACACCCGTAAGAGTCATGCCATTCCAATACCCTTAGGCACTTCTTGACTGTCGGCGTTATGAATGCAAGATCCACTAACAGGTAATACCACTGATAACCTTCCTCCTTCTTCTGGCACAATGAAAGCTAGGCCAGTGTCTGAGTGTGTATGCGGACATTGTCTCCAGGTCAGCTCTAGTGTGCTGGAGCCAAAGTGTGCTGTGTCTTCAGTAGTAGAGTCTTACGAAGCACTAAGAGCAATGGCCGTGACCTGTGTTTTATTGTTGTTTGTAGTAGCATTTCATTTGTATTCTAATAAATAAACTTGCCTGAAGATCAGAGAGTAAAACAGCCCTACTGGTCAGCTTTACAGACCAGGCAGTGGTGACACACACCTTTAATCCCAGTAGCCACACTAGTTGCCATAGAAACAGGGTGGTGCATGCTTTTACTCCCAGAACTAGAGAGGATTATAAAACGGGAAGAGACAGCTCCCAGCCTCAGTCTCATTTTGAGATTCCTGGAGGCAAGATCGCCATTTTGGACTGAGGTCAAGGTAAGAGCCTATGGCTGGCTGCTTTGCTTTTCAGATCCTCAAGTTGAACCCCAATTTCTGTCTCTAAGTTTTTATTAACTGTACTTCAGTTGTTGTTGATGATGATGGTTTGGAGGATGGGTCTGGGGCCTCACTGATCCATCATCCTAAAGTTTGGAATCTTGTTAACCTTTGAATTTAGGAAAGAAGCTTGTGTTGGTGAAACGTGTTCTGGGGGCTTAGAATACCATATTCTCTGACTTTCAGAAGGCAGGGGCCAGAAACCATCCAAAAAGGGTGACCGTAGAGTGAAGCCTGTCATTTCAGAGGTGGTGCCCTAAATGGGGTGAGTAGAATGGACTCACTAGTTTCTGGTTGGGTTTCAGTTCTGCCCTTTAGCAGATGTGGAACTGTCAGTGACCTTTCTGAGCCTTCAATCTCCTCTGTAAAATGGGAGTTATCATGGCTTGATGGGTAACTATGAGGACAGATGACATAATGGATGGGAAATAAGGTTATGCGTGCTTGGGTACCATTGTTTTTGGTGTTGGGAAGAAGAGTGTTGACTGAACTTTCTGTCCTGCCCGGTTCCCGCAGTCGTTAATTCCCAAAGAAATCATACAGAGGTCTACTTTAGTTATAACTGATTGGCCCATTAGCTCAGACTTCTTATTAACTCCCAGCTCTGATCTGTCTTCCCTTCGAGTGATCCTCATTACCTACAGGGTTTGTATTCATTGCGGAGATACTGACAGCTTTGACACATTAGCCCTGGGCATCAGATCAAGAATCACCACACTGGATTCAGGTTGAGAAATGGCTTTTCGAGTCTCAGCATGTCCTGTCCTGGGCCCCTTCCTTGAGAACTCAGCCTTTGTTTATGGTATATCTCCAAAGGAGTGCAGATGTGGACTAAGGGTGGAGTCTGGAGCAATCCTCTTCACAGCCATCATAGAAGGCAGGCAACTCCACTGAGGCCCAAGGGAGAAACTTGAGACTGGCTTCTGTGTTGGTTTTGCATTTGCTCAACTGTGGGTGGGTACAATGAGCATACCGAGTCCATCTCTGAATGGGCCATTTTACTAAGACCAGCTGTCTTGTGCATGCCTGATCTTTGCAAAGAGAGGGTGACAGCTGGGCCACCTCTGGAGAACAGTAGAGAGTGAACTGGCTACATAATTTGCAGGGCCCAGTGCAAAATAAAAATGGACTGTTGTTCAAAAAGTAGACAATAAAACTTCAGTTAAAAGTACCATATCTTCAAAAAAACCTTATTTTTAAGTTGTAATAAGAATAATACTATATGAGTAAAATATACTTAGAAAAGCAAAATCTCAGTCACTATAATAGGAGTGTGATGTCTTGGTCATCAGGTTTTTCTGGCTTGCTTTTTTTGCAAATTCACTTATTATGCCATAATTTTTATTTTAGCAGCATCCTTTTCAATTGATATAATTGAAAGTGATCTTAGTCGCTCCTGACAAGGACAAGATCTCAGATGATTTTTGGCAGTTTTTAAGAAGGAGCTGTCTGCTGATGCAGCCATGGCTGGAGCTGTCAAGTGTATATTATAGGCTTGGTGTGGGGGGGGACTGTTTGACTGAATTTCTAATGAATTATTTCAAAATGAAAATTTTAGTCCACTTAGAGCTAATGATTAGGTACATGGAAATCTGAGTTTAATTTTGATTATGAAAGATGAAATGGCGTTGTCATGTTTTCTCTGGTAATTCTTATAAGAGATAGAGGAAAGTGGCCGGCTGTGGTGGCTACATCTTTAAGTTGTGAGTCCAGATCTAGTCTGGGCTACAGAGTGAGACCATGACGCACTGAATTCGTGTATGATGTTTTCAGAAACAGAGAGAAAGAAAGAAAAAGACTTCACAGTTTGTATATAATTAAAGAAGCCTGCAGTTGCTTTATCTTCTATGCCATAAAATTAATCTTACTTTTATTTTTAGTTGGGTTTATCACTAGGCTGTCCACATTGGCCTTGAGCCCACAGTCCTCTCTGCTTAGCCTGCCACTGCCCTGGCTTTTAGGTTGTATCTCTTGCTAAATTTGCTCGTGCTAAGCTTCGTATGACAACAGTGCTCTGTAACTTCTCTTTCTAACCCTATGGATATTAGCATTATGGTGCTGTACTGGTTTCCCAAACCATAAGGTCTAAAGTAAGTCCCACAGATTTATGCTTTATTTTTTAAATTTTATTTTGTAGTAATTAACCAGTGAGAGCATCCCCCCCCCCTCCCCGACTGAACACTGGCAGTTTCTCTCCCTATGTTCACATTAGGGACCCTGAAAGTCATTATTTGTGCAGGTGAGGCTGGGATAGATTCCCTAGAGGCATGCGGTGTCCCGCGCGACCATCTCGCCACACAAGGATCCTTCTGCAGTATGCTTTAATGCTTCTTGAGAGGGAGAGCATAAGCTTCCAGAGCGGAGACCCAGAGGCGGGGAAACCCTTCCCTTAAATAGAGGCTTCTCCTTGCCTAGGACGTGTCAGCCCCTGGTTGGCTGCAACCCATTGCACGAGATGATACCACGGGATAGGCTGGATGGGACGAGGTGGAAAAGCCCTTCGCATATGAGCAATGCACCTGTTTATTACTCGGGAACACAGGATATGGGCACCATCTTGTAATGCCGAATAGCGGGCGCGGCTCCCCACAATGCGGCTTCCCTCTGCTGCCTGGAAACTTCCACATAAACTGTTCCCTTTCCTGGGGAGGTGGCCACTACTGTCACTCTCTCCCCCCGCCCCCAGCATCACTACTTGGGACTCTGGTCTGGTCTTAGCTCCACGCCACCACACTGTCCACAGTTCCCCGTGGACTGAAACCATGTTGACACACACACCTGTCCCATCCCACCCCCCTTCCATCAGACTTCACTTACAAAACACAAGTCAAAGAGAGAGCTGTTAAGAAAAATTCTGACCACAGAGCATTCAACCAAAGGAGAGTTGAGCCTGTGTTAGTCTATGAAGCCTTTGGAGCCAGCTCTGACCTGGGGCATGAGTTCAGACCTTGACACAGCCTCTTTGGAGCCAGCTCTGACCTGGGGCATGAGTTCAGACCTTGACACAGCCTCTTTGGAGCCAGCTCTGACCTGGGGCATGAGTTCAGACCTTGACACAGCCTCTTTGGAGCCAGCTCTGACCCGGGGCATGAGTTCAGACCTTGGCACAGCCTCTTTGTATTGCAATCTGGAGAGCAACCTCAGTCAGGGGACCCAGAAAACTCTGGAGCATGTTCTAAAAATAGAAACCTTGTATATCTGATGTAGAATGCAGGCCCCACTCTGGTGTAGTTTGGAGGGCTGATTCTTGAATTTGTTAAGAAACCTCTCTAAGATCTGGTGACTTGGTGACTTGAGAGGTCACTTGAGGGACCACTGTGAGGTACTGGGCTGGTTGGCATCTCTCTGATCATGATGTTCATACTGACAACCGTGCAAGGGGGCAGTGGCATTGTCTTCAGCATACCAGGCAGAGGAGATGAATGGACAATGAACAAAACCCAAACCTATTTTTTTTTTCCGAGACAGAGTTTCTCTGTGGCTTTGGAGCCTGTCCTGGAACTAGCTCTTGTAGACCAGGCTGGTCTCAAACTCACAGAGATCCACCTGCCTCTGCCTCCCAAGCGCTGGGATTAAAGGCGTGCACCACCACCGCCCGGCTCAGACCTATTTTTATGTTTATGCAAGAAGACTGACATTTGCTTTGACTCTAAATAAATGGTTTCTTCAGGCGTGTGCTCAGATCCCTGAAGATATAAGTAGGATTTGTCTCTTTCCAGGGTCCCAGAATATCAAGACATGTCCAGCTGTTAAGCCACAGCCTCGGGAAGATTCTGTAACTCTGATCTCTTATTTGCACCCTAATCATGAAATGGCCAACTTTTCTGTGTGTCCCCACCACGCTGCTCTTCACAGAGCTCCAAACTGGGAGCCACAATGGACCTCTCCTTCCGTAAGTTCATCTCCTCTTACTTTGTTACAGAGACGGAAGCTAATGCCTCTGACGGACACCTAGCCCACAGAAGCAAGCCTGTTCAGACCCACCTAATAATCATATTAATGCTAGTCTGTGTCTCAGAGTTCCTTTTTAGTTTTCTCTGTGCATATTGGAACGCAAATAGTGAGATACAAGGTTTTACATAACAAATACTCATGTACCCAATATCCTTAATGACTAAATAATTCTACTTTATCCTATTTGCTTTATTTTGTGTAAACGAAATAAAATATTACTGATAAAGTTTATGCCCTCTTGGCACCTCACCCAAATCCCATTTTATTCTTTCCAAAGAATAAGTTCTACTTTGAATATCTCTCTCTCTCTCTCTCTCTCTCTCTCTCTCTCTCCCTCTCTACCTCTCTTCCTCCCTCTCTACTCCTCCCACATCTTGATGCCTCTCCTCAGAGTCTCACTATATAGCCCTGGCTAGCCTGGAATTTACTATGTAGAGCAGGCTGGTCTCTAACTCACAAAGATCCTCCTACCTCTGCCTCCCAAGTGCTGGGATTAAAGACACCATCATGCCTGTCAAAAGTGCCAAGTGCATAATAGTCCCTGAGGGGACAAGGCTTTCTTCTGCCCCTCCCCCGACATCACCTACTGTGTTTTGTATGCTTGCTTGCTTTTGTTTGTTCTGACATAGGTCTCACTCTGTAGTGCTTGCTGGCCTCAAATCCACGATCCTAGGCTGGGATTTCGGTTGTGTGTGAACACTCTCAGTTCTCTGCATTTAATTTTCCCGGGTCCCCTGTGAGGTTAGGTGGCTACTCCCAAGCGTACTGTGGGTTGTGCTTCTTCCTGACTGCTGTTTATGTTTTATTATTTTTGGGAAGCTTGGGTGCTTTTTAAATTTGAAGCCTTTTGAAGGCACATGGCAAGTGTATAGTGTGTCGGATATAGACAACAGGAAGACGAGTACAGCCCAGAGAAGAACTTCGTTAGGAGCACTGCTGCCCCCGTGTATGTGAGAGAGTGCGGGTGTGGGTGAATGGAGGCAGAAGGGGACCCTGTGAGCGCTCTGAGGAGAGAGAAGTCACAGTGCACCGTATGAACACATCAAGAAACCACAGTAAACCAGCGCCTAGCAGAGGAATTAGAGAAAGAGGAGCTGGTCCTCTGGGACTTTGTGAGCAGCTGTCCGAGCGAGGAGCTGTTTGGCTTCTGGTGAGTGGAGTGGGAACATGGCGACCAGAAGAGAATGTCAGCGGACCTGCGGTCACTGCGATCGCCACACTGACAAAGACGCTGGCAGAACTGTTCAGCATTCTGTTAATTAAAACAAAAATTTCATTTGCCTGCTGGGCACGGTGTGCATACTTTTAGCTCCGGCAGGCAGATGTCTGTGAGTCCAGGCCAACCTGATCTACGTAGTAAATTGCAGGGCAGCCAGCACCACATAGTGAGACTCTGTTTCAAAGAAAAGTTACATTTATTTAGTGTATTTGTGTGCATGTACCATGGTGTGCATGCGGAAGTCAGAGGACAACTTGCTGGAGCCAGATGTCTTCTAATGTGTGAGTCTTGGGGATCAAACTCAGATCATTAAGCTGGGCCGCAGACATCTCCCCAACCCACTCCAGTTCCTTCCTTCCTTCTCTTTTTTATTGTATTCACCCATTCATTCGTTTAATTTGTGTTTGATGGTACAGTGCATTGAGTTGAGGGCAAGACAAGGTTTCACTAAGGTTTTCAAACTGACCTTGAACTTGCAATCCTCCTGCCTCAACTTCCCAAGTATCTGGAATCACATCAGACTCATGCCACCAGGCCTAGTCCATCACTTATTCTACCCAGATGTTGTAGAATGGTACCCAGTAACAGCTATCACCTGAACAGCTGGGGCTGCTGGCAAAACACTGTCATTGGGTCTTGTCTAGGCATCCAGCCATTCCTACCTACACATCCTACCAAATGAATGCAGTTCTGCCCCATCCACACATGGTTTTGGAAGGTGCTAGAGAGAGAACTGGAGATTCATTTAGGCAGCTCTAGAGAAGGAGCCATCCATGCTGGGGAGGAGACTTCAGTAGTCCAGCTGCTCTGGGTGGTGGGGGGTTAAGTAACTCCTGACCTGGCTCTGTGTGTATGCCAAATAAACTCATGGGTTTCCCAAGCTGAACTTCGGGGAAACTGTACTTGGGCACATATATCATCGGTGCCCTTTCTGAGGGAGGATGACATGTTTGAGTGTCCTCAGGAAAAAGTTTATGGAACACTAGGGGTTGAGAGTGCCTAACCGAACCCCTGTTGATGTAAATGTCAGGGATGGACCTGCCTGAGGAGAGGCTCCTGGTGAATATCATTGTCAAGGGAAGAGTCAAGTCAGGGGTAGAGAGTAGAAGCATAATTATACGCGTGAAGCATGAAGGGGTCTCCCACACTTCCCAAAGTATTCTGGGTATTTTGGGTACTCTCTGATTAGAATTGTTTTCCCCTAGACTTTTCTGTTCCAGAGACTGAAAGTGAAATAAAATATGAGCCAGAAAGGGCAGCTGTTAGCTAAAGATTTAATTAACTGAAAGAAAAAAAAAATGATGGCCTTAGGCTGACATCTTTTGAGATCCTAGTAGCATGAACTCCACAGTATCTCAGTGGCAGTTCACTGTCAGGCACCAAATTTCATCATTTTAGATTTTGTTTGTGTGCATGGCTTCTGGAACTTTCCCTAACACTTGCGTGACTGCAGTTAACTTCGGTAAGCTCCATGGGAATTGGGGTCAGGACTGTTTTGGTGGCTGCCTCGTTTTCAGTCCCACGCTAGGGATTTTTCAGGGTGTGTTTGGTGAATGATTTAAGTGTTGGACACGGCGAGCACTTGTGTGGTATTTGCAGCTGATTCTGGGTGCTTGCTTCATCTGTTGGAGTGGGCGTTCTATGTGTGGTTGTCTGACCCCCTGGGAAGTTGCCCAGCTGTCTGGAGGCCTCCTGTGTTTCCTTGTTGGTTGAGTTATCCCTAAGTAAAGCCCCTGCAGTTGGATGCAGAGTCTGAGCAGCAGCCAGCCTGCAGCTAGGTGGGCGTGATCTGGAGGCCCTAGCCTGTCTTAATCTCCCGATCTGGCTGCTGACAATAAACAAGCTTCCCTCCTGGCAGCTGTTGACAGTTGCCTCCCACACAGCCCACCCCGGGGCCCTGCCCAGAGATGGCACGGCTCCCTCTCTGTTGCTCTAATAATAACAGCGACACTATATTCTTAGCCCTGCTTGAGTGTTTCGTGCAGACATGCCCCCTTGACTTTGGAATGAGCGTCAGGAAGAAGAACCGCACAGAATCTATTTGGACTTCATCTAACCATCAATCTGGTCAGGTTCAAGTTTCTGCCCTGTTATGCCCTGCTGTTCTTCTGTAGAGGACAGGGAGGATAATGGGTGCCGCTCAAGGCCGAGAAGGAGAGGCTGGGCGCAGCCAGAGCCTGAGCTCTAGTTTCCCTGGTGTCCCCAAGGTGGCAGCCCATAGTTTCTGCCCATCCGCGCACACCTTGGGATGGGAGGAAGACCGTTGGGGAAGCAGCTTGGAAGAGCTCAGCACAGACAGCAGGAAGGTGGTTTTTCTTCTGAGAACGTCTGCTTTCTCTGCCTGAGCCAGGCTGCTCTCTCCCTGGGTGCTGCCACGCAGTGCTGCCCTCCTTGGGTTGCAGGGTGGGGACCTGGACACCCAGTGGATGTGGGAGTCATTTATCACACACATCGCAGGGCCACAGACCAGTCCTTGAAGCATGTGGCCCACACCGAAGTGTAGGCTTGCTTTCAATAGCCACATGCAATGACTGTACTTTTTTATTTTTCAGTTTTGTGTGACAGCCCTGGCTGTTCTGGACGTAGCTCTGTAGACCAGGCTGGCCTAGAACAATGACTGCCCTTTTAAAAACCGGATGTGAGAACAGAGATATGCTTTGGGTCTCTCATGTGTACCTTCCTGCATAGGAAGATTTAGAGTCTTGAAAGGTTTCCTCTGGCTTTAAGACTCCCTTTCAGGGTTCAATTAAAGACACCATGGATAGCTAAAGGGGGTAGGGCTAGAAATCTGAGGGTAAAGATTTGAGGGATAAGAAATCTACTCACAACAGGGATCGTCTGTCCTTGTTTCTTTATTCTTCTCTCTCCAGCCCATCATTTCTCATTGTTCCCTTGTTCTCCATTGTTCTTACTTCTACACCGTTCCCCCTTGTCCTCCTCGTTACAAACGTTCCCAGTCACATAGACCCTTAAAACCAGCAATTCCCCAGCCCTAGCAGGTTCCAGGCTGGAGTTCTTTTTCCCCATAGAAAATCAGATAAGAGTTTTCATACGCACATGCGTGTGCGCACGCGCGCACACATACACACACACACACACACACACGCACATCCATGGGAGTGGCTAGTACACGTCTGGTGAACTCCTTAATGATGAAAGTTAGTTAAGAAGGGAATCGAATCAGCAGGGAACTCCAGAGGGGAAGGTTAGTGCACTACACTTCATTTTTAAGTGGCTAGTAAAGAGCTAGGGAGTTATTCTCAGTAAAATTATGAATAGGGTTTGGGTTGTTTAAATCAGCGTGCTACTTCTTTTCTCCCAGTATGCATAGAAGCTACCAGGTAACTAGGCAACTTAGGGGAAGCTGATGGCTCTTGATCAGATAGCACATACACCAGACACTATAGTTCCTATGGGCCTAGGTCTGGAGTTAGACTTACTGCTCTAAGCAAAGAAGAGACCCAGGCTTCTAAATTATCAGTTCTAGACTATACTGTTATTAGCCATTCTGATCGTGGGTGTTGGGGGGGGGGTAAAACCAGAGCAGCAGCTTGGGCAGGTAGTAATTCTACGTCCTTGGAGATCTCTGAATATCTTAGATGGGATGCTCTTTGCCTGGACCCTAAACTCTGACCAGATACCTGCTGATAAAGATAATTGCAGGAAGGCAGATCTCTGTGCTTGCCTAGGAGAGAGGAACAGGCCTGGCAGTGGGAAACTGCTTTCACAAAACATCTCTGAGCTGTGGGAATTAATCCCCAAAGATATAACAGAAAGGGAGTTAGGGATAGCGAAAAATCTACAGCGAAGAACAGCCTCTCTACTCACAAAGCAATAACGCCAAGAAGTCTTGCCTGTTGGTTTAGCCTTTCCCAGATCCCTTGGTTCGGATAAGTCACTCGTGAAAAGATGGCTGAGCAATTACTGTATAATGTTGCGGCTTGTAGCAGGAAGAGGCAGTGGCTGGGATCGAGGGAGAATAAGAAGCCTACTAGGGCCATGAATGTAGAACACTTGTCTAGTGTCTTAGGCAGTGTCCTAGGGCTGGGAAGCGACACTATGACTGTGGCTACTCTTAGAAAAACATCTAATGGGGGTTGGCTTGCAGGTTCAAAGGTTTAATCCATTATCATCCTGGGGGACATGATGGCATGCAGGCAGACATGTGCTGAAGAAGGAGCTGAGAGTTCTGTGTCTGGAGCAGCAGACAGCAGGAAGAGAGAGACACTGGACCTGGATACTTCTGTAACCTCAAAGCCCACACCTTGACACAGTTCCTCCTACAAGGCCACACCTACTCCAACTAGGTCCCACCTCCAATAATGCCACTCTCTGAGTCTATGGGACCATTTTTACTCAGACTTCCACACTAGCATGTTCAAAGTCCTGGGTTCAATTCCCAGCACCACCAGAAAGAAGATGCCAACTAGTTAGGACTTGCGTGTTTGTAAATTATGGTTTGGCCACACGGTCAATCTCACTTTCTCAATAGCCCTATGACAGGAGGGAGGGAGGAGGCAGCTGTTAAAACTGCACATCCTTGACCCCAGTGATGCTTCACTTGTCACCAACACGGCCACCTTGGGAGACCCCTGGGCAGCTATTTCCTTCTCTCACTAGTTTTTAATGTTGTTCATCATTGGCTGTAACACTTGCTCAGATTTAATGAAATGTTTGAATAGTTCCAACTTGGGCTGTTACTCTGCCCACAGAGAACACAAGTGCTGTGGGGGAAAGTGCCCTATAAATCCCAGGCATTGTTATATTTACATCTTCTGCAAGGCTTCCCGCTCACGTCCAGTAACCCGAGGGCTGGGGCCAGCCTGCTACCACACGAACTTCTTGATCATAAATAGATGAACACTCTGCTCAAAGGTTTTCAGATGTATTTGTTTAAAACTGCCGCTTGCCTTCCATGTGACAGCCACCATCAGCCAAATACTGTCGCACAGGGACCAAGCCCAGCTCTCGATGCTGAAAACCAAACTCTACCTTGGATAATTGTTAAGAAACCTGACTGCATTTCACAAAGACTGTGTTGTGATGAGTCAGGGCTAGGGAGCTTCTAATGAAAGAAAAACCTCACATGGATTCTCTGAAGGATAAAGTTGGCTAGTCTGCAGCTGCCCACAGGGCCCCCTCCTCTTCAGGAGCTGCTGGGGCAGCTCTGAACCCTTCCTTCCCCACCACATTGTCTGCCTTCTCCACACAAAGAAGCCTCACCAGCACCGTGGTTTCTAATTTTAGCTGCCGTTTTGCACTTTGTGTAGCATCTTGGGAAATACAAATGTAGAATTTAGACCGCAGCAGGGCCAGGGCGTTTGCTGCTAGCTAAGTTGTTGGCATTCGTATTTGGGTGAGGAAGAGGCTGATTGGCAAGTGTCGGAACCAACGTGCTCTCAGGGTCCCTGGGCTGGGAGCTCATCACTCACTTCCCTCTGTGATGACAGCTGGTCAGAAGCCTTCAGAAACCACTGAACTTACCCTGGCTTGGCAGAAATTCAACTTGACACAGATCAGCAGTTTTCAGCCTTCCTAACTCTGCGACCCTTTAAATCAGTTCCTCATGTTTGGTGATCCACAACCATAGATTATTTTTGTTGCTACTTCATAACCTGACTACCAGTATGATTCATAATGTATCATTTTGAGCTAGAGGTTTGTCAAAGGGGTTGTGACTCATAGATTGAGAACCACTGGTATAGACACTTGATAATGTTGAAGTGTGTGTGTGTGTGTGTGTGTGTGTGTGTATGTGTGTGTGTGTGTATGTGTGTGTATGTTGCGGGGTGGGGAGGACTCCATATATAATCCTAAACTAGATTCAGTAATCTGCCCAAACAGAAGCCCACAGCCTAAGTCACATGGAATGTCTTCCTGGGTGTCTCATAAGGTCAGAGAAACACTGTGGTAACTGATTAGATCTGTGCTAGTCTAGGCATGGAAGCTTGTGAGAAATTTGCTGAAACAAAACAAAATGATAGTAGTACTACCTTTGTTCTTATGAAGTAGAGCACACAGAAAAATGAATAGGTTACATAAGAGGAATCTTATAGAACTGAATGAGCTACAATAAAAGGGATTATCTTAGTGTTATATTGCTGTGAAGAGACACCATGACCACAGCAACTCTTATAAAGGAAAACATATAGTTAGGGCTGGCTTACAGTTCAGAGGTTTAGTCCATTCCCATCATGGCAAAGCATGGTGGCATGCAGGCAGACATGGTGCTGGAGAGGGAACCAAGATGACTACATCTGGATCCCCAAGCAACAGGGGAGAAAGAGCAACAGTGGGCCTGGATTGAGCTTCTGAAACCTCAAGTCCACCCCCAGTGGCCACAATCTCCAACAAGGCCACTCCTCTGACTAGTGCCACTCCCTATGGGTTTCTGGGGACCAAACCACCACAGGAACCTTGTGCCTTTTCCACCTAGGTCAAAGAATTGGAACATTGCCAATACCCCAGGAAATCCCTGCCCAGTAGAATTTAAACCCTTCTTCACCACAGAAGTAACCGACTTCTGCAGTAATCAAATTTCTTTTCAGTTCTACTTTTATTTTCTAAAGATGTATTTCTACATAGCACTGGGTATTTTTGCCTATGCTATTGAGTTTTTATGCTATCTAAATGAAATTGCCAAGGCTCTATGGTTTTATACCGATTTCTTTTTAAAAATATAAACAGTATTTGGATTAAACTTAGGGCCCATGCTTGTTAGGATATTTCTGCAAGCCTCCCACTTTTTGTTTTAATGCAGAGTCTGACTAAGCTGCCCAAGTCAGCCTTGAACTTCCGCTCTTCCTGCTTCACAGGCCTAGGCCACCAGACCAGCTGTGTCTGGTTTTGTTTTGATTTGTAAATATTTTGTCTATGGGGTTTTGTTAAATTTTCAACACAGCAATTCTTGCCTTTTGTAGAGCTGTTGCGTCCCCTCACTTTCTAGATTTGCAGCCATACCTCAGAGAAGCATAATTTTCTTCTTTAAATTACAGCAAATGAAAGTAAACTTGATTGGCCAGCCCCTCCTGTTGGATGCTGCTGAGTCAAGCCTGGGGACTGGGGTTTCGGCTCCTGGCTCCAATTGTGTTTTCTCTGCCCTCCTTTGAGGTTGGTGGTCAGGGGGACCCTTCACAGGTGTGTGTGTGTGTGTGTGTGTGTGTGTGTGTGTGTGTGTGTTGCTTGATTAAAGGAAATGCTTAGAGCTATGAGTTCCCAGAGTCACAAAACGAATGTTCAGCTACTGTGCCATTTGGACGAGGTGTGGGAAAAGCCGGAACTCTTCCAGGGTGTGGTGGTGGTTTGAAAGAAAACAGCCCTTATAGGGAGTGATGTTATCAGGAGGGGTGGCTTTGTTGGAGTGAGTGTGGCCTTGTTGGAGGAAGTGTGTCACTGTGGGGTGGGCTTTGAGGTCTCCTATACTCTAGTTATGCCCAGTATGACACAGACTGTTTCTGCTGCTTGTGGATCAAGACGTAAAACTCTCAGCTCCCTCTCCAGCACCACATCTGCCTGCATGCCACCATGCCCATGCAGATAATGGACGAACTCTCTGAAATCATGGATGTCCTGGCAATGCTTAAGCATGCATGGACAGTCTGCTTTTGGCAGTTCTCCAGTTGTCCCTATCCTGGGCAGACCTAGATGCTTGTGTCATTGTCATACCCAAGGTTCCACAGTCTTCCTTTATGCTGTCTATCCAGCATTTTGGGGGCCTTCCTCTTTGCCTTATCCCGTGCACTCCTCCGAGCAGTGCTATCTTCGGGTATCTGCCATCATTCATTCTCATAACATGGCCAAAGTATCTCAAGTGCCGTTTGCTGCATCCTGCAGTTTACTTCTTTCTGTGATGATGTTTCTTAATGTCATCATTGCACAGCCTCTATCTCTTCATGTGATGCTTAGAATCCTCCTGAGACATGCCATCTCAAACACATTCAGCCGCTGTTCTGAGGAGCATTTCATTGTCCAGGTTTCGGGGTAGTAAAGAAGGCAGCTCGAGACAAGTGTCTCATGGACTTGTGATTTTGTTGTTGTCCTTATGTCTCTTGCTGACCAAACCTTTCCTAGTGCCTGTAATGTAGCCCTCTCTATCCGCCTCTTGACGTCTGAAATAGATCCTTCCTTTGAACCGAGGTGTCCTCCCAGGTAGACAAAGCTGACTGTTTGCTAGAGGTTGTGCTTCTTTGTGACAGTGTTAAAACCCTTGTGCACCCTTCCCACGTGTTGTATCTTTGTCTTCTCGATGGTTACTTTCATACCAAGGTTTTCACTTACTTCCATCACTCTATTTACCATGGCCTGCAGCTCATTTGAACTTTTAGCAAGTAGTGTGGTATCATCAGTGAAATGCAAGTTATTGATTCGCACAGCACCTATCTACAGGCCAATCTCCTCATCCTCCAGGGCTGTGCTATTGTTAACTCCAGGAATATATTGAAGAGTAGTGGTAAGAGGACGCATCCCTGAAACACTCCTACGATTATCTTAAATTGATGGCTTAGTTCTCCACAGACTTTGATTGATGCAAAGGTATCTTTATAGGCATTTTCTAATATTATGATTTTCTCTGAGTACCCATAAAACCTTATTGTTTCCCAAAGTCCTTTCCTCCAAATGCTATCGAATGCCTTCCTGAAGTCGATGTAACAGACAAAAGTCTTTTCCAAAGTGTTTGTATTTTTCTGTCAGTTGCCTCAAAGTGAAGATCTGATCAATTGTGCTCCTGTTAGCTCTGAATCCGCACTGGGCCTCTGCTAGGATTTCCTCTGTTCTGCCCTTGATCCTTTGCAGGATGACGGAGGAGGAGATCTTACTGCTAGGGCACAACAGACTAATGCCCCTGTAATTTGCAGTCCAGCTGTCCTTCTTGTGTATGAAACTGTAAGCCAGCCTCAACTAAAAGTCTCCTTTGTAAGATTTGCCGTGGTCATGGTGTCTCTTCCCGGCACTAGAAACCCTAACCGAGACAGAAGGTACTGTGTCTGTCTCAGAGCCATTTCACTGGGGTTTCCTGGCCCGTGATTGTAATGTCGTATGTTCAGTTTCACGCAGCCTGCGGAAGAAACAGGGCTACTCTTAGGATGAATTTTAACCCTTTCAGCCTCAAGGGAGTCTACCTCTGGTGAATAGTAGCTTCACGAAAGGCTTTTTTCTTCTGTTGTTATACAACGTATACCATAGAAGTCAATTTCAAATACCAAAACCTCTTACTGAAGCTCCCCAAAGAAACAAGTGCCGAAGCAATTCCCAGTCACAGGACATCCCAGTTTCCTGAGTCGTCCCACAACCAAGTCTTGCATAGGCTTTGAACCTTTTAGGAAACTCTCAGAAAGGATTTCTGTGCTTCAAACGAAAGGTAGCAAACACAAGAGCTAACACTTCACAAAAGGCCCAGAAGCAAGCGAGCTGCAGTATTCTGCAGGATCTCCCCTTACGCTTTACACAAGCAATCGCTATGCAAAAGACAAAGACTAGAAAGTCCAGAGGAGCTGGGACATTCAGTAATTATGAGTGATCTTTCCCCAGGCTGCTTATTTCCCACTGTCTTAGCCAGGGTGTCTATTGCTGTGGTGACACACCATGACCAAAGCATGGTGGGCAAGGAAGGGTTTATTTGGCTTACATTTCTTATCGCTGTTCATCACTGAAAAAAGTCAGGGCTGGAACTAAAACAGGGCAGGAACCTGGAGGAGTGTTCCCCAGGGCTTACTCAGCCTGCTTTCTTATAGGACCCAGGAACACCAGCCATGGGGTATTGCCACCCTCAATGGGCTGCTCCCACCATAAAATACTAATTAAGGAGATGCCCCGTAGACCTACAGCCTGACCTTATGGAGGCATTTTCTCAGTGGAGCCACCCTCCTCTCTGACGACTCTAGCTTATATTAGATTGAGATGAACCTAGCCAGGACACCACAGGTGTTAGAGTATGGCTTCTGAGTCAGAACGGCCCAGGTCTAGGCTGCTTCTGTGGCTTATGTTAGATAAGTTCACCCCATCTTAGAAATGGAATCTCTGTTCCATCTTACACATGTCAGAATGACTAAGATCAAAACCACAAGTGACAGCTAATGCCGGAGAGGATGTGGAGTAAGGGGAACACTCATCCATTGCTGGTGGGAGTGCAAACTTGTACAGTCACTATGGAAATCAATATGGTTGTTTCTTAGAAAATTGAGAATCGATCTACCTCAAGACCCAGATATACCACTCTTGGGCTTATACCCAAAAAGACACTCCTTCCTACCACAAGGACACTTGTTCAGCAATGTTCATAGCAGCTTTATTTGTAATAGCCAGAATCTGGAGACAACTTAGATGTCCTTCAACAGAAGAATGGATAAAGAAAATGTGGTAAGTTTACACAATGGAGTATCACTCAGTTGTTAAGAGCAATGACATCGTGAAATTTGAAGGCAAATGGACAGAAAAAAAAATCATCCTGAGTGAGGTAACTCAGACCCAGAAAGACAAACATGGCATGTGCTCCCTTATAAGTGGACATTGGCTGTAAAGTAAATAACCAAGCTATAATCCATAGACCCAGAGAAACTAAGTAACAAGGGGGGGCTCCAGGTAGGACACATGGATCTCCTTGGGAAGGGGAACTAGACTAGATATCATGGGTGGATGGGGCAGGGTGTGCACACAACAATGGGAACAAGAGGGATCAGGTTGCGGGAGGATGGAGGGTACTGGGAGAGGCACCTGGAATTTGGGGGCATCTTGGGGATGAGCTAGAAACCTACTACAATGGGAACCCCCAGGAATCTATGAGGGTGATCCCAATGAAGACTCCTAGAAATAGGGGATACAGAGCCTGAACCAGCCATCTTCTGTAACCAGGCAAGGCTTCCAGTGGTGGGACTAGGAGGACATCAACACAGCCACATAACCTTCAACCTACAATTTGTCTTGCCTACAAGAGGTGCTGGGGTAATGGTGGTGCAGGAACTGTGGGAGTTGACAACCAATGACTGGTCCAGGCTGACACCTATGTCATGAGAGGGATCCCATCCCTGACACTGTCTGGAGGGCCAGGAACGAGAGGCTGGATAGCCCAGAGACCTAGGATAGAAACAAACACGACTGGCAAAAAAAAAAAGGCAATGTAGTGATTTCTAATGATATTCTGCTATACTCATAGATTGTTGCCTAGCCCAGTTGTCATCAGAGAGGCTTCACCTAGCAACTGATAGAAACAGATGCTGAGACTGACATCCGAATATTACACAGAGCTTGGGGACTCCTGCAGAAGAGGGAGAGGATTATAGAAGCCAGAGGGGTCAAGGATACCACAAGAAAGCTCACAGAAACAACTAGATAGACTCATAGGGGCTCGCAGAGACTGAACCCACAACCAGGGAGCCTGCATATACTAACCTAGGCCCTCTACATGAAGGACAGTTGTGTAGCTTGTCTTTTTGTGGGACTCCTAATAATGGGAACAAGAGCTGTCTGTAACTTTGTTGCCTGCTTTTGGGATCCTGTTCCTCATACTGGGTTGCTTTGCTCAGCCTTAATACAAGGGGAGGTGTTTAGTCTTACTGCAACTTGATATGCCACGGGAGGCCTACTGTTTAGTCTCAGCACTGAGGTAGCTGAGGCAGGCAATAACTTCAAGGCCATCTTGGTCTACAGAGTGAGGTCCAGGACAGCCAGAGCTGCTACACAGAGAAACCCTGTCTCCAAACAACAACAACAAAAATGAAGAAAAAGAAGAAGAAGAAGAAGGAGGAGAGGGAGAGGGAGAGGGAGAGGGAGAGGGAGAGGGAGAAGGANGGAGAAGGAGAAGAAGAAGAAGAAGAAGAAGAAGAAGAAGAAGAAGAAGAAGAAGAAGAAGAAGAAGAAGAAGAAGAAGAAGAAATGAAGCTGACTTGCAGGGTGTGGTGCTTTATGCCTGTCATCCTGTCACCCCAGCACCTGTGAGGCTGAAGAAGGAGGATTGTCTGGGGTCTGAGGTCTGAGGACAACCTGGGTTACATAGATCCAATACAGCTCAGGCAATGTTCCTTCTGTTACCCACAGACTGTACCTCCCTCACACCAACCCAGGTGCTTCACCAGCTTTCTGGGGTCGCCGTGTGTCCAGGGCTTCCCACAGTTCAGTCACCAATTTTCCCTTTGTAAATATCAGACACCACTGCTTCTTTTCTTCTTTCTTCTTCTCTTCCTCCTCCTCCTCTCCTTCCTCCTTCCCCTCCTCTAGCTATTTTATTTGCTTCCGTTATCAAATGAGAGCTGAAGATTATGCTGTTTTCCTTATCTTTGCCATTCAGCCACTAATTCTTTGGTTATAGGCGTGCAGCCCCGAACCTGCAGGGTTTATCCATTTAGAAACTTGTTTTCATCAAGTTAACTCAAACTGCAAGACTGGGCCAGCAACACATGGCAGCCTGAATGCAGAAACTGCGGGGCCAGGCTGCAGAGGAGCTCCTGAGACTTGCTGCGTAGGCAGCTGAGGCAGCCTGGCTCTGCGTTTGCAGGAGGGGCAGTGTCTGGCAGAGCTGTTCCATACATGGTGCAGAGGTCCATCAGAGCAGCGCTGACACAGAAGGCACTGCTTTCAGTAAGTTAGGACCCCTCACCAGTCTGTCCTCGCATCTTTTTGGTTTTTAGTCAACACAATCATTTTATTTTATTAATTCTTCGGGAATTTCACATCATGTGCCCCAGTCCCACTCATTTTCCAGTCCTTCTCTGTCCGCCCTAGTTAGGATTCCTATTACTGTGAAGAGAAACCAAGACCACAGCATGGCCTTATTATTTATTTATTATTACAGAAAACATTTAATTGGGGCTCACTTACAATTCAGAGGTTCAGTCTATTATCATCAGAGTGGAACATGGCAGCATGCAGGCAGACATGGTGCTGGAGAAGGAGCTGAGAGTTCTACATCTCTGATCTACGGGCAACAGGAAGTGAACTGAGACTCTGGGTGTGACGAGCATATACAAGACCTCAAAGTCTGCCTCCACAGTGACACACTTCCTCCAACAACAAGGCCACGCCTCCTAATAAACTCCCTACGAGCTTATGGGGGGTAATTACATTCAAACTACAACCCCAAAGAAAAATAAAAAAATAAAAAATAGTTAAAAGCAAAGCATTTGCTCCTCCATCTTTCCCACCTCCCATCACTTGCTCATTTGTCGTAGAGCTTGGGAGCTGCGCTGTGTCACACAGTAGACTCTCTTGCCTGGACAGCTTTTTCTTGCAAAGGCCTCTGGCCTCTGGCACAGCAGCACTAGACCCTCACTGAAACGGCTCTTGGATAGTCTGCTGTTGCCTGGACTTATGGAAAGCCTACAGCTGTCATTCCACAGGACCAGTCCCTTCCCAACCTTTAGCAGGTAGATGCTGGGGTGGGCCAACTCAAGGCCCTGGATGTGGGCCTGGGTGGTAACTGAGTTGGTCAGTCTGGGCCTTTACCAGGACTGCCCCCCTCAGGTGAGGGTCAGGGACAGCTCTCTCATGTCCCCACTCCCAGTGGTAACATGAGCGACCGAGGTCCCACTATGGGGGAAAAAGCGGTGGTAGCACATGCCAAGGGCCCAGCACCTAAGTGTGGACTCCATAACATCTTTTCCAGCAGTATTATCTGATGGTATTGCCTTCATTGTCACAGTCCCATGTTCACCAGCTGGGTCTGAGCTTATTCAAGCAAACCTACCCACAAGGGACAGTCTCTGGGCCTGGGTAGAGTGTGACACACCTCTTGTCCCAGGACTTGGAAGGATGCATTAGCAGGATTGCAGTAAATTAAAGGACAACCTGAAGCTCATAGTGAGAACACATCTTCAGAACCAAACTACAAAGAGCCACTGTGCTCTCCGTGAGGCTGCGGCATGCTCTGGTGTGCTCCAGTAGCAGGCTGCGGCATGCTCTGGTGGGCTCCAGTAGCAGGCTGCGGCATGCTCTGGAGGGCTCCAGTAGCAGGCTGTGGCATGCTCTGGTGGGCTCTGGTAGCAGGCTGCAGCATGCTCTGGTAGGCTCCAGGAGTGGAAGGTTCTGTCCTCTTGGTCACTCCTTTTGAGCGTCAGCTCTGTCAGCTCTGCAGCAGAATCCCTAGGACTCATTGCAGTCAGCTGATTCTAGCAGTCAAAGCAGATCTGCATGCCCACACAGCTAGATTCAGGCCTGCTGACTCATACTGCAGGGTCTGATAGCAAAGCCTATCACCGGGGCAGAAGGCAGACAGCAGACAGCGGGACCCACGGCAGTAAAGCCCAGACTATTTGCTGGAGGCATCTTGGTGAATATTGGCTCAGTGTGTCGGGGTTAAGGGATGGAGGGGAATTCTGATGTTTCCTAAGCACCAGCCATTGACTTTGTGCTGGACCCCGCTCAAGCTTCCCAGTGGTGACTCCTTCCCTCACACTGCTACAGACACCACAGCCCAGGGAGCCCTTGAGGGAGTTTTCTGGCTCTCATTGGAAGGTGAGAGGCATCTGTGAGAAAGCCTCTTTGGTGGTTCTGATAGGAGAATGCTCCCCCACTGAACCCCAAAATGTTGTTGATGAAGTTATGGGACTGCTTGTTTCCTTCAAGGTTGAGTAGGAGTCACAAAAGGGAGGGTTCACAGGGCATGCATAAGATCTCTTTTCCATAAAGGCTATGGATATTCCGATTTCTGCTATACTTCTGTTTGGGCATGGGATCTAAGGGTGCCCATACCCCAAAGACTTCATGATTCATTTCTGGACAGTGCTGTAAGATCTTTGAAGAGTGATTAAAGCGAAGATATTCCTTATCATGGAGGTATTCTAAAACTCACTCATAACTAATTGTAAAAGATTTTAGAAACTAGAAAGTAAGTTTGGAAAAGTTCCCATGGTTAGCAGGCAAGTGAGTAAAGAGAAGGAAGGCGCATCCACCTCAGATTTGAGTCTTTATGGATCCAGGGTGCTTTTTGCATTTTAGTTCTGGAGTGAATGGCTTTGGCATCGATTTAAAGAATGCTATACAAGTTTCAAAGGATCCAGATGGTTGAATAGCCTGCTGAGATAGGTTGACATCCATCTGCATTATTGATAAGGAGTCAGGAGCTGCTGCTTGGGAACGCTCGTTCTCATCGGCGAGACTTTTTGAGCCTTTGTTGACTGCTGTTTCGCAAGGTGTCACTGATGGTTCTGTTTGGAACTTACTGTGGCCCTGAGTGAACGCCCACCATCGTAAGAACACAGGAAGAAGAAGGGACATCGAAGTCACACAGATGAGTCTATTTCTTGTACAGAAACAGTTGTTCTTTGTATTGATGAGATGTTTGAGATGCAGACCTCAGAACATTTTCTCTTGTCCCACCACCTAGCATCTTTCCTTTAACTGAGAGCAGTGACTCCTGAGAGAACCAACAATATCCCTCTAGGAGCCCAAGACTTCCCGCCTCCTCATTTCAGAGCTGTGGGGCTACGTGGACTCCCATGAGCTGCGCCTGGAAAGCAGGAGGTGACTTTGTCACCTTTCCTGGATGAAGCCCTACAGTGCTGGCACAGTGATATGTTTTTGCTCCAAAGCACAGCTGCAAAAGAACAGTCCTGTCCAGGAGCTTCCTTTTCTAGACGTTTAAGTAGAGTGGCTGAGGAATAGGAAGTGAATGTTTTCGGTGTTTTCAGAGGACAGAAATTGCAGCGATGAACGTTCCCGTCACAGCCGAGTTATGCTTTCCCACTGGAGACCCATCTAGCCCTGACACTGAACTTACCTGTTTCTCTGTAGAGTGAGGGATGGGAGACATTTGCTTCTGCAAGCACAGTAAATACCAGAGGTGACTGGTCCCTCAGTCGTGTATTATGGATATCGGCATTTCCTTCACTCTGCGTCAGTTACTGCTGTGCTTGAGTTGTGCAGGGGCTTCGTGCTCTGCGGGCCTCCACCTGTTGAGGTTTTCAGTGTGGCTTGGATTTTGGATAACTAGAGTATTTAAAAAGGAATCTAGCATACTTTTAATATATAGTTTTTAAAATTTCTTTTCATGTTTTTGGGACCTTGAAGTTTATCAATCTTTAAAGATCATGGTTGGAACATCTGACAAGGGAATTCAGCCCATAGATTTAGCATAGACTTACTCCTCCTAACTCAGAAATTTAACTTGGAATAATCACCAGCCAAGCCAGTGCTCACTGGCTCTCTGTGGTCCATGGCCCTGAGGATATTCTCGGCTGACTTCTTTGCCACAGGGCTTTCTTTGGGAACATGTAGGGTAGAGGGCTTGTCAGAGTCTGCATCCGGCTGAATTGCACTATTTCCTGGAGTTTTAGTCATTGGTATCGGTCTGCTGGCACTTAGGGAGAGAACAAGAAGCAGAAGACAAGTGTGGCCTGGTGACCACTTCCAGCTCCAGTTCCATCATCTTTGATTAGCTCTTTCTGCTCCTTCCCACTGGAGTTGCTCATAGGCTCACCCCCTCGAAACACTGTGAGAAACTATACTAAACTAAAAGCTGTGCTGTGGCTAGCAAGGGTGGCCACATACGACCAGCTGATTCTCAATATATTGTTCACCTTTGGTAGACCTATGGGCACGCCTTCCATGATGGCCTCCCTTCCACTCTGGAACTCTGGGCACGCCTTCCATGATGGCCTCCCTTCCACTCGGTTCCTCTCCCACCTGACAGGAGACAGGCACCCGGGTTCCTTACTAAGGGCTCTCTGACTTAAGAGTAGGGGACTGAAATAGGCCAATTGGAAAGCAAACACCTCTTCACACTGCCTCAAGTTGTAACTCTAGCAAACTAAATCTAACATGGTAGGAGAAGAGTGTTTTTTGGCTAAAGCTGGAAGTCACCAAAGACACAGCGGGGTCTGCCAGAAGCCAGTGTGCATTTACCTCCAGCTATGAAGCCTTCATCCTGCAGGGCTTCAGAATATCTGGTTTTGTCATCGTAACTGACCAAAGGTGAGACGTCTGTTGTCTCAACGGTGACACTCCCATTCCTTAAGTTCACAGGTGTGAAGACTCTGAATGCTCAGAGGGCCCTTTATCTGTCCACAGCTCGCAGGTATCTCTCACTTTCATAGGCTAACAGCTCGCAGGTATCTCTCACTTCCGTAGCTGCTTAGCCGGAAGTGCGTGACCTTGCTCTGTAAATACCAGTCTCATTCAAATAAGAGTTGCCTCCAGATATGCAAGGCAGACAGTCCTATCTGCCAGTGAAGTTTCTTAGGGACGTGGAGATGAGGGGTCCTGGGGTCAAGCCTGAAGCTTCCATCTCTTTCCCTTTCCACAAATGTGTGAGGCCTTGGATGAGAGCTTTGAACAAAAATAAAGACTAAGACCCAGTCATGGTTCCCAATGGGAAAATCAGAAATATAGCAAGAAATACATGACAGAGATGCACCAGTGTGCATGATTAGTGCTGAGGTTGAACATTACATAGATGAGGTTTATAGAAAGTCTTTACTTTTGATGTCTTGTTTATATTGAATTCAAAATGTCAACAGTTTATTACTATTTAAAAATAAAAATACATCCACAGAAGAAAATACTATTGGATGTTTTCATGACCTTGAGATAGGGAGATATAGTTTAACTGTGACTCCAGGTCTTAATGTATAATTTAGTTGATCTGGAATTGGAGCTTGTCCTGCCTCAGCATCCTGAGTGCTGGGATAAGCCCTGCCCTCACTGGTACTCAGTGGGAAGTTCGTTTTAAGTGTAAGAGAAAAGAAATAAGACATAAAGGAAAAGATTGCTTTTGACTATAATAAATACAGAAGATAAAAGAGCAAGGTAAATATTTATGACTTAACAATGGATAGGGAATAGTGTCAGTTAATACTCAGAACCTGCATAAAACAAACCAGAAAATAAACATGGTAATAGAAAGACAAAAGGCAATGAACAGTGCACCAAAAAGTTATAAAAGTCTATGAAGATGAAAAACATTTTTATCCCAAGTTAATGTTGCTGAAAACAAGGGGAGGGGGCGATTTCTGTTAGTCCAGGCAGTTTTGCTCTTTTCTTTTTCTTTCTTAAAAAGAAAAAATTATTTTCCAATATCCAGCAAGAAAAAAATGAGGGATGGGTGTCTGTTTTGCTTAGGGTCACCCTCTAAAACTTGTGGTTTTTTTAAAAAGATATTTTGTAAACTTGTCTTTAAAATGTTCTTCACTGGGTGTGGTAGCACACACCTGTCAACTCCCTCAGCACACACCTGTCAACTCCCCCAGCATACACCTGTAATACCCCCGCACACACCTGTAAACACCCCCGCACACACTTGTAAACACCCCCAGCACACACCTGTACACTCCCCTAGCACAGACCTGTCAACTCTCCCCAGCACACACTTGTCAACTTCCCCAGCATACACCTGTCAACTCCCCCAGCATACACCTGTAACACCCCCGCACACACCTGTAAACACCCCCGCACACACTTGTAAACACCCCCAGCATACACACCTGTCAACTCTCCCCAGCACACACCTGT